>JAUPFP010000011.1:4555627-5060627 GCA_036925085.1 Brachycybe producta | reverse complement strand
ATTCTAATGGATATCCCAGCAAAATATCGTAAAGATGCTCAAGGAATCTTGAACACAATGTCACGAAGTAGAGGAACTATTGCATGGAATGATAATTTACAACTTCTTCACCATGGACAACCTATTCAAAACTCTAATATTATTGACTTACTGAATGATTTGACTTGCAAAAGAAAAAAACTGTTAAATCCTCCTGGATGGCATATTTTTTGGACAGAGTTACAAAGATTGAATATTCCTAAAAAGTTCATTGGGAATCATGACCGTCTTGCAGTGGGCAACACACCTCAAAAAGCAGCTGGAAAGAAACGAAAACTACACTGGGAACCTTTTATTCCAAAGAGAAAAAACAATAAATGACAATGTATTTTAATTTAAATGTATCTTATTGCAATAAAAAATTTCAGTTTACAAACTTTTTGTGTGATTTTCTGGTTAACTTGGTTAACAAATAAAAAATCATGATCAATGACTATTTTAATACTGTTTATAGTTCCCATTTAACAAAATATTCACCCCAAATCTGCTGCACTAGCTACAGCTGCTGTGAAAAGCAATGTGGACACATACTTCAGTAGATTATTTATACAGATGTTCAACAATAAAAAGAATTTACAAACAAATAAACTTAGAAAAATTGGAATAAATTGAACTTAGACTATATTGAATTAGTTTGAAAATAGAATTAGAAAATATTTAATATTTGAAATGAGAAGAGAAATGGGAATAAATTACAAAATTTGGAATAAATTGTACTTAGTGTTAGCAAATCTCGAAGGATACACGGGACCATTACAAACACTAACTTTTTTTAAAATCAAATCATAAAACATTTTGTGAAAATAATCTTTTATTTATAGTATCAACACAAATTGTAATTGTACATCAGTAATTTGTAATATTATAACTTATTATTCATAGTATTAACACAGACTACAATAGCCCATTCATAATAGGTTTATTTGTTATCTTACATATCAAATAATCATGTTTTACAAATAGTATTAGTAAATTACTTGCATTTATTTTTCTGTTTTAAAACTAATAATCTGAAAACAAATGCTTCATTTCTAGCACAGTGTACTTTGTGATTTTGATGCATAGTATGCTGCAAACAAGCAAAGTCGGATGATTGTATGCCGAACGATTCTGAAAGCTGTTCATATTTCATGTTTAATCCAAGATGTTCGAGATTGATACGTGGTATTTGCAAATAGGTGAGAATGTTTTTTTCAATACTGCCACCCTAATATGCAAAAGTGGCTAGTGGATTCCTTAGTCTGTCTATATAATATAGGTTTTGTAGCAAGTTTTTTAAATTATCACATCCACATCTCCAGCACTGTTACCATAAGAAAGACCATGGATATGTTTTGTAACAAAGCTTGCTGTTTGCTTATCCTTTTTTGTTAAGAAACACTTATGCGGAACTTGCACAAAAATATTGTGTGGTTGTTTTTCATTTAAATTGAAGTAGCCCATTTCTTTAACATAAAATTTATGACACACATGAAAGCCATCACAGTCAATAATGTTGTTATGTTCTACATAGTTGACAGTTAGACTGATTATGAACTGAAGCATCCAAACTATTTGCTAAAAAAAATGGTAAACTGACGTCTGCAACTTTTTAAAATATTCTTATATAGGCATAGCTGAGGACACATGTCTTATCATCACTTATTAAAACAGCTATCAGTATGGGTTAGTTTAAGAAAACAATGAAAAGAAACAACATAAAAAAACCAAGCACAACAAATTAAAAGTATATACTGTATATTACATCATATTTATTTTATTTATTTTAATAGCCTCTTACATTTTATTAATTAAGCTGAGTCATGCCAAATTGTCTACTTTAAATGCATTAGCTAGTATTATTTCACTAAAAGAAATGAAAGAAATATGCCAAAAAGGTACATTTATTCAGCATTAATGTCATAACAGTAATAGTTAATGTACAATATCAGTTTGATAAGGAGTAATGTAAAATTATTTCAAAATAGAGTCAATTGCAGCATCCACAAAAGGTATAGTTTTCTTTATAATGTCCCACTCTTCAGCAGATAAGCTCACTCCTCGTCTAGTGGCTGTGATCTTTTTTGTAGTTTTGTTGATGACATAATCTCTTATATTCACATATAATTTCTGTATAATCTAACTCCAATATGTCGATTTTCTTTGATCTTAAACAACATATCTTTGTCCATTGCTTTTGAAGAACTGTTTAGATCATATTCATTTTTTGAAGCATTGGTTTTTTGAATGTTGGTCTCACATGGTGTTGATCCTGTGTTAGATACTTTGTAGCCATAATCTTGGTATTCGCAGGCATATGCTTGAGTGATATTATTTATATCATGAACAGAGCCTATACCTGCCGGAGTTGGATGCCTATAGTCAATGTAGACATCATTTGCTGTTTCCAGTGGTGCTATCCCATAGCCTGAATCACTTTCCTGATGAACAAGTGGTTGTGTACATTCTTGGTAGTTATTGGTATGTGATGACATTTCATTATTTATTTTAGGAGATTCGCCAAAGTTTGCTGTTATACATTCTGGAGTAGTATATCTATAGTCACTGTCAACAACATTTGATGTTTCCTGAGATGCTGAGCCATAGCCAGAATCATTGTCCTGAACATTGACAGGTGATCGCATGAAGCCTGTTAAGGCAGCATAAGAACCTTCCGTATCAAAATAGACTTCTGGTGCTTTTTGCATTTTTAGTTAAAATAATGGTTGAAAGTGTACTTCTTTGGCTAGTAATGTGTGAGTGAAGCTGAAACTGCTGACCAGCTGTATTTATAGTAGCTTTTAAATGAGGGAATTTTAAGGAAATACTGTAGCGACATCTAGAATTACAGAATGTTTTGTATAGTAGGGTATGGAATGTAGGTCCTACGTCATGAATCTCATGATCATGTTGTAACATGTACTTATTCAAATGCTAACAATGCAATGCTTGTTGATAGGGCATTTATTTCTAATTTCTAGAGTATCAGTTTATGCTTAAGCCATGAAGGACCTGTACCTTGATTATAATATTTTAAGGTGGCACCACAGGTAACTTCATAAAAACCATATAAATAGTTATTTTTTGTGTAAACTTGGATCAAATCAGTTTTGCAGCTCTGTTAAGTTGGTTCCAATATTAACACATGTTGGCAGTGAGTTTCAGTCTTCAAATCTATTGAATTTTATTGTCGAAATATTTCATTACAATGAGCAGTTTGATAGAAAGCCATTGGTGTGGGCCATGTGAACCTTGGAATGGTTATGCCACTAAACCACCCAACTATGGAAAAAGACATTACTGTGAAGAATACAAAGCAAGGGCACGACTTGTTACATGACCACAAGATTTGGCTAATTTTTCAGAAAAGTTCTGAATTGTTGTTTTTGATAAGTAGGTTGGTGTTTTTTCTGCAAATGTTGTACTGTGTTTTTCAAAACAGTGTTGTTTAGCAGGTACAGCTGGCATGTCTTTGTCTGCCAATGCTTTGTATTCTTCACAGTAATGTCTTTTTCCATAGTTGGTTGGTTTAGTGGCATTAAAATACATTGTCATTTATTGTTTTTTCTCTTTGGAATAAAAGGTTCCCAGTGTAGTTTTCGTTTCTTTCCAGCTGCTTTTTGAGGTGTGTTGCCCACTGCAAGACGGTCATGATTCCCAATGAACTTTTTAGGAATATTCAGTCTTTGTAACTCTGTCCAAAAAATATGCCATCCAGGAGGATTTAACAGTTTTTTTTTTTGCAAGTCAAATCATTCAGTAAGTCAATAATATTAGAGTTTTCAATAGGTTGTCCATGGTGAAGAAGTTGTAAATTATCATTCCATGCAATAGTTCCTCTACTTCGTGACATTGTGTTCAAGATTCCTTGAGCATCTTTACGATATTTTGCTGGGATATCCATTAGAATGTACTCCTCATTAACTTCTCCCATTTCTGTCTGTTGGAAACTGCTTTCTTTATCTTTACTGTTTTCAAACTTTACAATTATAGGTTCTTGTTTCTCATTTTGTTTCCAAATATTTAAGTAACGATGGAAAGCTTGACCATAAAGTTTAACTTTATCATAGTCATTTAGTTTTTTACTGTTCAAAATGTCTTGTATATCTTGATTCAATTCATTTAAAACTTTTTTTGTAATGCTCATAGATGTGAAAATAGATTCTCTTGATAACTGATTCACAGGTGCTAGGGCAACCTTTTTTGCATATTCCATCTTAACTTTTTTAAACTTGTTGATAAAATACTGTCAAGTTTTTGAGATTGAAATAGTGAAATGTTGCCTTATAAGTAAGTGCCTTGTAAGTGCTGATGTTTCACTTATGATATCACACTATGATCTGAACAAGTTTGAGCAGGTGCTGCTGGCCAGGAAATAGAATTCACACATAGGGGTGAGAGCAAAGAACACATATGTATGTGTAGGACAGGAAATTGGCTTGCAACATATAGGAAAGGTTTGAAGACTGAAACTCACTGCCAACATGTGTTAATACTGGAACCAACTTAACAGATCTGCAAAACTGATTTAATTTAAGTTTACACGAAAAATAACTATTTATATGGTTTTTATGAAGTTACCTGTGGCGCCACCTTAAAATATTATAATCAAGAAACCTTTTTCAGCTTTCTTAAGCATAATGTTGAGAACTCTTCTAGTTATTATTTAAGTTCAAATTCTTATTATATATTTTCGAAGTTTTTACTAATACCACCATTTTTTATATTTCCTACATTTAATCTGTTTACTAGAAGGTAGGGTTGGGATTAAGAAAAAATGTGCACAGGTGACAGGGCAGGAAATTGAATTCACACATAGCGGTGAAGGGGTTAAAACATGTTTGAACAGGTGTGAACAGGAAATTCGACACAGGCAGGGAGGGGGAGAAGGTTTGAGTCAAAAACAAGTTTGAACAAGTTTGTGTTGATGGAAATTATTTTTAAATAAATGTAGGTCATAAACAAGTTAGGGCAGTTGTTGGACCAGAAATTGAACTCACATAGCCAAGAACAAATATGTATGTTTGGACAGGAAATTGGATTAACACATAAGGGGTGAATGGGATGGGATTATGAACAAGTTTGGGCAGGTGCATCAAAGTAGTATGTTTTGGAAGTACTGTCTTTTTCAATATATTTTAAGTCCTGTTTTTCCATATTTTCTACGTTTAATCTATACGTGAAGTTAAGTTTCTATGTTCAAAGCCCCAGTTTCTTAAGCTTAATGTGGAGAATTATTCTAAAGTTATCATTATTAAGTACAAATTCTTAATTTATTTTCTAAGTTTTTACGGTTAATGTCTTAAGTTATCTTTTAAGTTTTTCAAATACTTTATATTTTCTAAGTTTTTTGTGATACTTTGTCTCAATTCTTAAATTTCCCAATCCCAGTTTCAAATACTTTCTTGAATTTGTACAAGTTCATGTTTTATATGTAAACATTTTAGACAATTAAACAATAAATGAGCAACATTTACTATTTTTAGCCAAAAGGCTACAATAATAAAAATTTTAATTCTACTATTTTCTATGTTTTTTTTCATTAGCATGTTTTGGAAGTACTGTCTTTTAATTATTTCTAAGTTCTATGCTGATTTACAAAATCTAAGTTCTATAGTCTTCCACTATCACTTTCACAAATTTCAAGGTTTAATTTATTTTCTAAGTCCAGCTTCTATAATTAATGTCTTAAGTTTTCTTTTAAGTTTTTCAAATACATTATATTTTCTGAGTTTTTATGGTTAATGTCTTATGTTTTCTTTTAAGTTTTTCAAATACTTTATATTTTCTAAGTTTTTTTGTGATACTGTCTTAATTTTTAAATTTCCCAATCCCAAAAAGTTTAATTTATTTTCTAAGTCCAGCTTCTATAATTAATGTCTGGGTAAAACAAGTTTGAACAAGTTTGGGGTGCTGGAAAATAATTTTAATTAAAAAGAGGTCACACAGCTGTAGACAGGCAGGTGTTAGGCAGAAAATTGAATTGACACATAGGGGTGATGGTGTTAAAACAAGTTTGAACAAGTTTGGGGTGTTGGAAATGAATTTAATTAAATGTAGGTCAAACAGGTGTGGACATGCAGGTGTGGACAGGAAATTGAATTGACACATAGGGGTGAGGGTGTTAAAACAAGTTTGAACAAGTTTGGGGTGTTGGAAATGAATTTAATTAAATGTAGGTCAAACAGGTGTGGACATGCAGGTGTGGACAGGAAATTGAATTGACACATATGGGGTGAGGGTGTTAAAACAAGTTTGAACAAGTTTGGGGTGTGGGAAATGAATTTAATTAAATGTAGGTCAAACAGGTGTGGACATGCAGGTGTGGACAGGAAATTGAATTGACACATATGGGGTGAGGGTGTTAAAACAAGTTTGAACAAGTTTTGGGGTGAGGGAAATTAATTTTAATCAATTGTAGGTCAAACAGGTGTGGACAGGAAATTGAATTGACACATAGGGGTGAGGGTGTTAAAACAAGTTTGAACAAGTTTGGGGTGATGGAAATTAATTTTAATCAAATGTAGGTCAAACAGGTGTGGACATGCAGGTGTCCAGCAGGAAATTGAATTCACACATAGGGGTGAGGGTGTTAAAACAAGTTTGAACAAGTTTGGGGTGAGGGAAATTAATTTTAATTAAATGTAGGTCAAACAGGTGTGGACATGCAGGTGTCCAGCAGGAAATTGAATTCACACATAGGAGTGAGGGTGTTAAAACAAGTTTGAACAAGTTTGGGGTGAGGGAAATTAATTTTAATCAAATATAGGTCAAACAGGTGTGGACAAGCAGGTGTGGAGAGGAAATTGAATTTACACATGTAGGGGGAGGGGTAAACAAGTTTGAACAAGTTTGGGGTGAGGGAAATTATTTTTAATTAAATGTAGGTCAAACAGGTGTGGACAGGAAATTGAATTGACAAATAGGGAGAATGGGCGGAGTTGTAGAAGAAAAGTGCCCTCTACTTTTAAAAATTACAAGTCCCTTCAGTAGTGATTATATTTTCAGAGAGGCAACATCCTGCAGTTCTACTAATGGTGCACCATGGACTTAGAAAAACGATGAGTCTTCTATCACGGATAATAACCAGTACAACCGACTCCAGCAAACATCTTGGTAATTGTCAATTTCATTGACAATTTTGTATGTATCACATTTTGCTGGTAACAGACAATACGATTAAAAATTTTCAATTTAGCACAATTTGTAGCTCACGGGCCACATTTTGTGGCTCGTGGGCCACAAACATGCACACACACACACACACAGACAGACAAGTGTACAAAATAATAAAATTTATTTATTTATAATTATTCATTATTATTTATTAATTTTAAAATGTGACTTGAGGGCCACATTTTGTGGCTCATGGGCCACACACAATTTGCACCACCAAAAACCAATTTAATTCCACCCCACACCACCCCCTTTTAACACTTTATGCTCTCATTTGTTTTTTTACCTAAAAAATTACACCAAAAACACAATTTGGTTTTTTGGGGGGTGGGTGGGAGAAATCTGGAAAAATTTCCCAACCCCTTTTGCCACCATGTTGTTAATTTGGGGGTGACCTCTAAAATTCACCAACCCTTTTGCCATCATTTTGTTTTTTGGGGGTGGGTGGGGTGACCTAAATAATTCACAAAACTTCAGTACACCCTTATAGACACGGAAGTGACGTCATGAGGGGTTGACAGGCCACGCCCCCTCATGACATCAAGTACCTGTTGATTTCGAGAAAGAAATTCAACTCGGTCTGGAATTAACAGATGAGCGAAGGGAAGAGTTGATGGCCTTATTGAAGGAGTTCCAACCGATCTTTGGTTTTTCTTCAAAGAACCTGGGAGCAACAAATTTGACAAAACACAAAATTGAAACTGGACATAATCCACCAGTTTGAGATATGTTACAAAGATGCGGACCTGGAGAATGCATCATAATTGATGAGATGCTAGAAGAAATCTGGGATTGTAAGGCCATAGAAGTCACCATATGCATCGCCCATTGTCCTTGTAAAGAAAAAGGATGGTTCATATCGTTTCTGCATCGATTATCGAAAATTTTATTCGATAACAAAGGCAGACACTTATCCATTGCCACACATTGATGATGCACTAGTCTCCGTGAGAGGAGCTTTCTACTTCGCAACATTGGACATGAAGAGTGGATATTGGAAATTTGAGATGGAAGACAGGGACATCATGAAGACCGCTTTTACATCTTATCGAAGATTGTTTGAGTTCGTAAGAATGCCTTTCGGACTCCGAAATGCTTCTGCAACTATGCAACGTGCATTGGATATCCAACTCACAGGGCACAAATGGGAAACGTGGCTAGTCTACCTTGATGACACCATAGTTTTTGGAAGAACATTCAAAGAATTTATGGAAAGATTGAGGACCATCTTGGATCTGCTCAGAACAGCAAACCTAAAGTTGCATCCAAGAAATGCTGATCTCTCCTGACGGAATTCGGCCAGATCCAGATAAGGTAGTCACCATAAAGAACTTCCCAGTTCCTGACAACGTAACTGCAATCCGGAGTTTCTTATGATTGGCAGGTTATTATCGAAAGCATGTACCTGGATTTGCCAACATAGGCAAACCAATATTGGACTTAACGGGCAAGGGTGTACCATTTGAACGGTCAGTGGATTGCGAGAATGCCTTTCTCACTTTGAAAAGTATGTTAAAAGCTCCATTAGCTTCAAGGCTGCAATATTTATGCATACAGATGCCTGTGGATATGGGATTGGAGCCATACTATATCAAAAGTCAGAGGTTAAGAGATGTAAGGAGATCATCGGAAGTGTCTCCAGAGTTCTAAGGGATGCTGAGAAAAACTACACGGCGGTTACTGCTAGGCACTCCTTATCTGTTGTACAACAGATAAGGAGTGCCTAGCAGTAATCTATGGAGTCACCAAGTTCCAGCCATACCTGTTTTAGAAACTCTTTACAATTGTAACCGACCATCATGCAATATGTTATATGAAGACTGCAGCATGTCTGAATGGAAGACTTGGATGCTGGTAGCTTCTAATGCAAGAGTATTACTACAAGATCATCTATAAGAAGGGGAAACTTTATGTTGAAGCTGATTGCCTCAAGATATTCAGCAGGAATATCTGACAGGATATCCCGTCAACTGGAAGACAATTCCCGAAGCTGGGGACCTAGAATGACAGCGTGATTTTTAATGTGACCTTACAATGGGATTGGAAAGAAGAACAAAATTGGACCAAGAGATTACGAAGATCCGTGAAGAGCTACGAATACAGCCAGTCACCTCTTCATAAGTTGTTTTGTATTTACAACAACATCGTTTTCGCTTGTGTGTTCCACGCAAGTTCCGTGCCCACATTCGTAAACTTGGTCCCGAAACATCTGATCCCTGAAGTAATGAGATTATGCCATGATGAGCCGGATGCTGGTCATGAGGGACAAACTTAAGACCTGGTATCGAGTCAGGCAGCGATTTTATTGGAATAACATACATAATACATATACATAACATGTCGTCATTTGAGATTTGTCAGCTACACAAGTTGGGTACTGAGAAACCTGAAGGGTTCCTTCTAGAGAGGCCCATCGGAAAGCCTTGTGAATGCTGGGGAATGGATTTTATTGGACCATTGGTACCATTAGTTGGTGGAACGAAACATATCATGTTAGCAGAAGATTATGCCACTCGATATTGTGTTGCCAAAACAGTCAAAAATACAACTGCCCTTATCGTAATCCAGTTTCTAACGAAAGATGTAATAAAGATTTTTGGGAGACCCAAGAAACTTATTTTTAATAGAGGAATGCCATTTGTTGCTGGAAGCACTCAAGAATTCTTGAAAGAAAATGAGATCGAGCATGAAACCACAACAGCGTACCATCCTCAGAGTAATGTTCTCGCCGAAAGAACGAATAAGAGCATTATTCAGTCGATGAAGAAGTATTTGACTCCTGAAAAGAACCAAACCGTTTGGGCTACAAAACTGGATGAAGTGTTGGCTTCGTTTGTACATTCATTTACGAAGTTTACACCGCATAGACTCATGTTTGGACGGGAGCCTCGAACCAAAGTTGGCACCTTAGTTCCTGAACAACCAACAATTGTGGATAACGAGGCAGGAAACCTCGTAGACATTCGACAACAGATGGAGGAATGCCAAGATTAGGAACTAAAAGCAGTCAGAGTGAACCTGACAGCAACACATGATCGACAAAAGTATGACCAAAGGCACAAGAAGCCTTATGAATACCAGATTGGTCAGAAAGTCTTTGTTCGAGACATGCAAATCAGGCCTGGCCAGAACAAGAAATTTTTCACAAAATGGAGAAAGGGATATACGATTGTCGCGAAGGTATCGGACACCGTATACCGTTTATCGTATGAAAATCAAGCGGGAAGATTAGTGGAGGACTCTGTAAATGTTGTAAACATGACACCACTATATGAGGCTTACCAACAAGACGGATCCAATGTTCCAATGACGAGACACCCTGGAGTCCATGGGTAACTCATCCCTCGAAGAATCGGAATCGGAACTTGAAAAGGAAGAAATGACAGCGTCAAGAAGAACTTACCTTCCCATAAGAAGAGATGTTGTGGAAACTTCCAATACCAAAATGCTTGGATTGAATCATTTGAGGATGAAGAAGAAATCGAGAAATTCAAGAGAGAAATCCAGAAGCATTCGGATTGAAACGTCGAAATTCGAAGAAAAATGGCAGCAGACGATAACCAACAAGGATTTTCATATTTACCTGGAGAAGATGTGATGAAATTCACAACAGAATCGGATGACAAGCCGAATTTTACCATGGAAACCATTGGCTTCATCAATGAAATCAGCGAAATTCCTAAAGAAACGATGAAAATCAACGAAAAAGACAAAAAATCAACGATGGAATTTCAAATAGATGAAAAACACGCAAAGAATCGATGAAGCATCAAAAATGGATGATGATATCAATATTAGTGATGCCACAGAAGAAGATGACGTCCCAAATGAGGAAATAAACAAGGAGCGGCCAATGACACTAATACCCATGACAGAAACACGTGGGTGGAGGGATACATCAAGAGAGATGACCACTAGCCTCACACCACTATGGATCCAGGTATTATTGTTTATGTTCTTCACCTCTGACAGCTTTGCCCATGTGTTGTGCACATGTACCGCCACTATTTTTTGTCATCTTTTCATCGTGAACATTTTTATAGCGTGCCTTTTGGAAAAGTTCGGAAATTTTAATTTTCTTGTGCCAATATCGAAAAGTTTTCAGTTAATTGTGCCAAACAGTGAAGAAGCAGAAAGATTACGACGAAGGAAGAAGATTGGGTTCATCAGTAAAAGGATATTTGGACCAACAAAGGTAAAAATGAGCCGAAAAAGTAATCTGAAATTTGGTCTCCGAAATGTCAACTCTTTTTTTTTCTTTTCCTTTTAAAAAGAGTGACGCCATGGCATCTCTTTTACAAGCCTTATACGATGATGTGGCCACAACCAGGCAGGGTGGTGGTCAGGGTGTCCGTGGACCTGCCTTGTCAGGTCGTGGTCACGACAACGAAAAAGGCTTCAAGAAAGCCAGGATGGAGCCATGCTCGATTATACCAATGCCAGGCACCTCCGAGTTTGAGACCACAGCTATGGCATTAGAGAAGAAGATCGCAGATGGGCAATGGACTTATGCCATAGTGCCCAACATTTCCAAAGCAGCAAAGAAACGTCAATTGAGGAAGATTTTGCCAGGGTTCATTGGGGATGGACAGCCCAACGACACCCCATGGACTCCCGCTCCCTGTGTCTCTGAACCTCGCAATTGGGGCAATGGCAACGACAAAGACGCCACCGAAGACTGTACTTCCAGCGACTGGTTGCAACATCGGAGAAGAAACCGTCCACCTGTTCCTCACTGCACCATCGATGACATCTGGAATAAACAAGGCGAATACGTGCCAAAGAGCCAGGCCTTGAAAGATGCAGAAAAGGCCTACGCTGAATTGGTAGAGCCTGCGGCAGCAAGAGTGAAAATAGCCATGCCAACCTTAAAAAGACCGGTACCGCTCACTAGTCCTCCCGCAGCAGCTGCAGCATCAGTCGAGATTCTGCAGAGGAGCAAGCCAAGCAAAACACACCAAGAGGCCAAGCATCGCTGTGAGGAAGGGCCCACGGAGTCTGCTGTGGCCCACCCCAACAAATCAATTCTGATGGACGATGACATCATCGGGCCAATTGTGACCATTCAAGGAAGTCTGGTACCAACAACTGAAGATGATGTGCTTTTTATCGACATCGAGATGATTGACCTCCTTGAACCCAACACAGAGATCAAAGAGAGCCAGCAAAGGTGTTTACCATTCTCGAGGCAAGCCCAACATCCAAAGATGCCCAGGGCCAGTACAATGCCCAACTAAAATGGCTGATTGACCTCACAGTAGCGTATTATCTCCAAGGAGTATCGCTGATTGACCAAGTCTTCGAGACAATCGACGGCGAAAGAAGTCCTGTACAACAGCAGAATCTCGAAGGCAGAGGGAACAGCTCTTCCAACTAAAATCGGCAACTCAGGCCTCACAGAGGACCTATTGGTCCATGCAGTTTGATGTTGGAGGCAGCCAAGGCCTCTCGTCAAACGAAACCAGCCCAACAGAGGCCTGAGGAACCAATTGAGGTGGGAAGTCCGCAGCTTCTTCCACAATGCACCCGGAAATAGCATTACCATCAAGGATGTCTGCCCAAGAGAGACCGGGCACCTGTATAAAGACGACATCGTCATAACGGAACCAAGGATTGAAGCCAGGAGTGATATGGAAGCTCCTGGGAGTCCTAGAGCTTCTGTATCGTCTCCTGTGCCCACACCAATCGAAGTTAAATCAAAAATCGAGGTTGTATCGAAGATCGAAGCGAAGGATGGACTGAAGCAAGAGACGAGTGCCATCCCAAAGTGGAGACCGGTGAAAGAGCATCTGGGGTTGCCATTAGGAGCCCCCGGAGTCCTTGAAGGTTCCTAGTGGCAAACCCACTACCCATCCTCATCGCTGTACCAGAGAGGACGAGACCATCCTCCACAACCTGTGTGTTCATTGGCAGAAGGAGAGAATGCCGCACCGCCAAATGTACCTTGGGCTCTTCGAGTGGGATGAAGTAACCGTCTTCCACTACTGTGACTTCTGGGAGATCAAAGATGTAGAAGAAGGAATTCACAAGTGGATTTGCTCCTTCTTCCGATGGGATCCAACAGAGCTGATCGCCATCGTGGGCCACAGTGTGCACAGCCCAAATCTGCATGATGATCGCCCATACATCCTATTCGATGATGCCAGCAGCCATGTGGCAGGACACCGAAGTGGCCGCAGCCATCAAGGGTCTGCCAAGCCCGCCATTCTCCTGGAGCGGGAGCGACACAGAAGCGAGGAAAATCTTGCCAGAGGATGGGCTGCCTGGGAGTACTGAAGTCACCAGATGGACAGTTTTATGTTTTTAAGTATTGTTTTTATACTTGTATTTTTATTGATTTTAAGTATCGTTTATACTTTTTGAATTGTATTCTTAGATGCACGTTTTGCATTTACGTTTTGATTTCGTTTTTAGACCGTTGTCTATTTTTCTATGTTCGTTTACATATTTTATAACTAGGCCATTGCCTGAGTTTTTATTCGTGTCATATTGTGACGGACCTTTTTCCACTAGTAGAATCTGCTCTTTTAGGTTAATACGAGCGAGTTTTCACTCGTATTGATAGTGAGTGGCTAGGTCACTAATTCTACTGGCCCGGGAGGACTAGACCAATATAACGTCTATTCTGTGTCCTCACTAGTCTCTGGCAAAAGACTTCACAGTCTTGAGGATCTTTAATCTCTGTATCTCTCGGACTTTCGTCCGTAAATCTGCCCTAAGAATCGTGTAAAATATACTCACTTGTACGTTGCAGGTTTGCACCTGTTGGGACCTTTAGATGTATCCAAAGTAGGTGAAGACCTGCAAAATGATGAAGTTCACAATCGCGGAATTTAAAGTTTAAGTCGATAAAACACCACTGGTTTTAGTTAAATAGAATATCGTTTATTTCGTAGATAAAGTTTCAGGCATAAAGGAAATAGAACTGGAATTAATTGCACAACACAAAAATATAACTTTGAAAATATTCAAAGAAAACAACCTAGCCAAAATCGGGCATAGGTTCGTTATTTAAGAACTAACTCTCTTACATACAAAAACACGGCCTTTTTATACCCAAAAAGAGGATACTGAGAACCCTTTCTCAGTAGCCCCTGATTGGACAAAAACAAAAGTAAAAACCAAACTGGCCAATCAAAAGTGATTGACCAGTGGTCACCAAAATATTAGACACGTCACCCTTTTAATTAAAAGGGGAAAAAAAACGTAAACAACTTCAAATTAAAATGATAAGAATCCACTCATGTGGAAGGATAACACAATGGTAAAGAGGGGAGAACGATAAGGTCAAGCTAAAAATAGAATCTGGGTCAATCGGTACCTATTAGTACCGAGTGGCCCAGAAGCTACAAAATACATGGTGTCTACAAAATTAAAGAAACCTAAAACAAAACGGCGCTAAATTAATAAAATAGCGGCGGGCCCCAAAACGTCTCACTCCCCCCGACTAAGCGGGAAGTACCCTACTTCTCAAGAATTTTCTTAAAAATCCCCCTCCCCCCCGACTGGATCTAAACACGGAGACCCAGGGGTATCACAGGTATACGAAAATATCAAATAAAACAAAATCGACTTATACAGATTTTGGAAAATACAAAATTTCTAAAAAAAACGAAAAAGAACAAATTACTTTATACAATTAGAAATTTATGAAATAAATCGTGCTACTAGTCCGGCGACGATTCTGTTCCCTCGGACGTCTCAGGACTTACGGGTTGCCAACACCTGGCGACTCGGGACTCGTTCCGGGCTCGGTTGGTGCTGGGTCGGTGACGTCGTCTTCTTCTCCTTGACTTCGGGACATCCATGACTGGTCGAGGCGGCGAAGTCTCTTGATCCCGGCGGATGTCTTCCTCGGTAAAGGTGGTCGGGATCATAATTACAGGACCCTCGGGTGATGCTTCCCTCCAAGCCCCCTGGCTTTGCCATATTGCGATCCGGT
This sequence comes from Brachycybe producta, assembly GCA_036925085.1. Lineage (NCBI taxonomy): Eukaryota > Metazoa > Arthropoda > Diplopoda > Playtdesmida > Andrognathidae > Brachycybe > Brachycybe producta. Next base: position 5,045,491 of record JAUPFP010000011.1, on the reverse strand, counting down.
CTTCCATCTCGGAATCGCTAGGTCTCGATGTCGATGCGTTCATTTGTGAGAGGATATCGTAGAACTCGTTTTCTACGTCCAGGATCTTTCTTTCACTGGAGTCTTCTCTCTGTTGAGATGCTGACGATGCGGCATCGCTGCCGGGAAGATTTTCCTTGTCCTTGGCATCGTCTTCTTTGGCATCTTCCTCTCCTGATTCGGGGCTCTTACGTTTCTTGAAAGAGTTGCCTGAATCCGGTTCATTTTTCTGGGTCGACTGGGCATTGCTGCCAGAAGGCTTCTCTGCAATGGCGGTGTCTCCATTCTTTGTTTCTTCTTTCTCTTCATCTCCGAGGATTATGGTGTCTTCATTACAGAAGACTGAAAGGTCCATAGCCTCGCTGCTGTTTGATTCTTCTTCAGATGATCGTTGCATTTCCTTGGTAGAAATAAACTTTTGATCACTTGACAGTTTAGAAATTCGTACAATTCTTTTGGAAAACGTTTGACGTCTTTCACGTGTCAAAACAGATTTGAAAGTGGCATCAAAGATGGCGGATGCTTCCCCACGTGGTTCTAAGGGGTTGCCAAGTCTTAGTTCCGACAAAGAGGTGGAGCTAATGACAACATCCGGTTTCTCTTCTTCTTCTCTTCTCTGAATTTCTCCCACCAGGTGGCGCTGCGCAAGGCGGCAAATTTGAATTTCAGCATCATACGATGCTTCTTTTTGACTCTCTGGGTCTAATTTGGCCGTTTTAATGCCAAATTTCGCCCATCTAGGTGGCAAATTAGCTTTTGCATAATCTTTCTTCTCTCCACCACGTGTTTGCACACGGGAATCCAATTGGACTGGTTCTTTTGGAGCAGTATTCTTTGGTCTCCCGCGTTTTCTTTTAGGTGGTTCCAGTGGCATCTCTGGAATTTCCTCTTCTTCTTTTTCAGAAGTTTCCAGATGAGTTTCTTGGCTGGCATCGGGGATAACTTCTTCTTCTTTACGACGAACTTCTGGAGTACTCTCAACAGGTAAGTTGTCGTCTGCTTCGTTGATAATTTCTTCGTCAGCGTCAGACTCTTCCTTGGCGCTGGCAACTTCTTCGATGTCGTCAGGTAAGTTCATTTGAGGAGCCCTCAGGTCATTGGCCTCGTAGTAGGGTCTCATCTGCTGAACATTGACAGTGTCTCTCATAGTCAGACCAGATCGAGTAACGTACTCGATCTCGTAGACTAAATCGGTTAGTTTCTTGGTGACAATGCAGGGTTTTTTTATGGCCAGATGAGTTTCTGAGCCATTCCTGGCTTTGGCACACGATCTCTTATCAATACTTTCTGACCCGGCTTGTAATCCGGAATCGTACGATGCTTCTCGTCGTAGTTTCTTTTCTGCACCTCTTGGGCAGCTTCTATATTCCTTTTAGCAGCATCCAGAGCTGGATCAGACTGCTCTGCTTCGTTTGTCACGGGCGGTGGCACGACAGGAGCACGTGGCATCATGTTGTCAAGCGTGGTCCTGGGCTCGCGCCCGAACATCAATCGATATGGTGAAAATTTCGTTGAGTTATGTTCTACCAGATTGTAGGCCATAACCACGTCACCCAATTTCTTCTTCCAGTCAGCCTGCTGCTGAAGGACATCCAAGTGACGTTTCACCACTTCCATGACTGTATGGTTTGTTCTCTCTGCCAACCCATCAGCTTGAGGATAAGGCAGCATGCTGGATTGCGTAGGTCTTGAAAAACACTTGAGTTTCATTACTCAAAAATTGGGGTCCTCGATCAGTGATGATCTTCTGAGGAACTCCAAACTCGTTTACAATCTTGTCCTTGACGAAGGCAATTGCTGCCTGAGCGGTTGCTCTTGCCACTGCTTTGGCGATGCAATACTTCGTCGCGTAATCCACTGCAATCAAAATATGTTGAACTCCTCCGGTTGATTTCGGAAGAGGACCAACATAATCCATCCCCCAACACTCTGTCGGTTTTCCCACAATGATTGGTTGTAACAATCCAGGTACCTTTTGGTGTGACAGTTTCGTTCGTTGACAGATGTGGCACGACCTGACATAATCGGCAATATCTGCTTTCATTGTTTTCCAATAGAATCGCTTCTGGATTCTCTTCATCGTTTTGGTGAATCCGAAATGTCCGGCCTCAGGCACATCATGGAGCATCTCGAGAATCCCAATCCTCAATTGTCGGGGCACAGTACACGTCAGTACTGGCACGGTGCCTTCATACTTTAGGTGGTATAAAACGCCATCCACTATCGCAAATTTCTTGTGATAGGGATGCAGTCGATCTTGCTGGAGTGATTCTTTGATGAGAAGTTCTTCGTCAAGGGATTGCTCCCGTTCCCACTGGAAATCGTTGTAGACAGTAAAGATGTGAAGATCTTCGAGAGCTTCCATCTCTCCATTCTTCTGCTTCCAAGTTGCAGGAACGTTGCTCTCGTAACGTGAAACACAATCGGCGTCCACGTGCATTTTACCTTTTTTGTAAACTACTTCATAATCATATGGCTGTAGTTTCATCTGCCATTTACCTAATCGGCCATCTAAATTCTGTGCTGTTTTTCAAGTAACACAGGGCCTTATGATCGGTAAATATCTTGAATTTCCGGTTGAAAACGTACGGTCTGGCTTTTTCAATGCCATAAACGATTGCAAGACATTCTTTTTCAGTCGTTCCGTAGTTTCGTTCTGCTCCCTGGAGTTTTCGGCTATAGTAACCTAGAACTCCAGGTTTCTTTTCATTTTTCGTATACTGATAAATTATGACGCCAATTTGGTAGTCACAAGCATCAGTATGTAAGGCAATTTCTGCCTCCGGATCATACAAAGTTAGAATCGGAGCGGAGCAAAGAGCCTTTTTCAGACTATCAAAAGCGACCTCGCAGTCGTCATCCCATTTGAAGTCCAGATCCTTCTTGACTAGGGCTTGCATTGATTTGGCGATCCTGGAGTAGTTCTCAATGAAACGGTTGTAGTAGCCGGTCATCCCAAGGAAGCTTCTGACGTCAGTCACATTTTTCGGTGCAGGAAATCCTTGAATCGTCTGCACTTTCTCTTCATCAGGTCGAATACCAAGGGCACTAATCTTGTGGCCAAGGTAGTTGATTTCGTCTTCTCCGAAGAAACATTTGCTTGGTTGGAGGCTTAAATTGGCATTCCGGATGAGCACCAAGATATCTCTCAATCTCTTCATGAATTCTTCGAAGTCCTTCGCAAAGATGACAATGTCATCTAAATAGACCAGGCAGGTCTCCCATTTGTGGCCTGCCAGTAACAAATCCAAAGCATGTTGCATCGTTGCAGGTGCATTCATTAGACCAAACGGCATTCTATTAAATTCGTAGAGGCCATTGGTGCATACGAAAGCTGTTTTTTCTCGATCTGTTTCTTCCACTGGAAATTGCCAATAACCTGATATTAAATCCAAGGTTGCAAATATCGTGGCTCCTGAAAGTGAGTCGAAAGCGTCATCTATCCGTGGTAACGGATATTGGTCAGGTTTGGTTTGAGCATTTAATTTGCGATAATCGACGCAAAATCGATGCTGACCATTCTTCTTCTTGACAATCACCACTGGACTTGCATACGGACTTTTGGATGGGCTAACAATGCCGGCGTCCAACATATCACGTAGTGTCGACTTGATGATCTCTCTCTGAGCAGGTGAAGTACGCCGGAGCGGTTCTCGAACCGGCGGGTTTTCACCCGTGTCAATCACGTGTTTCGTTAAGTTTGTCTCTTTCAAGTCAGAGGTCTTGAAGGCAAAAATGTCTCAATTCTCCGAGAAGCTTCCGAATCGCCATTTTTTCTTCTCTTGGACGATTCGGATTGACATTAAGACTGTCTTGAAATTCGACATATTCTTTGAATCTCACTTGGTCTCTTTGAGCTTCAATTTTGTAAATCGAGGGGCCCACAGGCACATCAAGAGCTGTGACGATGTCCTCGATCTCTGCGATCGTTTCTCTGGCTCCGAGGTGAATAACCTCTCCAGATGGATTGAAGATTTGGATTTGAAGGATAGACTTTCCTCTTCCTTCAATGATCCCAGGAGAAACTTTGATTCCTCTCTGTTGGAGTGTGCTTTCGCACGAGTCGATGAACTGGAAACTACCTTCTTGTAGATCATCAGGAGCATTGACCTCGACGATTGCAGCTTTCTTTGGATCCAACACGAGATTCTGGACCAGGCGTAGTTTTGCTGGCCCCTTCTTCAGGAGTTTCTCTTGTAGATCCTCTTCCTCTTGGTTTCTAAGATTTTTGATGAAATCTTCTGCTTGTTGCTGCTTTTGGAGAGTGTCCGGCAACAGTTCCTCTCCGAAGTAGACTTTCTTGTTGTTCATGTCCAAGCAAAGGTTGAGATCTTTTCCGAGGTCGTTCCCCAGCAAGGCCTCACGTCGTCCTTTGATGACAATCACTTTTCCTTTGACAAGCTTCTCGGCGACTTGAATCGGCATGATAACTTGTCCCATAATGTTCAGTGGGCTACCTCCGGCGCCAGTCAGATTTGGCGGGAATGGAAGTGGATCCACAATGAGCTTCATGTCTTTCACTAATGACTCGCTGATGACAGACGTTTCGGCACCACTGTCGGCAGTCATTTCTAACTCACGACCTCCAAAGTTCACACAAACTTTAGGTGCCGTGTGCTCGTCTTGATTTTGGACTTGAAGTTCACGAGGCGTGACTGTCTCAGTCAACTTGGTCCAAACATCTCGAATTGTTTGTGTACAACACGGGTTTTGCAACCGATAGAGAAGACTAGACTCTTCAGTTGAACCCTTAACAGGTGTAGCTACTCCCTCTTTCACTACTCCATGTTCTGCTTTAGATTTTTGAGCAGGTGTGGGTACTTCTTTGGTTTTCGCCACAGTCTGCCCCTGCTTAATAACAGGAGTAGCTACTTTCGTTTTCACTACACACTGTTCTTCTTGGGTTTTAACAAGAGTAGTTCCTTTTGAGACTACTTCTTGTTCTTCTTTAGTCTTAACAGGTGTGGTTACTCCCTTTTTTGCCACACACTGTTCTGCTTTATTTTTAACAAGAGTAGCCTCTCTCGAGACTACTACTTGCTCTGCTTGAGTTTTAACAGGTGTGGTTACTCCCTTTTTCGCCACACACTGTTCTGCTTTGTTGGACATCTTGGCGTCGTTCGTTTTTGCAAACGACGTAGAGGCCCCACTTTGCAGTGGTTTCCGCCAGCTCCCATCTTCGTAGATAGTACGGATTTGGATCCCATCTCCAAAGTCTGCTTTATGCGTCGGAGAGTCCTTTAGTTGTACCGCAGCACAGCTCTGCTCAGGCGTTGTCGATTCCTCTTCTTTGTCGGCGTTTTGGCACGGGCTACCCAGACCTGGAGACATCCCCGCATGGTTGACCGCAGCCATTCCAATAAATTCTCTCATTATCTGGTCCCGTCTAACCTTGACGTCCACTTCTTCAGGTTTCGGCAACTCCTCTTCTTGTGGTCTCTCTTCAACATCTTTTCCGGGCATCACTACTTTGGGTGCGAGTGGCGCCCCTAGTAGTTTAAAGCCTTCTGGTGGTTTTCGAAATGAAAATAGTGCGTTTGATTATTAATTAATACCGGTACCATTTTCATCCCATTCGGTAGAACGTGGATTTCGTCAGCGCAGAAGATTTTCGGCGCCGTCGTTTCCGACGGTTCATCAACTCGGTTGACTGGAGTTGGTGGAGTCGTCTTGTTCTCTTCCTTCTTCGGTTTCGGTTCGTTGGTGCACTGGAACGCTCTGTGTCCAGGCTCCTGACACTGATAGCAGATGAGTGGTCCAGTAGATCGTTTTCTCTGCTGGAATTTCTGTCCACCATCTTGATTCGTCTTTGTGTCCTGCGTCTTCTCAGACGTGGCCGTGTTCTTGTTCGTCCACGTCTGTTGTTTCTTCTGCTGCTGTTGCTGCTGCTGTTTCGGTTGTTGAGGCTTCTGCTGCTGGGCCGGCTGGTTACCAGTAGTCGTCTTGTACGTCAACATTTTCTCTTCTATCAGCTCTCCCTCAGTCTGGGCGGCAAACTTGACGAAGTCGTAAAGATTGTCCTTCGGTGCTCCAAACAGATGCAGCTTCAAAGATGGTAAAAGACTTTTCCTCAGGCTCGAAATCAGCAAAGAGTCGTCATCATTGGGATGTATCCTTCGATACATCTCTGCATACTCCTCCGCGTAGACCTTAAAAGTTTTATTATCTTTTTGGGTCCTTGCGGACAGCTCATTTTTCATCCTCACTTTCTGGTCAGGTAACAGAAATTCATTTATAATTCCATTACGCATCATAGGCCAATTTATTTCGCCATAATCCAATCGAAACCGAGCAAGCCATTTGATTGCTCGTTTACGAAGGAGACCAGTAAAGTGACTGCATCGCTGCAGGGAGTTCCATTGGTGCGCAATCGCAATATCTTCGAACTCTTCAACATAAAGAAGTATGTTCTCAGATCCATCATACTTTGGAAAACCCTGAAGTGGATGAAGTGAATTCTTTTCAGAATATGGCGTCGGTCCCAGGTTCGGAGTCCATTCAGGAGCTTCGGCCCTGAGCTTACACCCGGATTCTGTCGGTGATTTACTTCGTTGTCTGAGATTTCTCTCATGTGTGTGTTCAAGGCGGTGTGGAGTCGATTCTCCACATAACCGTCTTACCAATTCTTCTCGGCTCTCAGGAGTGGCGTCTTTCATGAGTTCAGCAAACCGATCGACCATCTTCTGCTCGTTGCTTCGTCGAGAGGCCTCAGAAGATGCTACTTCAGTCTTGAGTCGGGCGTTGGCTTGTCGTTCTTCGTCTTCAGCACGCTTTTCTTCCTCCTGGAGTCGCTTCTCTGCTGCAAGGGCCCTCAGCTTGTCCTCTTTCTCTTGCTTTCGTGTTTCTCGGGTAACACGGCGTGTTTCCCGAGCTTTCGCTCGTTCCTTTACGAGCTGTTCATGTCGGCGTCTGTATTGGAGTTGCTGGGAGAACCTTGCGGTTATTCCGTTGGTATTCATCATTATTGTAACGTCCCGCCGGACCGTCACAATAACCCCAGTAAGTTCACCCCAAAAACGGCGTAAAACTTACCGCTCAACTGGCTCCTCACGGGGACGGGACCGTACCCGTAGCCGTCTCCCACACGGTGCTCCTTGAGTTGTGTCGGCTCCAGGAGCCACGCCCGACGGATACGACGAAAGACCACGCCGCCACGCCGAGAATATCGCGGTAGAACACCGGTTCTACTGCGAGCCGACATGAGGACCGGCCGAAACAAGTCGGTAATAGGACGGTGGAGTTTCCCCAATACCAGAAACCCACCCCCTCGCGGTACTCCCCAAGAAAAGACACGGACACAAAGTAAGATGAAGTAAAAAGTGATTTATTCACTTAAGATGTAAAAGATGGTTCAGATGGCAGTGATAATATTCACACAACTTGGCTGGTAAACTTCTACCAGCCAAGCCCCCATAAATATATACAAAGGCCCACAGGCCAAAGGCACAAAAGAGGATGATCCAGATGCTGGACATTGGAGGTCTCCCTGACCTCCACCCACAGGTCTAGTCCTTAGCTCAGCCTACAACCAACTGCCCAGATCCTGTGGTTGACTAGGCCACAGGAAACCTCCAGGCAACTCCACCTGGAGGGGACAGAGGTCACTTCTGACCTCTCACCCATAGACTCCATGGTGAGAGGTCTGCTGGCACCAAAATGGCGTCCGTCCCAACAGCCTACTGTAGCTGTCAGGCAGACCACCATAGGGAAATTCGTCTGCTCCATCAAAATTAAAATTGGAGCAGACCAGGTTGCCACAATCCTCTCAACTTCCCTGTTCCGTCTCGGGAACAGGTCAGTCAAGCCAGCCAGGATTGCTCCCCGAACCTGACCTTCTTAGGTACCGGACGGCTTCTCTGGCGGTGTCGCGAAAGTGGAGCCCATCCACTCCGCAGCCCACCGACGTGCCCACCATAAGCACATCTGGGTGTTACGCCACCCAAAACCAGTATCGAAGACCGTCCCCCTAAGACGGCTTTCCTCCAGGGCTCGGAATTCCTCGAAAGGAATATCCTGGAGTTGCGGACGCGTGTGAAGCGTCCGACTTGTTAGGAGGTCCACCAGGGCGACCGCAGGCTCGGTCTCGCACCCTGGTAGAGGCTCAGTTATAAACTGTCCAGCCATACCTCCTAGGTCGCATCCCAGCAAACGTTGGATGAATGGGGCTGCACGCCGGGCTAGACGAACTATCCCGGCATCTAGTCCCACCACATCCAAAATAGCAAATGTTTGCTGGACCGGATTCACGACCATGACAACCGGAAAACCTCCACAACCAAACGCCACCACATGGCGCATGTTGTACAGCGGTACCTTTGCTACCCACGGCTCTGGAAGTGGCTCATCCAGACGGTAGTAGCCGTGGTAATGGCAACCCTCCATTCCCGGCTGGTCCTGCCAGAGACCAAGCCGGTTATTCAGATACACCTCTGCATCTGAATACGGGGGCAATGAGCCAATACACCGTCCCTCAGCCTCAGGCCTAGGGGAGGTTGACATTTCAGGTCCTAGGGTATCGAATACCCTGCCGCCATGGACCGGAGAGAAGGATGTACCCCCACTGGGGGTCACGGGGCCACGTTTAGTGGGAACACTAACTCCTGCAACCGAGGTTCCTTCGCCCTTAGGTAAGGGCAAAGTCACACGGTGCAGGGTTCCCACTGCTCGAACCCGCAGGCTCGAGACCGCATCCACCTTCGGGGAGGATGGAGGCGTGCCGACCAAAACGTCGCGCATTGACCTACCATCCATCCGCGCCGCCTCAACGGGACGGTATGGACCGGTTGACTCCCGGCCGGCGTGCTTGCCTGAGCACGCCGGGACTCCTCCTTTTCCGCCACGACGCCTCCAGTTTCGGCTCCTTGGCGCCTACTGCTGGAGGGTGTCGGACTTCCCTTCCTCTCACGCTTGGACCTTCTATGGTCCTTCTTCTTTTTCTTTTTCTTCCCGTGAGAGGAAGGTTGACCATGCGTCGGGTCAGACTTAACTGACCCCGACGACTTACTGGGCCGATCAGGCTTAGGCGGGTGGTTAGCCCCCTTCGCCTTCTCGGACTCCTTCTTCGAAGGTTTTCTGGCCGGAGCCGTACTCTTCTTCGTAGAAGTGCCCTTAGCCGAGGTGACAGCCGAGGATGACTGTCCGGAAACAAATCTTCCTCGACCATCCCGAAGGAGAGACTTCTCCTTCGGTGCAAGAGTCGGCTGACTCTTGCCACCAGTCGCTTTGGCTTCCGCACCATGGGCTGGTGCACTGGAAGCCTGCATCGCCTCCCTCTCGGCGATTCGCTTCTGGCCAGCGATGGTCGTGGCACTCGCAATAGGCGGGACGCCACAACCGACAGGAGGTTCCCCTGTTTTGAGCGAACTCCGGGTGGGCATTCCCTGCAGGGGAGGGAATTCCGCAGCCCGGCGCTCAAACTCCTGCCGCTCTCCTGCACCGACCGCACGAGCGATCTGTCGGTGCAGGCTCGCTGCTTGAGCTTGAAGCCGTTTGAGCTTATCCTCTAAGCTCTCGGGCTTCCGAGGTTCGGAGGCCTTTCCTCGACTGGAGGACCTGGGCTTCTTGCCTCGCGAGCGTTCAGCCACTGGTGGGGTGTGAGGGCGGGACCTCTTTTGTTCCTTGCCACCACCACCACTCGCAGATTTCCCCGTTTTACCGGGAGCGGGTACTGGAGGCTGGGTAGCCTTCTTCTCCGCTCGCCGGTCCCTCTTCGGGTTGTCCGACCGCCAGCCGGAGGGGCCAGCTACTGCCTCGGGCGGACCCGATCCAGCAGCCGGCTTCTCTGGCCAAGCAGCCCCTGAACAACCTTCAGGGTGGGCGAGAGTTTCTGCTCGAAGCCCCACAGCAGGCGTGAACTTCTTCAACGCCTCCTCCTTGGCTTTGAGCATCGCCTCTCTCTCTGCGAGAGCCTTGGCTCTGGCAGTGATCCGTGCGGCTCCGGACTTTTTCTTGCGCTTCTTCGCGCCGTCCTTCCTCACCTGCACGGTCGGAAACTCCCCGACGAAGCATCGACGGTCCCCGACCAGGAAGCCACCTTCCTGGACCATGTCCCGTCTAGCTTCGTCCAACCGATCCAAGCGGTCTTCTTCTTCGGCCAAGGACACAGCCACGGCCTCCAAAGACATTGGATCGGCGGGAAGAACTCCGGGGGATCCCGTCCCAGACGGTTTACCCTCGGAGGCCGAACTACTCCCGTCAGACTCCGAAGAGCCCTCTGAAGAGGTGTTGCGGCTCCGCCACTGCCTTGAGGCGTCCACCACCGAATCAACGGTGGTTTCGACCTCCATCTCCGTGTCAATGACTAAGGACGCTCTCAAAGAGACGTCCTCACTGTCCTCAACCACCCTAGACCAGTCTAGGAGGTCTCGAACAGACGGAGACCCGGGTTCCGGGGTACTAGCGGTTACCACACCGGTAGCCGCTTTCCCACCATCTACACCCGCTTCTGCAGGCTCTCCAACCGGAAAAACTACCGCCGCCACTGACTGAACGGTGGTAGCAGCCGTATCCCTGGTGGGAGACTGCAGGTATCTGCCCCAGAAGGCTCCGACACCGGTCGGAGTCGACGGGGCAGATGCCGGACTTTCCACGGCCTCTGCCGCCGGGGAATCAATAGATTCCAAGGTGGCGTCCGCCGTTTCCGGTCCGCCAGATGATGGGGAGCCCTCCGATCCCGACTCCAACAGCCAACATCCCCAGGATGCAGCGGGCTGAGGGAGGGAGACCGTCGGCCACTCCCGTCGCCTTCCTCCTTCTCCTTCTCCGTGGTGGACCTATTAAACAGGGAAAGAACCGTTAAAAATAAGTTGTCACCGTGGAAAAGTGAATTCCACGGACTTTTACCGTGAGAATTCCCGTTTTCACCGTCCAAAGTCGGTAATTCACGGTCCCCACCGTGTTTTACCGCCTTCGTACGGTGAAAACATCTTTTCCCCCTTTCGGAACCGGTAGAAAGAGTATTCCACGGGTTTTCACCGTGCGAATCGCGGTTTCCACCGTCCAAAGTCGGTAAACCACGGAAAAAACCATGGCTGTCCGCCTTCGGACGGTGAATACACCCTCTCACCGAGTTCCGACGGTTGGAAAGGGCATTGCACGGACTTCTACCGTGCAAAATGCCGTTTTCACCGTCCAAAGTCGGCAATTCACGGTCGAAACCGTGTTTCACCGCCTTCGATCGGTGAAAACCACTTCCTGGCGGGCTTCTACCGTCCAGACACCGTCGAACTTGGGCCTTCCCAAGCGAAACGGCGCTCGGACGGGCTGAACCCGCCGGAAAAGTGCTTTCCATAGTGGCTTGGCCACCATGACAACAGTCATGGCGGCGAAACCACACCCACCACGTGTGTATACGGTCACTGACCGTAAAACACACCGTCAACAATGAAAAGAGAACTGCCAACAGGCAGGAGAAGGAAATTCCCTTAGAGGGACTTACTTTTTTAATTTCGCCCTCTTTCTCCAGGTCTTGGTGGCCTCTTGGACGGTGAATTTGTGTTTGTTTAAGTCCACGTGTGGCCGGCGTCCTTTGTTTGTTTATTTTACAAACAAGATGGCGCCTAGCCACCAAATTCACCGTCTTAGCGGCTAATGGCCGTGCAGTAGCGGCTAAAACATCATCAGCCGCCCCATGCACGGTCACCATGGAGATTTCACCGTCGTCTGCCTTTTTAGGGGCAGACACACGGTGAATTCTCCTACTCCAAGACTGGACCTGCTGGGTAGAGACATTTACAGTCAATTCTCTTATATTGACGGTAATGGGAGGCTTCACAGAGGTTTTCACGGACGGATTTCTCCGTCCACGGACCGATTTTGTCGGACCTTGGACCAGACACCTGGGGATGGGCCGCCCTGGGCTTCTACCGAAACCGTAGCGGGCCCCAAACACCGCAATGTCCGGCCGCCTCCTCTCCCAGCCGTCCGCCCATAGCAGCGGACTGCCGGCTCTACCCCACCACGGTAGGGGCACCCACAGGGTACCCCACAACGTGATGCTCCCAATCCGAGGGTCGTACCCACTCACCTCGAACACCCTCGGCCTCCGCGGACGGAGATTATACTGAGGAGGAGGGGGGTCATCTCCCTCGGAGTCGGTAGACTCCTGCGAAGAAACGGACGGTGGCTTTAGCGCCGGAGTTACTCCACTCCGCGCCGAAGCCTCCGTGGCATTGCTGTCCATACCGGAGGAGGTGTCAGAGACTCCTAGTCCATCTTCCTCCCTTACAGTACAGGTGGGTATATACGGCTTCAGGTTATCTACATGAAACCGGTCGCGCACCTTCCGACCATACCCGTCTACGAATTCTATCTCGTAGACTAGGTCAGAATACCACGCGACTACCGTACCCCTCTCAGCTTTATAGGCCAAGCTCCATTTCTTCGCCTGGCCGAGCTTCCCAGCCTGATCTCTTATCCACACCGGATCTCCCGGCTGGTAAAGAGGAGGCTGCACACGGCCAGCGTCGTACCATTCCTTCTGCCTTTTCTGAGCAGCCGTCAAACGTTGACGAGCCTGCTCCTCCACGGCTTGCTGGTCGGGCAAGTCGCGGACTGGACCGTTCGGAAGGAGATTATCAATCTCCATCCGGGGCTCACGGCCAAACAACAACTGATACGGAGAGACTTGCGTACTCTCCTGGACAGCTGTGTTATAAGCGCACACGGCGGGCCGTAATTTATCCCACCAATCATGCTGTTCCTTGAGGGGATCAAGATACCGCTTGATGGTTTCCATTACGGTCTTATTCGTACGCTCCGTAAGCCCATTAGCTTGCGGATGGTATGCCGTCGTGAAGTGATGCGCTATATTATAGCGCTCCCGGAACTTCAGCAGGACTTTGCTGGAGAACTGGGACCCACGATCCGAGACAAGAGCTTTCGGTGTGCCATACACCGAAAGGATCTCGTCCTTCAGAAATTTCACCACACAGGCGGCCGTGGCCCTTCGTACGGCCCTTGCCACACCGTACCGGGTGAAATAGTCAACCATGATTAGTACATAGGTGACTCCACCCACGGAGGCAGGAAACGGTCCAACGAAGTCCATTCCCCAGGTATCAACTGGGTACTCCGGCACAATCGGTTGGAGAAATCCCTGACTACGAGCGAACTGTCGCGCTCTCTGACACACCAAACATGACTTAACATATTCGGCAGTGTCCCGCTTCATACCGATCCAGTAGAAGCGTGAGCGCAGTTTCTGGTAGGTCTTAAACATCCCGAAGTGATCAGCTTCGGGAATGTCATGTAGCTTCCTTAGGCAGAAAGCCCTGCATGACTTTGGAACTACCAACACAGTTCTCAACCGATCCTGGATGGACCTGATAGCAAACAACAAGTCATCTGCCACCACGAACTTGAACCGGAGGTTCGAGTTGGGGTCACGGAAGATTTCACTCTTCACTTTGGAGCACCAGCCATCGGCCTCTTGCTCCTTGACCCAATCCACCTCAGAACGGACGTGGTAAATAACCTCACCTACGTCGGCTTCGACGTATTCAGGTAAGGAAAGGTCCGCCACATCACGAACAGGATACCGACTCAAAGCGTCGGCATCCACGTGCAGTGTTCCCTTCCTATACTGAACCTTAAACCGGTACTCTTGAAGCTGCATCTGCCAACGCCCCAACCTGCCTTGCAGGTTTTTGGCTGTCTGCAGATAGCAAAGAGCATGGTGATCAGTGACAATCACAAACTCCCGGTTAAAGAGGTAAGGACGGAATTTACCCACGGCAAACATGACCGCCAAGCACTCCTGCTCGGTGACCGAATACCGTGTTTCCGCTCCTTTCATGATCCAGCTTGCGTAGGCCAGAACACGGGGGGCACTGTCCTCCGGTAACTTCGGGTAGACTATGACTCCCAAGCAGTACCCACTAGCGTCGGTATGGATAATTACCACACCACGCGGATCGTACATGGTGAGTACCGGCGCTTCGGTTAAAAATGCCTTTAACCGAGCAAACGCTAGTTTGCACTGATCTGACCACTCGAAGGACGCATCCTTCTTCGTCAGATCGTGCAAAGGCCTGGCCACCTTGGCGAAGTCCTTGATGAACCTTCGATAGTAACCGGCAAGTCCGAGAAAACTGCGGACGCCTGTCACCGTCGTCGGGACATCAAACTCCTGAACTGCCCGCACGAGATCCGGGTCCGGAGCAACTCCCTCGGCACTCACTACGTGACCGAGATAACGTACTTTGTTAAAGCCAAAGAAACATTTCTTCGGCTGGAGTTTCAGCTCCGCCCCTCGTAACAGCCCAAGGACAGTGGAGAGTCTCTCGAGAAACTGCTCGAAAGTGTTCCCGAAGACGATAATATCGTCCAGGTACACTAGACAAGTCTCCCACTTATGTCCTGCCAACAGGAGGTCTAGCGCTCTTTGCATGGTGGCTGGAGCATTACAGAGTCCGAAAGGCATTTTCCGGAACTCAAACAGACCTTGAGAGCAAATGAATGCCGTTTTCTCAATGTCTGGCTCAGCCATCCGAACCTGCCAGTAACCACTAGCCAGGTCCAAGGTAGCGAAGAACTTCGCACCGGCCAATGAGTCGAGCGCATCATCGATGCGAGGCAACGGATACTGATCCAGCTTTGTCTGGGCATTGAGTTTCCGGTAGTCCACACAAAAACGAAAGCCACCATCCTTCTTGCGGACAAGCAAGATAGGGCTCGCGTAGGGACTACGCGAAGGTTGGATAACCCCTGCATCCAACATCTTCGCCACCTCTTCTTTCTCGACTGCTCTGGCCACTGGAGCGGTTCGACGCAATCCTTCACGCACAGGAGGTTGCCCACCGGTATCAATCGTATGTTCGACCAGAGAGGTTTCCCCCAACTCTGTGAAGTCGAACGCGAAATGATCCCGGCGTGCCAGCAGGAACTCTCGAAGCCGTCTCGCCTCTTCAGGCTTCAGATTGGGACCAATCTTAAGACACTCTTCGAGAGTGGGAGCCGTCGCCACGTTGAGCACTTGGCGTCCGTTTCCGGACGCCCCTCTCAACTTAGACGAGGACTTCCCTGGTCGAACCGTCCTCTGAGTGGGGTCTCCAACTCTCAACTTAGACGGCTCTTCCAGCCCTACCACAATGGCAGCCTCCACAGCTTGAGCCGTGGCTACACCCTCCTGTTTCCAGGGCAATGGGTGCATTCCCCACGTTTTCAAGCCAGATATCGTACGTGCCAAGCCGGTTAGCTGCAGCGATACCTGCTACTGCCAACACACCACGTCCACCTAAGGCTTTCCGGTGTGGCTCCACGAGAAGCAGCTGGCCAGGGCCGGCATGCTCTACCAACATCACGGATATGACACGTCGTACGTGGGCTGGTAGCCAGACATTCTCCCTCAGTCGCAGAGAACAAACTTCTCCGCGCCCGATAGAGGTTCTGGTCTCGGGCAGCTCTGGTGAAACAATGTTCACCCACCCGTCAACCTGCTCGAGTGCAGGCGGATCCACTGGGAGTTGCCGTCCCTGAGGCAAAGCCCCTGGTATCGGCGATGGAATTGCTTCCACCTCCCTAGGTTCTGCAAGCGCTCGATCGGTGAATGCAGCTTGGAGGGCGTCTGGATGTGCCATCCAGACATCCTCCCGGAAGTAAACCTTCCGGTGCACGATATCAACCATCAAGCCGAAACGTGAGGCGTGATCAACGCCCAGCAACGCTTCGCCCTCTCCTTTCACCAAAAGGAGAGGCACCTTGACGGTTTTCTTGTGGATGGTCAATTCCACATTTGTGACCCCTACTACCTCGATGGAGTGCCCACCCATTCCAAGAAGGAATGAAGGAACTGCCAGTTCCTCTATAGGCAACTCCATCACTCGTGCCGCCGTGATGCTTAGGACCGACACGTCGGCCCCGGTATCTACGATCATCTCCATCAGACAATCGCCTATCGACACCCACACCCTTGGTGAACCTACATCGTAGGCCCGGCTCTGAAGCTCAGGGATGGGAACCCACGGGCTCCCACCATCGATCTTCTGCCTCCCGTCCACCTTACCGTCCACACCGGACGGTAATCCCAGACGTGCAGAAGACTGGGGAACAGTCTCACAAACCAGAGACTCCCCAGGCACCACGGGAGGTATGGGCACACCAACTCCTCCCGCCTGCTCGATGAGCGCACGATCCAGCACCTCACCACTAGGCATGTAGGGTGAGGGGGCAAACCAGCGATCCAGCTGGCTGCACACGGCCTCCAATGTGGAGCATGGCGATGGAAATACCCACTGGGTAATTTCCGGGTCCGCAGAGATCTCCGAGGATCCGAGGATCTCTCCTCGTCCTCCACGAGTCGATAGTAGAACTGGCCGTCGTGAACGGTGGCCAGGTACTTCCGACCCTCCAGCCAAACTGGCGCAACGCCAGCGGTTTGCTGGAGGCTCTGACTTTCGTCAGGCACCACTCTGGCAACTTGTCCTTTGGCCGCAGCCTTCTGACAATCCTTCCTCAGGTGACCCATCTGGTTACACCCGAAACAAGGACCTAGTCGGCGGAGTGAATCTCGCGTACGGTCCGTACTACGAGGCGTTGCCGCCGGCTGACCTCCACCAGAGCCTGCCTGCTTCTTCTTCTTGCCTCCGGTCTTGGCTCCTGCTTTGTCCGACTTGGACGGTGCAGCAGCCTTCGCACCCGTTTGGCTCGAAGATGAAGCCTTGGCAGAGCTCCCAGAGCTAGCCGTGGTTCCGGAGGACGGAGCGCCCGCCCGGTCCTGGGGAACCCCTCTTGTACGGGTAGGTAATTTACCTACGAGAAGCAAATCGGCCTCTACCAGCCGTGCCTTTCGGGCATATGCCTCCACCGTACCGGCCTTGCAACCGATCAACTGATCAGTGATGGCCGTCTGGAGTTTCCGTTTGAAGCGAATGAGCCGACAGCTCTCGTCTTCGCCCGGAGACACTCGGTCAGACAGTTCCAAGAACCGCCAGTAGAATGCCTGAACAGACTCGGTAGCCCCCTGTTTCATGGACTCGAATTCGCCGAAACAGAGGCGAGCCTGATTGCTGGTGCTGAAGCGGCTACGCATAGCATCCTTCAGCTCCGTCCAGGTCAGGTCCGGAAGAGTTTCCACCAACGTGGCGTAATACTCTTCCGCCGGACCGTCCAGCAGAAATGTAAAGAAACTGCATCGGGACTCGTCCGTCCAGCGCTGAGCTCGGGCTTTCGCTTCGAACTTGCGGAGAAAAGGCGTCAAGTCCTCTCTGCCGTCGTAACGAGCAAAAGAGTGGACCGGGTTAAAGAACCCAAACGCCTGAACCTCCGCTGGAACCGCTGGAGCGGGCGTCCAAGCAGCGGCGCTAACCCTGCGAGGCGGCCTGCTCCGGTTCCCCGAAACGTCAGACACGGACTCAGCTTCCGAGGGAATCATCATCTGAACCCTCGGCTGCTGTCCGGGTACAGCAGGAGCTCCCCGGCCAAGTCCCCGAGGAGACGGCCTGGGTGCTACCTGCAGAGGCACCAACCGGGGAAGTACCGGTGGTTCTTCTCCCCGTGCACCTTCACGCACGGGCGACAGTGAGAACCGAGGTGCCACCCTCGGTTCAACCGATGACCGGGACAGTCGTCCTTCCAACCGAAGGACATCTATCCCGTAAGCAATCTCAACGAGTTGCTGCTCGGATAGCCCGGCCAAAAAGGCCCGGCCCTCATGTGCAGTCTCGTCCGGGATTTCCACCATGTCCCTACGGGGCAGATCGCCACGTCCAACCGGACGGGCGACGGTGGAAACTTGGACAAGCGGCCGTGGCTGCTCGTCCTCCCCGGTGAGATCACCATCGGACCCACTGTCTTCCAACGGGTATTCTCCCGGAAGAATGTCACGGCGGCGTTTCCGCACCGTGACCCATTCCTCCGGGAGATCCCCGCCTACGCTACCGCTATGCTCCTCTCTCACTAGAGGCGCACCGCCTTCCGCCCCCCAAGGGGACGGTCGACTACGCGGACGCGTAACTCCAACCCCGCATCTGCTCCAAGTTCCCGACCTCCCGTCGGTACTTTTGGGGCTGACTCCATTTTTCACCGTAAACGAACGGTAAAATCTGGACAAAGCCACCAGATCTCGGGTTTCCACCGTCGAAAACGGTAATCCCACGGACATAAGCCCGTCAAATACTGTAACGAACGGATGGAACCGTGCAAAACCGCAGTATCACGGACAAAAGTCCGTGTCCCACGGTAAAGTACGGTCAGAGTTTACCTTTACCGGTTTCTACCGCGGTATAACGGACAAGAGTCCGTTTCCCACGGTGTACTTCTCGGTTAATGACCTTTTACCACTTTCTACCGTGGATCAACGGACAAAAGTCCGTACACCACGGTGTACTTGCGGTAAAATACCGTACACCACCGAAAACCACGGTACCACGGACCGTAGTCCGTGCCCCACGGTAATTCGACGGTACCAATACGGTAACCGACGGTAAATTTACCGTTAACCACGGTACAACGGACCAGAGTCCGTCCCCCACGGTAAACAACGGTAAATTAACGCTGAAACGGTGGTTTCCGCCGCTGTCCCACGGACCAAAGTCCGCGCCCAGTGACGTACTCTCACCGCACGGTGATTCGACCGACTTAACGGTCGAACTCACGGTAAATCACCGTGCGAGAGGCGGGGTACAGGTACCCGGCGCCTCCACCAATTGTAACGTCCCGCCGGACCGTCACAATAACCCCAGTAAGTTCACCCCAAAAACGGCGTAAAACTTACCGCTCAACCGGCTCCTCACGGGGACGGGACCGTACCCGTAGCTGTCTCCCGCACGGTGCTCCTTGAGTTGTGTCGGCTCCAGGAGCCACGCCCGACGGACACGACGAAAGACCACGCCGCCACGCCGAGAATATCGCGGTAGAACACCAGTTCTACCGCGAGCCGACACGAGGACCGGCCGAAACAAGTCGGTAATAGGACGGTGGAGTTTCCCCAATACCAGAAACCCACCCCCTCGCGGTACTCCCCAAGAAAAGACACGGACACAAAGTAAGATGAAGTAAAAAGTGATTTATTCACTTACGATGTAAAAGATGATTCAGATGGCAGTGATAATATTCACACAACTTGGCTGGTAAACTTCTACCAGCCAAGCCCCCATAAATATATACAAAGGCCCACAGGCCAAAGGCACAAAAGAGGATGATCTAGATGCTGGACAGTGGAGGTCTCCCTGACCTCCACCCACAGGTCTAGTCCTTAGCTCAGCCTACAACCAACTGCCCAGATCCTGTGGTTGACTAGGCCACAGGAAACCTCCAGGCAACTCCACCTGGAGGGGACAGAGGTCACTTCTGACCTCTCACCCATAGACTCCATGGTGAGAGGTCTGCTGGCACCAAAATGGCGTCCGTCCCAACAGCCTATTGTAGCTGTCAGGCAGACCACCATAGGGAAATTCGTCTGCTCCATCAAAATTAAAATTGGAGCAGACCAGGTTGCCACATTATTTATCGTAATTTGTGTCAATAAAAACGTAAAAATGTTTCGAAAAATTCTGTTTTGTTTCAAAATTGTTTACACAATTGAATTACGATAATTTTCGTGTTTTTCAACATGTTTCTTAGGGCAAAACGAGGTAGCAAGTTTTATAAACTACCCCGCACCTCCACCATATATTGTGACGGACCTTTTTCCACTAGTAGAATCTGCTCTTTTAGGTTAATACGAGCGAGTTTTCACTCGTATTGATAGTGAGTGGCTAGGTCACTAATTCTACTGGCCCGGGAGGACTAGACCAATATAACGTCTATTCTGTGTCCTCACTAGTCTCTGGCAAAAGACTTCACAGTCTTGAGGATCTTTAATCTCTGTATCTCTCGGACTTTCGTCCGTAAATCTGCCCTAAGAATCGTGTAAAATATACTCACTTGTACGTTGCAGGTTTGCACCTGTTGGGACCTTTAGATGTATCCAAAGTAGGTGAAGACCTGCAAAATGATGAAGTTCACAATCGCGGAATTTAAAGTTTAAGTCGATAAAACACCACTGGTTTTAGTTAAATAGAATATCGTTTATTTCGTAGATAAAGTATCAGGCATAAAGGAAATAGAACTAGAATTAATTGCACAACACAAAAATATAACTTTGAAAATATTCAAAGAAAACAACCTAGCCAAAATCGGGCATAGGTTCGTTATTTAAGAACTAACTCTCTTACATACAAAAACACGGCCTTTTTATACCCAAAAAGAGGATACTGAGAACCCTTTCTCAGTAGCCCCTGATTGGGCAAAAACAAAAGTAATAACCAAACTGGCCAATCAAAAGTGATTGACCAGTGGTCACCAAAATATTAGACACGTCACCCTTTTAATTAAAAGGGGAAAAAAAACGTAAACAACTTCAAATTAAAATGATAAGAATCCACTCATGTGGAAGGATAACACAATGGTAAAGAGGGGAGAACGATAAGGTCAAGCTAAAAATAGAATCTGGGTCAATCGGTACCTATTAGTACCGAGTGGCCCAGAAGCTACAAAATACATGGTGTCTACAAAATTAAAGAAACCCAAAACAAAACGGCGCTAAATTAATAAAATAGCAGCGGGCCCCAAAACGTCTCAATATTTTATTTTAGGGGACTATCCCTTTTTCCATTTTCATAGGTGCTCACCTATTGGTTATTTTAAATCTTTTTAGATTTTTCGTTTGTTCACTTGTAACTTTTTAAGTACTTTTTAATTTGTCTGTGATCGTAATTCCGAGTTGGTATTTTTAGTAGCGAGGTGAAATTTTTAGTGATGATCATTGTGATATTTTCAATTATTTTAAGTTGCAAGTTTTAAATAATTTTGTTTGATAATTTTTGTACCAACTGGTATTTTTTAACGGGTTTTTATACTATAGGCGCACAGGGACGTGCTTGAAACCTAGTTGGGGTGTAACAAATTCAGTATATATAGTTTAGGATCACCTTGTATAATTTCAAGAGGTTCAACAGGTTCTCACCTCATGCTTGGGGGTGGCCAGGTGGTTATCAAGACGATGCCTCCCTGCCCACCAAGATGAGAAGAAAGGACAAGAGACCTGCATTGGTGATTTTAATAGGATGTGTATCCTAGAGAAATTGACGATGCAGAACTCTTGGTCAATGAGAATCTTGTAAAGCTTATGAAAAGGATAGAAGAATATCCTCCTTAATTATATTAATTTATTTTACATCTTATATATGTTATTGTTATATTTTTATGTAGTTATTTTAGGTCCTGTTGTGTCCAAGAGACTTGGGCACACCTGGAGCCTTTGTTTATCGAACACATGTTTGTATTGTTATAATTTATATAAAAGCAGGACCGTGTGGATTGGGAAGGAGTCTTGATCGTGATATCCAAGTAGAATCGCCTACCTGAAACTTCTCAATCCACAGCGAGTCGCTGTCTTTGTTAATAAAAGAGATTGTATTATATATCAACATCAATGTGTGGACTCTGTTTATTTTTGGGATGTGGGACTCTTGAATTTCAGCCGCCACTTGACCGAATGATTCAGCCGATGGAAAGAGTCACCAGCAGCCACCTGTAAGCCGAGACGACAGTACTATTTTCCAACTCTGAACTCTTGAGGTACCAACCCTTGTGTCCCTGGTGTTCAAGTATGCAACACAGGTGCCAATAGACCGAAAGACTTGAGCATCAACGTTCAACTGACACTTTTAAATGACCACCAGATATTTCTGTGGGCCGTGCGAAAACGGGAATGTTACAATTTGTTCATCTTTTTATCCTGACCCAACAATATTGATACTTATAAAAAATGCAACAGGTCAAGGTATTTGAATAAAATGAAGTATTTGAATAAAATAGTTATATAAGTTTAGTAGCAAAATTATATTTTAATTGGGCTCCCGTCATTTTTGACGGGTTACTCCACTAGTAATAATAATTATAATTAATAATATTCTTACTTACTTTTTTAATGATAAAGCTAAAAAATTGTATATATTAAGCCCCATCTATCCTTCGTTCCTTCCTTTCTTGAGTAACGCTGTACAAACAAGGACAAAAACCTTGAAGCATGTCGGAATTTATATAAATTTAAATGAATAAATGAACCACTTTTTTTTCTCAAGGTCAAGATTACGTTGTGCACTCCCCATCCAAGAACCCCATGATATTAAATTGGAGGGGGAAAGTTGAGGGGGAAAGGGGAGGGAGAAACTGAAATTGAAATAAAAGCAGTAATAAAGGAACAAACAATGTGCATGCGCACACCAGAGCAAATGAAAAGCTCATTTTCTCTCAAATATAATGGGTGGAGCAAAAGAAATTCTAATGCTGGGAACAATTGCCCGTGATAAACTCTAGTTTAATTTTGCTACTATTATCCCCTCTTTTTTATATTTGAAAGAGAAAATGAGTTTTTCAGGGTTTTTTTACTTCTTTCATTTCAATTTCAGTTTCTCCTTTCCCCTTTTTTTTACTCCTTTCATTTCAATTTCAGTTTCTCCTTTCCCTCTTTTTTCCCCTCCACGTTTCTTTCTCCCCTTACTCTTTCCAACCTTTTCCACTCTCCAAATTAATATCATGGTGGTCTTGGATGGGGAGAGCACAACATAATGTTGTAACACCCAGTAACTCGTGATTCCGCTAAAACCATAGCCTGTGGGTAAACAATTCCTACTTTCCCTCCCTTCCTCTCTCTGACCATGGTCACTTGGACCTGGTAACACATCGTAGGTGTACACAGGTCCAAGGTATAAAAAGGCCATGTTCCTCTTTGTTCTTCGTCCACTCTTGCTCAACTTTTGTACTACGTTAGATTTTATATCCATATCACATCATGGACCCATGTATGCACCTTTGGTTATTCATATTCATTCTTGTAACATTTGAGTTTCTAAGCAAGAATGAATAAAAGTGTTTACAACATGAAACTGCATTGTCTATTGTCTTGAAACTAACCCTTCTCTAGGCAAGCCGGAGACACCACAAGGCAAGGAGGCATCAAAATCCTGAGGAGCAACAACATCTTCCAACCAAGAAGGAAGATGCACATAATTGGCAGCCAGAAGAGATGGTCACCATCCTTCTGTGCAGCTTACACACCTATACAGAAGGATGATCATAATCCAGCACCATCTGACTACTACTATAGCTTGAATCTTCTCTGTGCGGTCACTGTGCGATCAAGAGAAGAAACAAATTATAGAAAAACAGCATAATGAATTGGTAAATATTCATGAGGTCGCCATAAAGCTCACATTGTTGACCTTGAAAAAAAGTGGTTCATTTAAATTTATATAAATTCTGATGTGTTTACATATTTTTGTCCTTGTTTGTACAGCGTTACACATATAGTGACATACAGACTTGGCTTAATATATATATACTAGTGGGGTAACCTGTCATAAATGACGGGAGCCAAATTCACAGGCAAATGTGCCCAGCATTAGAGTTTGTTTTCCTCTGCCCTTTTATGACATCAGACCAAGTAACAAACCAATTAGAAATTGATGACGTTCATAAAACAGCGAAGCAAAAGAAATTCTAATGCTGGGCACAATTGCCTGTGATAAATTCTAGTTTAATTTTGCTACTATTCTCCCCTCCGCTTTTTTATCTTTGAAAGGGAAAATGAGATTTTCATTTTCTCTCGTTTGCACATGCGCGTCGTTTGTTCCTTTTTTTACTCCTTTCATTTCAATTTCAGTTTCCCCCCTCTTTTTTCTCCTCCACATTTCTCTTCCCCTCCTACTCTTTCCAACCTTTCCCCCTCTCCAATTTAATATCGTGGGGTTCTTGGATGGGGAGAACGCAAAGTAGTGTTGACTTTGAGAAAAAAAGTGTTTCATTTATTTAAATTTATATAAATTCCGATGTGCTTATGTGTTTTTGTTCTTGTTTGTAAGCGTTATTGAGCGAAGGAAGCAAGGAGAAAAGAAAGATAGATGGGGCTGTAACAATGTAGAGCTCTTGTTACGGGGCTCAAGTGTAGAATCTCTTAGTTCGAGCAGATACCACTTTTCACTTCGAGATCTAGATACAACCTGAGTCCAGACTGGTACCTGGGTAGTTCTCTATGATATTCCGTGGTATCGTCGATGCTGGGAAAGGAATCATATAACAGGCGAGACGAATGTAGATTCACGATTACTTATTTATTGTACCCAGCCATTACAATACAATAGACAGAAACGAGTTGCAAGTGTGGCATGCTTTAGCCACTGGACCATTGAATGTGTTATTTCATGTTTCGATATAAAAACTGGACTCAGAATATACCGAAACATGGTCTTTTATACCTAGGGCCTGTGTACATCCTTGCAGGTGTACCTATGCCCCAGGGACCATGCTTCAATGGGTATCCATCCCACGATACCGGAACCAGGATGTGTTTAGCAGCTTTGGGATTTCCAAGAGAGAGGGAAGGGATGGAACTACGTCTCTTAGATCCCAAGGGACCCCCAGGCTATGAAAAGGGCAGAAAGGGGAAATACAGGGTGTTACAGGGCTTAATATATACACTGTGAATGGAAAAAAATGAACCTCTATATATACTACAACATATGAAGATGTTCGTTTTTTTACGTTCACAGTGTATATAGTTGAGACGTTTGGACCCGCCGCTTATTTTCGCTTTTAAGCGCTATTTCGTTTTTGGGTTTTTTAGCGTCACCCTATATTTTGTTTGGCTTGTGGCCCACTCGGTACTTTTGGTACCAAGTGACCCAGATTCAATAATTGAGATTTTGATCTAACCTTTTCATTTCCCCCTCGATTTTACTTTCACTTGAGTGGATTTATGTATTTTTAATTCGATTTTGTTTTCGTCTTCTCCTGTTATCACCTAAGTGTAATAACAGGGGATGAATCATGATTTTGGCCCAATAGACCAATCCATTGATTGGTCTATTTGGGCCAAAAAGTTAAATTAACCAATTGAAAGTTTGTGCCCTGAGAATCCGACTTCTGGATTCTCAGGCTATATAAAGAGTCATATTTTTCGATTCGAGGGAGATTGTAAAAAGACCGAATCTATGCCCAATTTATGGCAAGATTCTTAGAATTATTTTTCAAGTTACAATTTTATTTTTCTAAGTGTTGTGTTCTTAAAAACCAGTTTGCTTTTGTTTTATATTTTATCTACGAAATAAAACTTATATTTTATTTTAACTAAACCAGTGGTGTTTTTGGATGTTATTCTTCTCGCGTTGGATATTTCTAAATGTGATTTCCATCATTACAGCGCAGCTCTTCACCCTTTTGGATACATCACGACTCCAATCAGGTGCAAACCTGCAACGCAAGAGAGTAAGTATATTCCACACTATTTTTAGGGCAAATTTACGGACGAAAGTCCGAGAGATACAGAGATTAAAGATCCTCAAGACTGTGACGTCTTTTAGCCAGAGACTAGTGAGGACATAAAATAGACATTATATTCTTCTAGTCCTCCCGGGCCAGTAGAATTAGTGACCTAGCCACTCACTATCAATACGAGTGAAAACTCGCTCATATTAACATGAAAGAGCAGATTCTACTAGTGGAAAAAGGTCCGTCACATAATATAAATATTGTAAATTAATTGACTGACACCCTGTTTTAAATTAATATTGTTATATACTAAAATATATACAGATTTGTTAATGAATAGGCAATTTCTACTGCTGTCATCAACGTGGAAAGATTAGACCGAAGAGAACCTAAACTACTTAATCTGTTCCGGCATGACGTTCCCGACAATCAGTTGAATGGTACTGTAACACCCTGTAAATCGTGATCCCGCCAAAACCATAGCGCGGGGGGTAAACAACTCTCAACCGTCCCTCCCTCTTCTCTGACTCACCTTTCTGACTCATGCCCAAGCGGCGGATTGATACACATAGGACCATGGTCACTTGGACCTGGTTACACCTCGCAGGTGTACACAGGTCCAAGGTATAAAAGGACCGTGTTCCTCTTTGTTCCTCAGTTCTTTCCTTTGCCTGTATTACGAGATATTATTCCGAATCATGGGCCTGAGGATTTACCGTTAGTATTATTAATATTCACCCTTGTATTCTGTACTTCTTACAAGGAATGAATAAAAGTGTTGTAACAAGAAGTAGCGTTGTCTCTATGTCTTTATGTAAATAACTTCTCTTCAGAGGCCGGAGACTCCATAGGGCAGGAGCTATACGATTCTCAGCAGCTACAACATCTTCTCTAGTCGGTATACCGATGGAGAAGATGTATATCAGCATCAACCGGAAGAGAGAGAGATGGCCGCCACTCTCCTGCATCGATTTCACCCCCATGCAGAAGAGTGACTACAATCTGTCTCCATCCAGCTCTCTCTACAGCTCGGATCTTCTCTGTGCAGGTACCATACTGTTCAGAGAGGAGACGAAGTGTGGAAAATGTCATCTAAAGGTTGGTAATAAATATTGGTTGATGTCAAAAGCTCACAGTACCATTGTGTAAGCTACGTCTACAACTAGTGAAATTCAGATTAAAGAAAAGACTTATAAAACACTGTGTTATAATACAGAACAGTGCATTACAATGAATTCCTTGAGGTTAAATCATTTAAGTGAAGGAAGCATCAGTACACGGACCTCTTCACGGTTACTTTCTTTGGATATGCTTTTGGAATTTTAAATTTAAGCTTTAATCAATAAAAATTTAATTAATTCAGTTAATAATAATGACTTTCTTGGTTTCCAGTGGCATAGCCAATATTTCTCAGCAGCTACAACATCTTCTCTAGTCGGTATACCGATGGAGAAGATGTATATCAGCATCAACCGGAAGAGAGAGAGATGGCCGCCACTCTCCTGCATCGATTTCACCCCCATGCAGAAGAGTGACTACAATCTGTCTCCATCCAGCTCTCTCTACAGCTCGGATCTTCTCTGTGCAGGTACCATACTGTTCAGAGAGGAGACGAAGTGTGGAAAATGTCATCTAAAGGTTGGTAATAAATATTGGTTGATGTCAAAAGCTCACAGTACCATTGTGTAAGCTACGTCTACAACTAGTGAAATTCAGATTAAAGAAAAGACTTATAAAACACTGTGTTATAATACAGAACAGTGCATTACAATGAATTCCTTGAGGTTAAATCATTTAAGTGAAGGAAGCATCAGTACACGGACCTCTTCACGGTTACTTTCTTTGGATATGCTTTTGGAATTTTAAATTTAAGCTTTAATCAATAAAAATTTAATTAATTCAGTTAATAATAATGACTTTCTTGGTTTCCAGTGGCATAGCCAATATTTCTTTTATGGGGGGGGTCCAAACTTATTTTTTCAGAATAATGCTAATTAACCCCTACAGCATGCCACGCCACACCACAACGCCTAAAAAACTTTCCATTGTATGCATCACATTTAACAGTTAAACCTTTTGGTGGGGGTTGGGGAGTTTAATAAGGTTCATGTATGCATCATATGAAATCAAATTGTGCAACATCCGCTGTAAGGTGGCATGCTGCGACATGCAAAACAGGCTTGTAGAGAGATTGTAGAACTTCCATAAGTGCCATACCAAAAGTCAAGAGGAAAATGAAGAAAAACGTTTTCTATGCGGTGATGAAAGGAACCAGGGAAATAACACGCTCACGTGACATTCAGACACCACTTCATTCGCCCGTCTTCATTTGCCAGCATACTTTGTTGTAAACAAAAACACGTGTTCAATTGTATGGTGAAGCGTGAGCATTTAAGTTGTCTTCAATAAGTGGCAGAGTTGTGGTGGTGCATATACAGTATATGGGCTGGGTCTCGGATGGAAGGTTCCACATGGTGGTTTGGTGTGGTGTGGCACTGCATGCGGTAGTTGGCAACTAGCTGAAAAGTCGTTTAGTTGAGCATCTATTATTGTGGTGAGACAAAATGGGTTCTGAAGGTACAGGTTAAGAGAGAGAGAGAGAGAGAGAAAGAAAAAAAAGACCAAGAAAAAACTATCAAATATAAACACAGCTCTTTTTGGCATGTATATAGAATCTTCATTCCTTCTTTGCAGTTTAATAAAAATATGTTTTTGAAAAATAACAATTGTTATGTTGATCTTGTTGTTTCAGAAATCAAAGTTTTTAATTTAAGTAGTATGTTGGTTTCGTTGTGTGAGCAGATTTGGAGTGCTTTCCTTTTTTTTCGGTTTACAAAAAAGTAATTCAGTCAATGTAAGCAAAAAAGTTTCAGTCGAACTTTAGATCTACACAGCAAAGAAATGACGATTAGATGGAATTTCAATTTTTTTAAGTCGAAAAGAACAAACAAAAACAAATGTCAATTCTGATAGATTTATCTTATTTATCTTTTACAACGAATGGTCGAAGGGAATCCTGGACATTGCCGTAACTATAGGGTTGATGAGACCCTGGTACTATTATTGTTTGTAATGGTCTTCAAAAAAATCGGAAACCACCACCTTCTTAAATATTTGAAAAGAATTCACACTGCAAGGGATTAAACCTATGACCAACATTACCAAGGACTGAGCCACTAACCCCTCCGGCCAGCAACCCTACAAGAACAGGTTATATATTGTTTTTTTTTTTAATTTTTATAGCTTTTTCTAAAAGCGATTATCACACAAAAAAAAACGTTTTTTTGCTTAATTTTCTTGTTTGTTTACTAAATTCTGTTCTCCTTGAGTGTAACGTTGCAAACTGTCCCAACAAAGTTCCAAAAGCTTTTTGTCACATACTCATTAATCTCATATTTGGTACAAACAATTAAACCTAGCCTACATTGAAACATTTCAACAGAATGAGCTAACTCTGCAGTGTGGGATTGTGGGAACTCGTCACCTCGTCACACTCTTCACCTCTCGAGCCTAACACAAACATCTTCGCAACAACTTATTTACTGGAGGAAAACCAACTGGTATCAATTATAAATGTGACAACCTGGTCTGGCTCCCACCAATTTTGAAGGAGCAGACGAATTCCAGATGGTGGTCTGCCAGGCTGCATAGTGCATACAGTAGGCAGCCATGCGGATGCCATATTGGTGCCAGCAGATCTCTCTTCATTGTATGTAATGGGTGAGAAGTCAGCAGACAGGTAGTTAGAAATAGGTGAAAACTTCAGTTGGCTCCGCCCTTGTTATGACGACCGGCAACATCTAATTGGCTGGTTAGTTTGCCGTTGAAAAGGGTGGAGCATGTGATGTCAGACTACATAACCAGCCAATTAGAAGTTGCTGGTAGTCATAATAGTCCAGTAGCTTGGTGAGTTGATTGTGCACTTTGTGATAAAAGCACCAAACTTGGCAGATATGAAGAACTATGTAAAAGACTTGATGTCAGATATGGAGGCACTGCGGCATGACGCCATTTTGGCGGCCATCTTGTAAAATGGCTGACTTTCGTTTTTTCTTAATATCTTGGGAACCACAAGCCCAATTGATGTCTGGATTGGTTTTAAATATGTATGATAGTACACTGCACATATTTGATGTCATACATAATTAACATAGAACGTTTACATTTTTAGATATTACGACTTTTTTGAAGAATTTCATTAAAAAATTGTGTATTTCGCTTTATATTATCTTAAGCAGTACAGATGCGTGATTTCAACATTACATGTAACTTCAAGACACATTCATTGTGAACATTTTTCGTATTTCAACGTTAAGATTGGACAATTATTTCCTGAGTTACATTGATTTTAGTAATGCTGTATCAAGGAAAAGTAACATTTGAATGAACATGTATGACCTTTCCTATGCTGATTTAGCTAGCATTTTACATGCACAAAAATTATTTCATGGAAGTCCCTTTATCTGCAGGTTGATTAGTTAGGATTTCAACTTAGCCTATACCCAGATTAGATAAATTATCTGCCATTTTTTCAGCCATATCACTAAAATTGCTGACTTTTCAATATATTGGGAAGTAAAACTCTAATTAATGTGCACATGGTCTTAAAATATGCATGGCATGATAATGTACATATTTGATGTGATTCATAATTAGCCTAAATCATCCATATTTTGAAGTATAATTTCTTTTTTTAAGAACTTTATTTTAAAATGGTGTATTTTGCTGCATGTTTTTAGATACAATGCAGATAAGTGGCTGAGTGGAGATAGCCTCTGCTTATCGTGCTTAGGGTCCGGCTTCAAATCCTGACCTAGAGATTGTTGTTTGTCATAATTTCTCATTCAATGCAGTTAATGTTAGGCAGCCAGTCGTAAAACATTCTGCCAAACCCGACTCATGTTGCATCTTTCATCATCATCATCATCATTTAACCATCCCCATCCAGTGTGGGATGTGGTCCAGGGGAAAAAGGAGATAGTACAAACAGTACTTAAGATATTACATTTTCATAATGTTATAGTGTTAATCATGTACATTAAGTCAGTGCACTGGCCACAACAATATCACCCTGCAGTGTACTTTAGCTCAGCACTTCAGTATGCATATTGACTGTGGATACTGCTACCTTATTACTTTATTAGGTATTTTTTTGCAGTTATGGCAGTCCAAAGATTTAAATAATTCAAATTATCTATAGCATTTGTGGCCTGAAATAATTTACAATATTGCACCACTCATAATAAAGCATTTTTGCTTGGAAAAGAAAAACCACTGGCCTTACATACAGTATATTCTAGGCACATACTGTTTCTGACTGTGCTGGCATTTGCTTGACATGGAAAAAGCAGTACCACTTTACTTAAATACATTTTTACTCAATCTTAACTGCTAGAACTGCTTTTTTGATCAAAACCTCAACATCATACAAATGTTATTTTCATTTATGATAAAACAAGCAGATGTTTTTATATAAATTAAGCAAGGTAGCTCTTTTCAAGAATGTTGTAGGCCTACTCTGGAAAACATTCAACCATCACATGCTGCACTTTTACATGTGAAAAAAGCAATTTTCCAAGTTGAATTTGTCTGGGCTTATGCAATGAATCCAGAACCTACAATAAAATTTCTTCTTCAGTGCAGATGAAATCTAAAACAGGCTATATGAGCCAAACTGGACTGCTTTTTCAGACATGAGCAACCATGTCTATGAGCCAAATTTCACTGCAGTGTGTCCTTGTGGTTGCCAGTGCAGACATAATGTACTTGCTTAACTGTGTGACATAACAAAAAATGCAATTTTTTAAATACCATTTTTATTAATTTTTTTCTCTGGACCACATCCTTTACCATGCAGGGGTCAGTCAAACAATGATGATGATGATGAATAATGAAAGATGAGGCATAAGTCAGATTTGGCAAAATGTGTTTGACGACTGGCTGCTCTGCAGAACATCAACTCCGTAATGATTGAGAAATTGTGAAAGAAACAACAACCGTACCTAGACTGAGATTCGAAAATAGAACCCCCAGCACCACAAGCAGAGGGGAAGCTACTGGAGCTGGACTAGATATAAAAAAAATGTTTATAATGAATGAGGCAAGTTGCATGTGATGCTGTAGTTAACTATGCATTGTATCTAAAAACATACAGCAAAGTACACCATTTTAAAATAAAGTTCTCAAAAAAAGTAATTATACTTCAAAATGTGGATTTAGGCTAATTATGTATCACATAAAATATGTACATTATCATGTCATGCATATTTTAAGACAATGTGCACATTAATTGGAGTTTTACTTCCCAATATATTGAAAAAGTCAGCGATTTTAGCGATATGGCTGAGAAAATGGCAGATAGCCTATACCCTGAGTAGATAAATTAAGTTGAAATCATAACCAATCAACCTGCATATAAAGGGACTTCCATGAAATAATTTTTTGTGCATGTAAAATGCTAGCTAAATCAGCATAGGAAAGGTTATACACATTCATTCAAATGTTCTTTTTCTTGATACAGCATTACTAAAATTAATGTAACTCAGGAAACAATTGGCCAATCTTAACGTTTAAATACGAAATGTTCACAATGAATGTATATTGAAGTTACATGTAATGTTAAAATCACGCATCTGTAATGCTTAAGATAATATAAAGCAAAATACACCATTTTTAAATGAAATTCTTCAAAAAAGTCATAATATCTAAAAATGTGAATGTTCTATGTTAATTATGTATGACATCAAATATGTGAAGTGTACTGTCATACATATTTAAAAACTATCCGCACATCAATTTGGCTTGTGGTTCCCAAGATATTAAGAAAAAACGAAAGTCAGTCATTTTCCAAGATGGCCGCCAAAATGGCGTCATGCCAAAGTGCCTCCATATCTGAAATCAAGTATTTTACATAGTTCTTCATATCTGCCAAGTTTGGTGCTTTTATCACAATGTGCACAATTCACCCCTTTTTTTACACCAAGCTACTGGATTATCCTGAGGAGTGGGCCACTCAATTCGTGTCGGCCACTCTGTTCAGGATGGGCTCTTTTTTCAATGGCGTTGTGAGGCCCTCAGACTACTTCCCGTAATCCATTGTCCCCTTTCCACCACCACGTACCGCTGGCCTATGAAGTACGAGAACATACTTCACGCCAAGTTGGGAGGTGGGGAAACAACAGAGATGTGTTCAATGTTCACTACATCAGTGAACATTGAACGCATCTCTATTGTAACAATAATGTTCAAATGAGTTTTGAACCGATGTTTGCAATGCCTGGCTGAGAATGTTCTACAGTTTAAAAAAAATTAAATAATGCCTCATTTGTACATTTGCCTTATTGTGGTATTTTTTTATTGGGTAACTGTAAGATGAGCTTGTTTTCCTTGGTCTACCTTTTTTGTAATTGTATATGCACTATGGAATAAATCTTATAATTATTATTTTTATTTTGTACTGTATATATACTAACCCTAAGTCTGTCTGTCTATAATGCTGTACAAACAAGGACAAAAACATGTAAGCATGTCGGACTTTATTTAAACTAAAATTAAATGAACCGGTTTTTTCTCATGGTCAATTTTACTTTGCCTTAAAGAGACATTTGCCCTAAAGGGACAATTGCCAAAAACCATTTGCCTTAAAACCATTTGGCCTAAAGAATATTTGCCCTAAAGGGACATTTTCCCTAAAGAGATAATTGCCGTAAAACTATTTGCACTAAAACCATTTGCACTAAAAGGATGCTTGCCCTAAAGGGACACCTGAACTAAAGGACATTTGCCCTAAAATAACTTTTTTGTTCTCGTTTCATACGGTTTAGTGTCTTTCGCTGGAGTATGTTAAATGGGTTCTGCATGCTGCAGGTGCCCAAAAAACGCCAAATGATATAAATTTACACTACTGATTAGGGCAAATGTCATTTTAGGGCAAGTGGTTTAGGGCAAATGGTTTTAGGGCAATTGTCCCTTAAGGGTAAATAGTTTTAGGGCAAGTGTCCCTTTAGTGCAAATGGTTTTAGGGCATGATTTTAGGGCAAATGTCCCTTTAGGACAAAAAGCTTTAGGGCAAGTGTCTTTAGGGCAAATGCCCCACACCTATTTATAATAAAGTATTTGAATAAAATAGTTAAATAATTTTATTAGCAAAATTAAACTAGAACTTGACTCCTGTCATTTATGATGGGTTACCCCACTAGTAATAATAGTAATTAGAAACAAAAATTCCATGTCCTCAACAGGGCTCTGTAATTAACAACCCAAAGTGTGTTTACATTTTTGGGACACCCTATATATAAGATAAGTGACCTTTAAAAGTAGACATGGATTTAGTAGTGTCACTGTCTAGGTAGTTAGTTTCTAACGGACCATGGCCTATCAACTTATAAATGGAAAACACTACAAAAAGGAAAAAAACACACTGTTTGAACAAATGTCATTTTTGTTATTCGTTTTTTTTTTCTTTTGAATATAACTTGGTGTAATGACGTCAATGGTTCTTTAGTATATGGAGAACCACCTGATGTAAAAGGGAAAATGTGCAAACTATTCTTCGAAATTGCATATAAAAGGGTGACACACTGGTTTTGTCATAATTTACTTAGCTTTTTTTTTTCATCAATTTCACCAAAAAACACATCACACACTGAAAACACAGAAAAATTGTTATTTCCAAACGTGAACAGTTTCTTAAAATTATGGTAAATATTGTTTTTCACAGTATTGTTATGTAAATTACATTTTCGTGTTTTGTTTTTTTTTCAGGGTGGAAGTGTTTATCTATTTTGGTTTTGTTTTTGCGTTACGGCTGCATTACCTGATGTTGACAGTAACTTATCTGCGATTGTTCACCACGACCATCTTGATGCTGCATTAGACGAAGCTGAGGCCGAGATCTTAATGGAGAAGGATCACCACTTTCCGAATGCTAACGTTTATCCCAATTCAAGCAGAATATCCAGCAGAAAGTATGTGGCTCCTGAAGTCGCAAACCTTGGAGAACTACATGAAATTGTTGGCAGGGCATCTGAAAGGATTGCTGAAAGGTAAAACAAAAATGTTTGTGTTCTTGTATTGCTTAAGTTATTGCTTGTTAAATTTGGAGCCATTTTATTCAAAATCTTCACACAAAACAGGTGTTTTCGACTTAATACCCTTTGCGATTTTTTGAAGAAGCTATATCACAAACTTACTTCGAAAAATCTCCACAAAGAGCACTAGCATCGTTTTTCTATTGAGCCCATACATCCAATGCTAAAGAAAAATGTTAATTTTTAAAATACACTGTTGTGGCAATATGTTTATTTTTCATGTTTAAAGTTGTCCAATATTAAGTTTTCAAAGTGCAATGTGCACCTTAAATATATGCTGCTCAAGTAAAATAATTGACAAAAAATTGGTGAATGCAGTTATATTTTTAAAAACTATTTAAATATCGCGAATTTCTAAGTCTTACGTTAAACTCCATTGAGTTACGTGCTTGTAAGCAAAAAACAGCCATTAAAATGCTCTAAAAATACCTAAAAAAATAATTTTAAAAAACCACATTAAACCAGGGTGAAGCCAACACATTGGCTCACGTGGTGATTTTTTTCTGGTTTTTTAAAATTATTTTTACGTATTTTTACGAGCATTTTAATGGATATTTTTTCGTATGAGCGCGTATTCAATGGAGTTGAACATAAAAGTTAGAAATTCGCAATTTTCAAATAGTTTTTAAAAATATAACCGCACTTGACAATTTTTTGTCATTCTATCACTCG
Organism: Brachycybe producta; assembly: GCA_036925085.1. NCBI lineage: Eukaryota > Metazoa > Arthropoda > Diplopoda > Playtdesmida > Andrognathidae > Brachycybe > Brachycybe producta. The sequence continues at coordinate 5,010,464 of JAUPFP010000011.1, read as the reverse complement.
ATCAGCATATATTTAAGGTGAACATTGCACTTTGAAAACTTAATGTTGGACAACTTTAAATATGAAAAATAAACATATTGCCGCGACTGTGTATTTTAAAAACTAACGTTTCATCTTTAACATATGGTCTATGGGCTCAATAGAAAAACGATGCTAGTTCTCTTTGTGGAGTTTTTTGAAGTAATTTTGTCATGTAGCCATATTGCCATATTTCATGTGTCCCATCATGCCGTATTTGCAGTGAAAATTGGAAGGTGGCTATTGGTCACTTTATGTTGTCAAAAGCTACTAGCTTAAATTACAAAAGTGTAGGTGTTATAATTTTATAAACACGTATTCTTAAATAAAAAGCATGTTAAAGTGCACCACTGAGTAGTGTATAAAAGGGAATGTTTGGCGCACCACGGGGGCGCCTAGAATGACCGGCACAGGTTTCATTTGCCGCCATCTGCCAGGAGCTGAATGGAGTAACAATTGTATCATTTTGACTGTTTTCAACATTTCTTCAAGGTTCAACATACATTATGACAAAGCCAAAGTTCTTGTAGAAGAAAGAGCTGCCCCTAGACCGGAATTCAACGCCAACATTCTTTGTCAAACAAGGAACTTTCAATGCAACTCAAACTTTAAATATCGAAATGTAGACGGGTCTTGCAACAATATTCGCAATCCTTCTTTTGGACTTGCAATCATCCCGTTTGATAGGCTATTGTCTCCCATTTACAGAAACGGTTTGTTGAACAGTACATTTTTTCTTATGAAGTTGTTTTGAAATTTTATAAAACTTTTTTTTTATTTTGTTTTAGCAAATGGTGATGTCCGTTTAAGTGTCACAGGGGATGAACTTCCATCTCCACGTATTATAAGTTCGAATATACATCCAGACGTGAATCGTCCAAATCCTTTCGTCACTCATATGATAGTCGGTTTCGGACAGTTTATTGATCACGACTTTTCGTCTACACCAGAATGTCAAAGTAGGTTTTTGCTTACTGTATATTTTAACGTTGGGGGTCACTACAACTACCAAGGCTCACAAGAGCTACTAGGGGGAGAACAGCTCCTTGGGTCACTACAGCTACCAAAAAAATATTAAGACCTTTTGTTCATCAAAAGGGTCACTACAGCTACCAAAAAATATTCGGGACAAAATATAGTCCTTTTTTTCATCACTTTCTAGTCACTACAGCTACCAAAAAAATATAACCCTTTCTTCCGAACCTAACCGAACCTTACCTAATGAAACCAAACCGAACCTTACCTAATGAAACCTAACCGAACCTTACCTAATGAAACCTACCGAACCTTACTGAACATTACCTAATGAAACCAAACCATACCGAACCTTACCGAACCTTACCGAACTTTACCGAACCTAACCGAACCTTACCTAATGAAACCTAACCGAACCGAATCTAACCTGAACTAAGCTGGTAGCTGTAATGACCCTTGGTAGCTGTAGTGACCCTTTTGATGAAAAAAGGTCTATATATTTTTTGGTAGCTGTAGTGACCCAGGTAGCTGTAGTGAGCCAGTCCCATATAGTCATATCTATCAATATCTATCAATATCTATCATATATAAAAGAAGCATGTTACTCGATTGCCATATCATTATGACAATTATATTCTAGTTATGTCTTATTAATTGTGTGAAACATGACTCCGGCGCACATGCAGTTAGGTTCTAGGCCACCCATGCCCATAGGTGCACCCGCCAAACCAATATATCCATCAACAAGGGCAACCCCACAGCCAAAATAAAATAACCGGGCGGGCACCCAGGTTGTCTCTAAAGAAGTGTTCTCAAATAACTCGCATGTTAGTATAAACGTCGGGTCCCAGCCGAGAAGTAGTATATATCACACCCACCTCTCGACTAATGTTCACATTATTGATGTAGAACATCTAAAGTAGTGTTTTCTGCACTGCATGTTGCAAACTAGTATACAGTGTATGCAATCCTAGTCCAAATAATAGTGTTTAGTCATTTTCCTCTGTGACATTCTCATCATCAGTACTACTTGCAAATGTGCTCCTGGCCCACCTGGGTCTCTCTTCTACTGCATAGCGAAAAACCACTGCTGCTCCCAAAGGACCGGAATGACGGCTTATAAATTGTGCAACCAATCATAATGAATTCATGCACAGGTGTATGGAGGGGGGTTTACACTTCTTACAATATTGGCCACTCTTCCAGTGTCGTCGGCTACTCCAGAGCGCACGTTTTCTACACTTAGGCGTCTGAAAACATACCTGAAAAATTCAACAGGAAAAGATCGCTTGACGGGTCTACCACTTTTGTGTGTGAACCGTGAGATTGTTGTAGACCCGATGGAGGTGATGCGTCGTTTTGCATTGATAAAATTTACACCCTATTATATGTCCCAAACACCCAAAAAGTTTGAACCCCTTCCCAAAAAAAAATGATCCGTACGCCTATGAATTCATGACAGCATTGTAACCAATGAGAATGATATAGTACTAATTACATATTTTCCATTTAACCTCAAAAGTCAAACTCTGTCTTTGTCAACATTGCAGATGGAACAAATTTCTAATTAGGTCCATCTGTAATGCCGTAATTACCATTGCAGCGTATGTAGGTGGGGAAAAAACGCGCTTATAACTCGTCTAGTGTAACGAACCACATTCATGGGGTGAATAGAATTATCAAAAAGTATCGTAGCGCTCTTTCGGGCGATCAGAAAGTGGTTGGCTAGGCCACTAATTCTACTCTGGTTTGGGAGGAAGGGAATAAATTAGTCCAATACGTTTCCTCACACGTTCCTCTCTCAAAAATCTTTACAGTTTTAAGAATTTTTTGTTGTTTGCTACTTCCTGGGCTTTCGCCCATAAAAAAGCTGGTTGATCGTGCTGTCTTCTGAAGGTTCATCTAGTGCTGGAGAACCAGGTTTACACCTGGGTTGACAGTGCTAGATGACAAAGTGTTGAAGTCCTTCGTTTTGTTTTTTAAAAAGATAAAAATAAGACTTGACAACTGCTTTAAATATAATAACTGTTTATTTACATTTCTCATCAGCTCTAGGCGAATTTGGGCATAATGTCTGTGTCCAAATTGCTTTCGAGACTCTCTCCTTTTTTACAAACAAACTATACGGCCTTTTATACCCAAAAAGAGGATACTGAGAACACTTTCTCAGTAGCCCCTGATTGGGTAAAAACAAAAGTAACAACCAAACTGGCCAATCAACATGATTGACCAGTGGTCAACAAAATATAGACAAGTGACTCATTACAATCAAAACAAACTTATGATAGAAAGTTTTAAACCCATAGACCTTATGCTGAGGCTTATCAGGACGATCTCTTTGTATTAAGGGGTGGGACTGGGAGGAAAAAGGGACTCAAGACAGGATATTGGCAACGTCATCAGCTGATAGAACTGGGTCAATCCTCTGTACGTGAGTACAGAGGGTTGACAAAGTTCCATGCCAATCCAAAAATAAAAACGACAATCCAGAACAAACCAAACGAGCCAGGATCGTTCCAGGACTTATCGTTTCACTAGAGTAGTCATATGTTGTTCCTTAGCTTATTTAAATGAGCTAAGGAAGAACATATGACTACTCTAGACGAGTTATAATCATGTTTTTTTCTCACAAGCGCGTACTCAATGGAGTTTAACATAAGAGTTAGAAATTCAGGATTTTGAAATAGTCTTTAATAATATAACCGCACTTAACAATTTTTTGTCATTCTATCACTCGATCAGCATATATGCACATTGCACTTTGAAAACTTAATATTGGACAACTTTAAATATGAAAAATAAACATATTGCTACGACTGTGTATTTTAAAAATTAACATTTTTTTAACATTGATAAACTCAATGTGGGGCTCAATAGAAAAACGATGCTAGCGCTCTTTGCAGAGGTTTTTTTCTAAATAATTTTGTGATGTATCCTCTTAATAGAAGTTTAATTTTATAATACATTATACTGTATATTTTAACTTTTAGTTACTCAATGCTGCCAAAACAACAACCGAGAATGTATGCCGATCCGCTTTCCGAACTCAGATCCAGTTTACGGAAGATTGGGTATAACCTGTATCGATTTCTGCCGCTCTATCAGAGCTTGCAATTCACGTAATAATATAAAATATTTTGTATAATGTTAATTACACCTCAGTTCAATTGTTAGTTATCTGATTTTTATGCTTAAATTTTCTATTTGTACAGAACCACGAAATCAGATCAACCAAGCAACTGCTTTTCTTGATGGTTCGCAGATATATGGAAACTCCGTTAATGAACAGTCTGGCTTGCGATCCTTCAATGGAGGTGAGAAAGAACAGTGACACCTTCTTCTTTACATTGCACTCCAATTCTATACTCGTGTTTATCTTCTTGTTATTAGGACAACTTACATTTGCACCCAATTCAAGGATGCTGCCACAAGATCCGCAAGCGGCAAACTGCGGAGTTCCGCAAAATGGAAACGTTTGCTTCAAAGCAGGTAATTATTATTATATTAAAGGCGGTTGAAAATAAGTAGGTCTAACATTTAGATAGGATGGGAGCAATGAGGCAGAGGATGGGCTTTTAGACTTGGAGACACTGTAAAGCAACAGGGGCATAATGTTAAATATGTAGGATCATTCCTACAGGATGATGGGGACATAGATTTAGATATTACAAACAGGATCAAAGTAGTTTGGCATAAGCGGAGACAGCTAGACTTGTGGGGTATTATGTCACAGGAGGATGGCAAGAAAACTAAAGGACAAGTTTTATGGGACAGTGGTTAGACCAACTATGTTGTATGGGTCAGAACTTTGGGCAGCCAAGAGGCAAGAGGATAGCTTGCAGGTGGCTGAAATGTGAATGCTTAGGTTTATGTGTGGAGTAACAAGAAAGGATTCATTACTGATCCTATATAGGATCAGTAATGAATATCAGAGGGAGTGTAGGGGTAGCAAGCATAGTAGAAACGATGCAGGAAAATAGGTTGAGATGGTTTGGGTATGTAACTAGATGTGGGGAGGATGAGCTGTTCAAACAGGTGATGGGTTGGACCGGGGGGTTCAAAGAGGTAGAGGAAGGCCCAAACAAGCTTGAAATGTGGTGGTAAAACGGGATATGGGGGCATGTGGGATATCTGGGAGTTTGGCACAACATCGAAAGGAGTGGAGAGATAGGACCCGTAAGGCCGACCCTGCATACTGCGGGAAAAGGTGCAGGAAATAATGAGTAAAAATGACAATTTCTCTAAGCTCTCTTGTAGTAGTTCCAAATAAACTATTGACAACTGTCGTTTCAACCTTCTGAAAATAAAAGCAAAAATCCATGTAATTCGAAATTATGGATTATACCATTTTCTTTAAGAGGCTTCTTCACAAAATTACTTCGAAAAGTCTCCACAAAGAGCGCTAGCATCGTTTTTCTATTGAGCTCATAAAGAAAAAATGTTCATTTCAAAATACACAGTCGCGGCAATATGTTTATTTTTCATATTTAAAGTTGTTCAATATTAAGTTTTCAAAGTGCAATGTGCACCTTAAATATTAAATATATGCTGATCAAGTGATAGAATGACAAAAAAAATTGGTGAGTGCGGTTATATTTTTAAGAACTATTTCAAAGTCGCGAATTTCTGACTTATATTAAACTACATTGAGTACGCGCTCGTAAGCAATAAACATCCAGCCTACACATTGGCACACGTGCTGATTTTTTTTTCTGGTTTTTTAAAATTATTTTTACGTATTTTTACGAGCATTGTAATTTATGTTTTTTCCTTATTTGAGTGTACTCAATGGAGTTTAAAAACTATTTCAAAATTCGCGATTTTGAATTAGTTTTTAAAAATATAACCGCACTTACCAGTTTTTTGTCATTCTATCACTCGATCAGCATATATTTCAGGTGCATACATTGCACTTAATACTGGACAACTTTAAATATGAAAAATAAACATATTGCCACGACTGAGTGTATTTTAAACATTAACATTTTTTCTTTAACATTGGGTCTATGGGCTCAATAGAAAACGACGCTAGCGCTCTTTGCGGAGATTTTTCGAAGTAATTTAATGATGCAACCTCTTGAAAGCATCTTTCCTTTTTTTTATTGTATGATTCTTAAACATTTTTTTTATTGAGTTTCATCATCAAATCTACCCTTTAATGAAAAAACCCGGCACTCAAAGGGTGGCACAAACTCTAGCTAATGTGTGGCAGACACGCTATTGGCGAATTCCAATGAATCCGTTACAGATTACATGTTTGTAAACAAGTTCTGCTTTAACATTTGAAAACGTCTCGCAATGAGAAGAGAAATGTTTGAATTACGGAAGATTAATCTATGATCGTATTCTATGCGCCACTCAGTAGTACTGTATATTGAGCTAACTTTTAAACATTACTTTCCATTTCAGGTGATGATCGTGTGAATGAAAACCCATTTTTGACATCAATGCACACGCTATTTTTAAGAGAGCACAACCGTGTTGCTCAGGGACTTCGCAACATCAATCGCCAGTGGAATGAAGAGACACTGTTTCAAGAAACAAAACGTATCGTCGTTGCTGAAATACAGAATATCGCGTACAGCGAATTTCTTCCCGTTGTGCTCGGTTCTGATGTTATGAATCGAAATAACTTGAACCTTCCTCAAAATGGATTCACGAACTATAACGCTAATTTAAGACCCAACATTATTAACAGTTTTGCCACGGCCGCATATCGATTCGGCCACACACTTATTCAAGACGTCTTTAATCTATTTCGAAGTGGTACTGCTCCTCTGGCCACTAGTTTTCAGAATCCTGCCGTCATCAATCAACAGATCGACAACGTCGAAAGAATTCTTTTGGGTCTTACTCAACAACCTGCTCAGAGCTATGAGAACTTCATGGCAAATGCGGTCACGAGTCACTTGTTTCAAACTCCCGGTGCTCAGATTGGAAGCGATCTGGCATCTTTGAACATACAAAGAGGTCGTGATCACGGAATTCCACCTTATGTCGAATTTAGAGACTTCTGCGGTCTTAGTCGTCCGACAACTTTTGACGATCTACCAGATATTTTTTTCAGTGTGGAAACGGTCGATGCTTTCTTTGATACTTATGCGTAAGTTTATTGTTTTCATTTAAGATTAGAATGATAGGTGTAACAGTGTAGAGCTTCTGTTACGGGGCTCAGGTCTAGAGTTTCTTAGTTTGGGGTGGATACCGCCTTTGCTGAGAGAGTGGATGATTCAGATCTGAGTCTGTACGGTGCCGGGGTCGTTCTCTTTGGTACCTGCTGTAGATGCAATCACATAGACAAAAAATAATGTTAACAGGCGAGACGAACGTAGATTGTTGAATTGCTTATTTTAATGTACACAACCATACGATACATTAGAACAGAGAAAAGTTACGAACTGTGGCGTTGCTTAGCCACCGGACCATTGATGAGTTATTTGATGTTTTCGATATCAAAGAATGGACCGCGAGTCAATCAAGAAACGGACCTTTATACCTTGGGTCTGTGTGCACCTACACGGGTGCACCCATACCCAAGGCACCATGCCTTGACGGGTATCCATCCGCTGATACCGCAACCAGGATATGATTTTAGTCTTTGGGGGGCCTTAGAAGGTGAGGAGAAGGGCGGAAATACGGCATTTGGGGTACGAGGAACTCCAAGGCGATGGTAACAAAAAGAAGAAAAAGTATGGGGTGTTACATAGCGTTTGACTGGTTGTGACATAAATTTTAAAAGCAGCGATGAAGCTGCCGCTGGCTTTTTTTATGTGAAAAGATTCCATGCAGGACATAAGTCAAATATTGCTGTGAATCTCACTATTGGAGCTTGGTTTTCTTGCCCCTCCCCCGCTGCTACATGCCTGTGGCATAATAACATGTGGGCTAAGTAGAGGAGAAAGTAAAGGCGGTAGGCCTTTACTTTGTCCTCTACTTAGCCCTCATGTTATTATGCCATGTGTTAAGAAACTTCCACTTTTTTAAATGTAGAGTTTTGTATTATTTACATAGATATTTTATATATACTGTATGTGTATATATATATATATATATATATATATATATGTATATATATATATATATATATGTATATATATATATATATATATATTATATATATATATATATATATATATATATATATATATATATATATTAAGCCAGGTCTGTGTGTGTGATCTAATGCTGTACAAACAAGGACAAAAACCTTGAAACACGTCGGAATTTATATAAATTTAAATGAAGAAATGAACCGCTTTTTTTTCTCAAGGTCAACTATATGTTGCACACTTCCCATCCAAGAACCCCATGATATTAAATTGGAGAGGGGAAAAGGTTGGAAAGTGTAGAAGGGGGAGAGAGAAACGTGGAGGGGGAAAAAGTGGGAGGGGGTGACTGAAATTGAAATGAAAGGAGTAAAAAAGGAATAAACGACGCGTATGCGCACACCAGAGAAAATGAAAAACTCATTTTCAATTTCAAATATAAAAAGGGGAGGGGATAATAGTAGCAAAATTAAACTACAGTTTATCACGGGCAATTGTGCCCGGCATTACAATTTCTTTTGCTCAGCCCTTTTATGAACGTCATCAATTTCTAAGTGGTTTGTTACTTGGTCTGACGTCATAAAAGGGCGGAGGAAAAGAAATTCTAATGCTGGGCACACTTGCCTGTGAATTTTGCTCTAGTCATTTATGACGGGTTACCCCACTAGTTGTTTTAATATAATGCAAAATGAATAAAAAAAAAGGATAGGGATTACGTTCTCTAAAATACTACAAAACCTCCTGCATCCCCTTCTACCCCAAGTCTAAGGGGCTGCCAAAAAAAACGAAGACCACCGTTTTGTGTATTACAGTGTGCAAGACGGGATATAGACATTTGCCCTAGATACTTGCCCTAAAACCGTTTGTCCTAAAGTTCATTTGCCCTAACACCACTTTTTTTCTCTCTTTTTTCATACTTTTAGTGTCATACGTTTTAGTGCCTGCAGCACGCAGAATGTGAATTTACACTACTGATTATGGCAAATGTTCTTTTAGGGCAAGTGGTTTTAGGACGAATGTCCCAAAACAGGGAAAAAGTTTTAGGGCAAATGGTTTTAGGGCACATGTCCATTTAGGACAAATGGTTTTAGAACAAATGTCCCACACTCAGATAAAATTATAAATTTGTACATGGTATCATCATAAGTTTAGAAGGTTTTTTCTTTGTTTCGCGACAGTCATATACAATGTAGCCTTCATTTACGATTAAGTCTTTGCGCGCCACTTATATATGCTTTTTCAAATTACAGTCACATTGATGATATTGATTTGTGGCCAGCTGGCATTTCCGAAAAGTCAATCAACGGGGGCATTGTTGGACCAACATTTGCCTGCATCCTGGCAACACAATTTAACAGGATGTTGTATGCTGACCGTTTCTTCTTCACGCATGGATCACAGGCTGGAAGTTTTACATCAGGCCAACTGACCAACCTTCGCCAAAGAACTTTAGCTGGCGTTATTTGTGATAATGTGGACCTGGCCAGTTCTACACAGTTACAACGAAATGTCTTTTTGAATCCTTCACAAGGGTATAGGATTTTCTTTGTCTTTTTTGTCGCTTAGAAATTCTTAATTAATCTGATTCTTAGATTTTTTGATTTACCTAAACCTTTGGTTATATTTTAACCTCTTTCTAATTTTCATACTTTTGTTTCCCTTTTAGTAATGTTGCGATTTCTTGTGCAAACCAACCGAAACTAAATCTAAATTTGTGGAAACCATAAGGAAAGCAAATTGACTTCGACATAAAATGTACAAATCCTGACCCTTTCGGAAAAAAACATGACAGGTCACAGTGTAAAAGCAGCCACATCACTTATTATACTTGCACCACACTCGCATTATTGTAAAAAAGAGTTCAAGTGTTTGCATTTTTTTTAATACTTGAATGACATTTTTTTGTTACGATGCATGATTGCACAGTTTCCCAAGTGACATTTTGTTAATATTCACACAAACATGTAACATATTAAATCAACTTTAACAACATTAAAAAGATACAAAACAAATTCTCATAGAAAACCAAAAAAAAAACAAATTGGGAACTACTCAAATGTGGAGTAATTAGAAAGTAGGCCATATGGCACCTCGACTGGAAGAGTGGCACAACTAAAAAAAACACTTTTTTTTTTTGGAAAATGAGTTTAAAGTTGCCTTTTTTAACTCAATCTATTGTAGGGGAGCCGAATAAACGGATGTTGTGAATAGTTAAAACAGTTTTTGCACTTGGAAAGCTCAGCGAAGTAAGCCATGAATCTTGTCTTACCAGACTACATCACTAAATTGTAACGAACCACGTTTATGGGGTGAATAGAATTATCAAAACGTATCGTAGCGCTCTTTCGGGCGATCAGAAAGTGATTGGCTAGGCCACTAATTCTACTCTGGTTCGGGAGGAAGGGAACAAATTAGTTCCATATGTTTCCTCACAAGTTCCTCTCTTAAGAACCTACAGTTTTAAGGATATTTTGTTGTCTGCTACTCCCCGGGCTTTCGCCCGTAAAAAGCTGGTTGATCGTGCTGTCTTCAGAAGTCTCATCTAGTGCTGGAGAACCAGGTTTACATCTGGGTTGACAGTGTGTAACGACCCGACTGGGTGCTACAATACCCCCATCAAATTTCCCTTAAACTTACCGTCGCTTGACCTCCTTGGGACGGGTCGAAGCACTGACCAGCCCTCCTCTTGCACCCGTTCGTGCCACGGGTAGCACCGGTTGGAGGTCGACTCCCACGCCGCAAGTCGACGGACGAAAGGCCGCCAAACAAGACGGAGAATCCACAGTAGATTCCCGTTGAATCCTACCGTGGAACTGCGTGCGAAAAACCGCCGACATGATGATAACCACGCCGAAACAGGACGGTGAAGTACCGGTGAACCCCACCGGCAAACCCCCACTCTCCCCACGGTAACTTCCCCAGTGAATTATACGAAGAATAAGAGACACGGACACAGTGGTTAAGAGAGTGAAAAATAAGAATATAATTTATTCAATCAATAAATTATGGCAAAACACTCACTTAGTGGTAGATGAATCTCCTGGCTAATCCAGCCAGGAGGCAAGGTGATAAACACCCAAAAACACACAAAGAAAACGATGAATGGTGGCCATCTTGGCCACCTGTTAAATAATGAGATGAGAGCACTATCAAACCATGCACACAGCATCAGGGTTGACTTTCCACTGTCCAGTATAAAATGGCTGCCGCCATTATATACACCCCCAGGCTGCTCCACCTGGGGAGGACAGTGACCCTTGCTGGCCATTTTGTCGTCTGCCTGGCAACCAATTAGAGGTGCCTAGTGTAATGTCCCGACTGGACCGTTACAATACCGGTAAATTAAATCGCAAAACTTACCGTGATCCGGCTCCACAACGGGGACGGGACCGTACCCATAGCCGCCTCCGCACGGTGATCCTGGAGACGTGTCGGCTCCCTGAAGCCACCCTCAACGGATACGGACGAACACCACGCCGCCACGCCGAGAATATCACGGGAGACCAACAGTCCTACCGCGAGCCGACACAAACACCGGCCGAAACAAGATGGTAAAGATGGTGGTGTTGACCCTAACCGGACAACCCACCCTCCGCTGTCCTCCCCAAAATAAACACACGGACACAAGTGTATAAATAAAAGTGTATTTAATGACACGGCGAAAAGATGACAGTGATGATATTTACAGAACTGGCTGGTCAACTTCGACCAGCCAGGCACGTTACAACAAAAGGCCAAAAGGCAACCAAAACAACAGACCCAAACGCCGGACAGTGGAGGTCACCCAGACCTCCACCCACAGGTCTAGTCACCAGAGCTGCCTACAACACACTGCCCAGATCCTGTGGCTGACCAGGCCACAGGAAACCTCCAGGCAACTCCACCTGGAGGGGACAGAGGTCACATCTGACCTCTCACCCATAGACTTCATGGTGAGAGGTCTGCTGGCACCAAAATGGCGTCCGTCCCAACAGCCTACTGTAGCTGTCAGGCAGACCACCATAGGGAAATTCGTCTGCTCAATCAAAAAATTAAAATTGAGCAGACCTTGTTGTCACACTAGCAGACGACAGCAGGTATTTAGTGTTGCTCTCCCAGACAAAATGTTGAAGTTCTTCGTTTTGTTCAAAAAGTATAAAATCAGACTTGACAACTGCTTTAAATATAATAACAGTTTATTTACATTTCTCATCAGCTCTAGGCAGATTTGGGCATAATGTCTGTGTCCAAAGAATGCTTTCGAGGCTCTCCTTGTATTAAGGGGTGGTACTGGGAGGGAAAAAGGCTCCAAGACAGGATATTGGCATCGTCATCAGCTGATAGAACTGGGTCAATCCTCTGTACGTGAATACAGAGAGTTGACAAAGCTCTATGCCAATCCAAAAATAAAAACCACGATCCAGACAAAATTAAACAAGCAAGAATCGCTCGTGGACTTATCGTTTCACCCCAACTAAAATGGAAGTTCACTCTGAACTTACGTCAAATAAACCCGGGGATCCCGATAAGCCACTGCAAGAGGTTACATTGCAAAATCCCCAAAAATACAATATCACAATTTGCATATAAAAAAAACAACGATAAATAAAATTTTCGAAATCTGAAAATCACAATAACAATGTCACAGGTTTTCATTATCCGATTTGATCACAGCAGGATTTTCCCATTAAAACCCCGAACCCTTAAATCACAGTTTTATCCAATTAATCTGATTTGATGGACTAGAATATCCCACCAAATTTGTAATAACCGATATTTTTCTTATAGACGATAAATAAAAACCTCCCCAAAAATAAAACAAGGAGCTAAATGAAAATAAAAACTTTTAAGTAAATATTCAAAGAAATCCCCACATCTCTTCCCATAAGAGACAACTAATTTAAAAGAAAAAAATCCTCCTTTTAACTTTCAGGCAGATCTGACTTAGTAAAAAAAATGCTTTAAAGAGAAATAATTTAGTTCTTCAAATTGAAATCCCTTTCCCCTAATTTTTGACTAAAGATACCCAAGTTAAAAACCCTAAAAAGGGTTTTTAACTTGGGTATCTTTAATTGGGTATCTTATTTTTTAACCCCAAGAAAATGATAATAATATTAATAAATTAGATTATACGCTTCCTCACCGCATCTTGTTCCTCTGGTTTCTTCGGCGTGGGTCAGAACTGGTCCACGTCGATCCGTTGTCGTTCCTGGTCCTCCCCTCTTGGTCTGGCTCCAGATGGCCTTGTTGGTCCCTGGTTCCATCTCTGCCTCCGTCGTGAGGATGTTGAGGTTCTCCAGCATACGCAGTGGGACGACTTGCGATCGTGGGATTGCTCCCAATATGATCGATTCCATGAAGTCGAGCTGTTGAGTGGCCAGGTGAGCGTTTCCCTCTTGCTCGGTCAGTCGACTGTGCACTAAGTTGCGATGCCTCCTGCTGCTCGGAATTAAGGTAGCCACCATCGAAGAAATTACTACCTCTAGTGTAACGAACCACCTTGTGGTGGATAAAATATACCAAAAAGCGGTTGGCTAAGCCGCTTATTTTATTTTGGTTCGGGAGGAAGGGAACAAATTATTCCCTTTCCGATTCCTCACAAGTTCTTCCTTGTCGAACTTTTACAGTTAAAATGGATCTTTTAGCTGTCTGCTACCCCTCGGGCTTTCGCCCGTTAAAAACTAGTTGATCGTGTTGTCCCTTGAAGTTTCATCTGGAAATGGTGATTCGGGTTTACACCCGGATTGGCAGTTCGAGATGAAGATGTTATTAGAACCTTCGTTCTGTCCAATAAGTATAGAAAATAAGACTTCGCAATTTTAAAGCATATCATTCGTTTATTCACAATTATATCAATCGAGGTCTATCCCAAATTCGGCATAGATTCACTATTTACACAATGGCCACACGGCCTTTTATACCCAAAAAGAGGATACTGAGAACACTTTCTCTGTATTCTCTGATTGGGTACAAACAAAATCAAAAACCAAACTGGCCAATCAATTTGATTGACCAGTGGTCACCAAAATATAGAAAAATGACTCATTGTCAGTAAAAATAAATATACAATAAGAAAACATAACCCCATTGACTTAATGCTACTGCTTATCAGGACGATCTCTTTGTATTAAGGGGTGGGACTGGGAGGAAAAGATACCCAAGACCCAAAAGATGACCAAGGCAGGAAATTTGGATCATCAGCTGATAGAACTGGGTTAAGCCTCTGTACGTTAGTACAGAGGGTTGACAAAGTTCCTTGCCAATCCAAAATGAAAACAAACGATCCACAAAAAACTAAGTGAGCCAGGATCGCTCCTAGACTGATCGTTTCACTAGAATCCCGCATGTTGACTTGTCCCAGGGCTACAGGTATATCAACTGAAGTGTCCCTGGTTCGGCATTGTTGTGAAGAACGACGATGGGCCAGTGATCCAAAACGTGGATGATCGCCGCAGTCCAGGGCCGGTTCAATTGCGGACGGATTCTGTCCTCATTGATGCCAACATTGCTGCGAAAGAAACCTAAATATCTGAAGACATTTCTTCCCCAACGATGACCAAAAGATACTAAACCGTTCTGCAACAGCCGAAACTGTTCCCGGTTTGACAACTTTCCATCAGACATGTCCAACTTTCCTTTCGGCCATTGTTGAGGGGGTGGCAGTGGTGAGACTTTTGGGATTGCTCCCGTGACTGGTCCAGGCGTTGCTTTGCTGGGATGACCACGTTCTCCCTCGAAGATCGCATCTCGTTGCTGCCTCCTTTCTGTGGCACCCTGTCCTTTCTGTGGTTGTCTTGGTACGTGAGGATGGCGACCTGACTGGCTTCTAACTGGCTCGATTCGTGCTGGTTGCTGTTTCATTTACCTCCTTGGTTATTTGTGAGGCCGACTCCTGACGACCTCTGGCTGGCATGTTGGATCCATAGGCCTCTCGCTGATGAACTTTTCTCGCTGGGCTCTAGCAGGATTGCTCGACGCAGGCGGGCGAACTTGTCTCGCAGGGACCATGACTTTTGACAAAATGGAGGTCTTCTCCATGGCTGTGGACAAAGAAAGGGGTCGCTTCAAATTATGGCCATACTGTTTTACAATTGGCTGGTCCACGGCGACCCAGCTGTTCGCTGTAGAGACGTCTCTTGAAGACTTTTTCTTTGGGAGAGATTCTCCAACCTTCGGAACTCATATTGGTGATCGCCCTCAGGCTGCTGATTCTTGATTTTGGCCATCGATCCATTCCGTCATGGCCCACGTATCCGCATTCTTTTCACCTTTTGTTCGACCGCTTTTCCGAAATCCTCCCAGCTCCGCTGGTTAACATCCATCCAGGAGACTACCCGGAGGAGTATCCATCTCCTCAGGGGGTCTTGGGAACTGCAACGCAGGATCTCTTGCTGCCCCATCGTATACGATATCTGGTTCCCGATTGACATTTTGGCGTCGCTCCGGAGGAGAATGAAAGAGAGGAACGAAATTAGTAGGCTCACCCTCGGGTTGTTTTCTTTTTTTTGTTCGAGCAGACCCTGAGGCTTTTTCCGTAGAAGGCATCGAAGGTGCGGCATTGCTGCCGGATGGATTTTCCACAGCGATGGCGTTGTCATCGTCTTTCTCTCCAAATAGTAGTCTTAACCACTCCGGTGTCATCTCACCAGCTTCCAGGAACTACTCCACTTCGAACATCTCCTCACTTCCAGACTTTCCACTGCCATTAGAATCAGCCATCCTCTTTTCGAATTTATTCAAATTCAAAGTTGTCACTTTCTTTTTCTTAAAGAATCGACGATCGCATCTATTCTTTGCAGAATGAAGATTCGAAGTGGCGTCCAAAATGGTGGTTGTCTTCTCACGTGATCCTGTGGGGCTTGCAAATTCAATTTCCGGCCAGAAGTGGGAGGAGCTTTTCTTCTTAGAAAATTCTCTCTCCTCTTTTTCTCTCACTAGGCGGTGCTCCGTATAGCGGCAAATTTTAATTTTTGCCGTTTCTACATCCAATTCAGACGTTAATTCATCTTTTAAGATGGTTTTAATGCTGGATCTCTTTTTCCCCACTCCTGAATAATGTCTTTTATCATCCTTTTCAGGTCCCACACGTGTTTGCACACGGGGCTGTAGATGTCGCTTTCTTAGAGACATTTTTGGCTGTCCCATGTGTTTTCTCTCTTTCCTTTTTCACTGAAGTTTTTTCTGGAATTTCCCTGGATTGTTTGTCGACAGGGATTTCAGTTAGGTCTTCTTTACTCTCATGTTAATGAGGATTATTTCGGTCAATCCTGACTGAGATTAGTCCTCTCCTTCAAAGATTCACAGTTTCTTCTTGAAACTCCTTTTTCTCAGTGGCGGTTACTCCAGATTTCACCGCCACCTGCTTCACAGGGATGAGTACTCCAAATTTCGCCATCACCTGATCTCTCTTTTTCACAGGGATGGGTACTCCAAATTTTGCCACCACCTGCTCTACAGGGATGGGTACTCCAAATTTCACCATCACCTGATCTATCTTTTTCACAGGGATGGGTACTCCAAATTTCGCCACCACCTGATCTCCCTTTTTCACAGGGATGGGCACTCCAAATTTCGCCATCACCTGCTTCTCACCGAGCTTTGGTACGACATCCATCTTGGATGCCATCATTTCCACTGACACAGACCTTTGACTCCGCCTTGTTTCCTCCCTGTCGAACCTCAATGCACATAACCCTTGGTTGCTCAGAAACTTCCTCTTGTTGATCAGCAGCCTGAACCCCTTGAAGATGCTCCAAAATGACATCATTTTCTTCTTCCTCATTTACAACTACTTCGGCGTCACTACTTTGGGGCTGAGTGGTACTTAAAGCTTAAAGCCTCTTCTGTTAAATTCTCCAAATGAAAATAGTGCATGATCTCATTTATGTCCACTGGCACCATTTTCATTCCATTCGGCAAGGTATGAGTTTCATAAATCTCAACGGTATTCGAAAACTTTGTTGCCGTCATTGCCAACGGTTCGTCAATCCTGCTTACAGTGGTCGATGTTGCCATTGGAATGCTCCTTTGTTCAGTCCTTGATTTTCCAGAATTTGGGCAATCACGTGCAATGCGGCCCTTGGTGTTGATTTCGCCAAGGAGCTCTTTGCTTGTTTTGATGCTGATTTGTCTGTTTCGGTTCCTGGTCAGTCTTTTCAGGCGGGTTCGATGTCTTGTCTTGTCTGCTTGAAGCTTTAGGTTGACTCTGTTGTTTTGGTTGACTTCCTTGATTCGGCTGGCTTACGCCCGCTTTGGTCGCAGTCCCAGCCGATGTCTTGTAAACCAATTCTCTCTCATCCACCAGTTCTCCTTCAGTTTGAATACTGAAGTGCACGAACTCATGGAAATGGTCCTTTTGTGCTGCATACAGATGTTTTCTCAGTGCTGGTAGCAGACTCTTTTGGAGCGTAGCTATCAGCAACGATTCATCATCATGTGGATGAATTCTTCGATACATTTTGGCATATTTTTCAGCATAGACCCTGAAAGTTTTGTGGTCTTGCTGATGCCTTTCTGCAAATTCACAACTCATGCGGACCTTCTGGTCAGGCAGGAGGAATTCAGCAATAATTCCCTCCTTCATGGCTGTCCACGTAATTTCTTGTCCCTCACAAGCAGAGCGGAAGTGTGCGAGCCATTTGATTGCACGCTTCCTTAAGAGCCCTGCGAAGTGTCTGCATCGCTGCAGGGAAGTCCAGTCGTGCGCGGTAACAATGTCTTCAAATTCCTCGATATAGAGGAGGATGTTGTCATCACCATCGTACTTCAAGAATCCCTGCAGCGGATGTAACGGATTTCTTTCAGAGTAATGCATAGGTCCCAGGTCCGGTGTCCACTCGGTTGTTTCATCCAGACCAGGCTTGCACCTTGGTTCAATAGATTCCAAAAGCAGTGTTGATTGAGCCCGCTCTTCTCTCACTTCGTTCGTCGCCCAAAATCTGACGACGCAACTCATCTTGTTTTTTTTTCGACAGCTTACCAATGATGTCAGCCATGGCGTTTCTTCTAGCATCCTGCTTCCATCATTGGATCCCACTTCAGGCTTGACAGCAACAGGAGTTGGTTGAAGTACTTCTGCTTCCTCCTTGGCCTCCTCCAGTTGAGTACGCTGCCTCTTCACAATCCTCTTCAATGCGGCAGTCTTCTTTTTTTGACGTCTTTCCTCAGTCAATCTCTCGAGGTCCCTCAGATCTCTGAGTAGTTTCTGAAGACTGGTCATTTCTGACGTCGATGTTTTCTCTCTGCCGCGTGCTTTTCAACACGATCTTTGTAGCTTACAGAGTAACAAGGTATTCAACTACCCCGCACCTCCACCAAATTTATAACGAACCACATTCATGGGGTGAATAGAATTATCAAAACGTATCGTAGCGCTTTTTCGGGCGATCAGAAAGTGGTTGGCTAGGCCACTAATTCTACTCTGGTTCGGGAAGAAGGGAACAAATTAGTCCCATACGTTTCCTCACAAGTTCTTTTCTTAAGAACCTTTACAGTTTTAAGGATCTTTTGTTGTCTGCTACTCCCCGGCTCGTGCTGTCTTCAGAAGTCTCATCTAGTGCTGGAGAGCCAGGTTTACACCTGGGTTGACAGTGCTAGATGACAAAATGTTGAAGTTCTTCGTTTTGTTCAAAAAGTATAAAATCAGACTTGACAACTGCTTTAAATATAATAACAGTTTATTTACATTTCTCATCAGCTCTAGGCAGATTTGGGCATAATGTCTGTGTCCAAAGAATGCTTTCGAGGCTCTCTTTGTATTAAGGGGTGGTACTGGGAGGGAAAAAAGACCCAAGACAGGATATTGGCATTGTCATCAACTGATAGAAATACGGCTTTTATACCCAAAAAGAGGATACTGAGAACACGTTCTCAGTAGCCCCTGATTGGGTAAAAACAAAAGTAACAACCAAACTGGCCAATCAACATGATTGACCAGTGACCTTCGAAAAATTCCCGCAAACAGCGCTAGCATATTTTTTCTATTGAGCCCATACACCCAATGTTAAAGAAAAAATGTTGTCATATTTAAAGTTGTCCAATAATAACTTTTCAAAGTGCAATGTGCACCTTAAATATATGCTGATCGAGTGATATACTGTAATGACGAAGTGCGGTTATATTTTAAAAAACTATTTCAAAATCGCGAATTTCTAACTTTTATGTTATATACTCCATGGAGTATGCATATTGCTTGTAAGCAAAAAAACATCCATTAAAATGCTCGTAAAAATAGCTAAAAATAATTTTAAAAAAATTAAACCACAGTGAAGCCAACACATTGGCGCACGTGCTGATTTTTTTAAATTATTTTTACATATTTTTACGAGTATTTTAATGGATGTTTTTTGTTTTATTTGGGCGTACTCAGCGGAATTTAACATAAGAGTTAGAAATTTGCGATTTTGAAATATATTTTAAAAATATAACCGCACTTAACAATTTTTCGTCATTCTATCACTCGTTCCACATATATTATTTATTATTAATTATATATATATATATATATATATATATATATATATATGTATATATATATATATATTAATATTGGACAACTTAAAATATAAAAAATAAACATATTGCTGCAACTGTGTATTTTAAAAACTAACGTTTCTTTTTTAATATCAGGTCTATGGGCTCAATAGAAAAACGATGCTTGCACTTTTTGTGGAGATTTTTCGAAGTAATTTAGTGATGTAGCTTCTTAAGATGAAGTCATGTGTCCAAAATTACATTTCATTCAGTATTTACAATTGCTACACTCATACTATCAACTTTTACATTAGAATGTGTTTTCAAAATTGTTATTCCTAAGGGAGTTCCATTCTAAAGAGTAGTTGAAAAATATTTCCTGAAAGAATAAAAAATATTGCCACCTGCAAATCACTAGTGACAATCATATTACAAATAGTATGCACCAGTGGCAGGATTTTTTTATGGGGGGTCCAAAATTATTTCTTCAGATAAAGCTAATCACCTACTACAAGGTGCAGTGCCACACCACACCACCTAAAGAACTTTCCATTGTATGCATCATATTTAGCTCTTAAACCTTTTTTTAGGGGGGAGATTAATAAGGTCATGTATGCATCATATGAAATCAAATTATGCAACTTCCGCTAAAAGGTAGCATGCTGCGACATGCAAAACTGCCCTGTTGAATTTTCATGAGTTCCATGCCAGAAGTCAAGAGGAAAACCAAGAACTTTTTTTTCTCTGCGGCGACAGAAGGAACCAGAGGAATAACGTGCGCACATGACATTCAAACACCACTCACGTGCCTTCATTTGCCAGCATGCATACTTTGTTGTAAGCAACAACACATGTTCAATTGTATTTTGAAGCGTGAGCATTTAAGTTGTCTTCAATAAGTGGCGGAGTTGTGGTTGTGCATATACAGTATATGGGCTGGGTCTCGGATAGAATGTTCCACATGGTGGTTTGGGGCAGCATGGTGCTGCACGCTGTAGTTGGCGACTAGCTGAAAAGTCGTTTAGTTGAGCATCTATTATGGTGGTGGGACAAAATGAGTTCTGAATTTACAGGTTCAGAGAAAGAGAGGGAGAGAGAGATGATGATGAACTACTTTATTGAGTAGACTGCCTCGCCAATACGAGGTTGCAAAGATACACAGTATACCAGATCAATTCAAAGAACATTAGTTTGTTGACTATTTAAAATCGCATAGACAAGTTACTATTAGTCGCATGTTTAGCCATAGAGATGATGGTGATCAATTACAAGTGAGTCGCGTAGGATTGATGTCGCCAGCGCCTTTAAGGTGTCGTTGTCGTTGAGTTTGAAAAGTTGTAAGATGTTTTGCGTGAATTTAGAAATCGAGCCACGAGATCCAAAGAGCAGGCCGTAGACTTCCAAGTTATCGATGCCGTACTTGTGTTTAAAATACTGGACATGAGGAACGTATATGTTTCGTTTTTCCATGTTGACATCTTCAGCTTGATTTGTATTGAGTTCAAAGCGGACGTTCGGGTCGATTAGAAATTCTGATTTTTTATTCTTGTAGATGACACCGTGTCTATTTATTACCACCAAGTCTATTCGACGATTTTCCGAATTTGATTCGCAGTGTACTTCGGAGTGAACTTCGAGCCCAACCTTTTCAAGCGCAGAGTGGAGAATGTCTCGAACATGATGATGTCTCAGATTGCGCAGCAATTCGCCGTGTGGACAGACTTGAAGGACGTGTGGACAGACTTGAAGGACGTGGGTCAGGGTTTCTTTCTTCATGCATGGCTGATGTCTGCATGAGCTTGTCACCTCTGATCTGCCTTTGTTACCACGAACTGCAACGCAATTTGTATTCAGCTTCATCACATTAGTCCATTCGCTTAACGAAAATCCATAACACGACATTATCCATTTGTTAGATTTTGGACAGTCAGCATATAACTGAGCACCTGCCCCTTTAACTGGCATTTCACACCATTTCTCAAAAGATCTCAACCGTAGTTGAGTTCGTAACTTCTTAATATCGTATGTTGAAATCGTGCTTGTCTGGTTTCCAATGTTGGGATGTAAGGGAAGGTTTTCTATCAGTGTGACTTGGTTTTCTGAAGCTGTGACCATGTTTTCTGATTGTGTGGCACGGTTTTCTGATGGTGTGGCGAGGATTTCCAAAGCTGTGTCCAGGTTCGGTGTGTGACTTGAGACATATTGTAAGGATACGGCATGGCTTCTGGAAGAGAGAGAGAGAGAAAAAATAAAGACCAAGAGAAAACTATCAAATACAAACACAGCTCTGTTTGGCATGTACATAGAACCTCGGGAAAAAGAAGGGTCTGGACCCTCAGGGTTCTGGGTCTCCCCAGTAGCTACGCCACTGTAATGCACCTCCTGCTAAACTACAACCTAGGGCCCGTTTCTCAAAAGTACAAGTCTCGTAATGCTAGTGAATTCTACTGAGCCCTCTACAGGATATGCATAGCAAATTCACAATTTGTTGTTATGAATGATACCTATGATCAGGGCCGGTGCTATCATTAGGCCAACTAGGCAGCCACCTATGGTGCAGATACGTAGTTTTTATGAAGATTTGATTTTTAACCATTGCAAAAAAAAATGAAAATTTACGTTTTTTATTTTAAGATAAATACCACAAGTTCACAACAGTTTTTTTAGTATTTCATTTTTAATTTTAAAATTTATTGATATTTTTGAAGAACAATGTAGGGTAACTCTAAAACCTGAAACAGAATGAATATATACATGCAGTTTGGATGAACCAATTCACTAACCTAACCTGCTGTGACACGTTGTATTTCACCTCCCCTTCAAATTCATAACCCGAGGCTTCACTATACCCCAAATGGCCTACTTCCACCCTTTCCTCTGCCAGAGGAGACCCCAAAGTGTTAGTCACAACCTGATTCCATTATCGGTGGATGGATACCCATCAAGGCATGATGGTCCCTTGGGCATGAGTGCACCTATGTAGGTGCACACAGGTCCTAGGTATAAAAGTCCGTGTGTTGTTTGATTTGGGGTATATTCTCTGATATTAAAACATGAAATTAGTCATTTAATGGTCCGGTGGCTACGCAACGCCACAGTCGTAACTCTTCTCTGTTTATTGTATGACTACAGTTGTGTGCAATAAATATGTAACGTCATTGACCTGCATTCGTCTCGCCTGTTATCATTCCTTTTTCTTCTTCCCAATTGCGTTTACATGAAATACCAAAGAGAACGACCCCGGCAATAGTAGGAGTCAGGCATAAATCGCATACCCTCTCAGTGTAAGGTGGTATCCGCCCCTAAGTAAGACGATCTAGACCTGAGTCCAGTAATGCTATGTTAGGTTGGTTTAAATTAGGTTTGGTTAGTTTAAATTAGGTTTGTTGCAGAGGGTCTGGGGTTGCAGCCCCTGAATGTAAAAATTCACTTGCCATAAGTTGCAAAGTAGCCTCGCACAGGCGCTGCCTATAATATACTGTAAATAATTAAAAATTTACTCAAATTATTTTATCAAACATGTTGAAAAGCCACAAGGATACAGCAATATATGCTCGTATCGTATGAACTTTTTTAGTATGAATGAATGGGTATTATTGCCTCACAAACCTATATCAATGAAATTGTACAAAAACACAAAAGAACCGAGTACAAATGTTGTTTAAAATGTAATCGACATATGGCACTTCGCAGAATAACATCCTTTCGACTTTTTTGTGTAACCACCTGAACATATAAAGTGCTCTTAGTAAGTGAAACCAGAGCCGGAACTACATTTTTCTTATATATACGTGGTCTGCTTAGTAACCTAACTATTTGGTCGTTAGTTAAGCGTCTACATATTCCAATAATTTGAATTCATACTATGGTAAATATTCGTTTTGACAGTAGAAATATAAAATATTCATGTCTATTTGTTTCAGGCTACGTCTGTCTACATGTTCATTTGGGCCGTCTTTATAGCAAGTGTTTTATCGGATGAGAACACTTCTTTGTTGTTAATCACTGACACTCATCTCGATGAACCTGTGAAAGAAGCACAAAAAGAATTATCATTGGAAAAAAGACGGTTTTTACAGTATAACTCTGAATGCAATGAAACCGTTGAGACTGACACCAAGAAAATAACTCCTAGAGTAGAAAGACTGGAAGAATCTGATGATATGGTTGAATCAGTTGCTGACAGGATTGCAAAAAGGTAAAAAAAAATAACATTCGATAAAAAGTTTTAGTCAGTATGTTACTAATGACTAGTACACACCAGGATGCTTTGTTGCGATACATTGTTGCGGGTGCTCAATCGCGTCAGTTGCGATTCAGACCCGCAACAATGTTGAAATGTTTCGGGGCTGAATCGCATCAGCTCAGATTCATGTTTCTTGAGTCCCATCGAAATGGGATACATTTGTACATTGTTGCGAAACATTTCATAGTGTTGGACGTCTTTTGAAAAGTGAACAAAGACTCAAAGGGCTCAGTTTGCTTTTAATTATTAAAAACTAGACTTAAAAAAATATTGCTAAACTAATTGGAGACCTTCTGTATAAATTGTGTTTGTGGGAAGTTATGGTCTTCTGACTGCAAAAGCAAATAATTTCGAAATCCTGCTCCATCTTCCAATTTCAGGGTGTCTAAAAGGCTTAAACCGAACGTGTTCTCATCTGAAAAGAGTTTGTGTGCCCACCACCATTTCTGCGTTATTTGCCCCTGGCTATGAATCACCGTGTAGGCTCATATTGCAAGAGCCCCTTCCGCTGATAATATTTACATGGTGAAAGCCAGAAGAATTTAAGAGGAACTCAGTGTAGCTGTGGACACGGAACATTGTTGCGGGTCTGAATCGCGTCAGTTGCGATTCTACCCCGCAACATTGAATCGGAGCAGCTCAGCAACAATGTATCGCAACAAAGCCTCCAGGTGTGTACTAGGCTTAAAACAATAACCGGATTCCAAAATATACTGTGCATGTCCAAGAGAACGTACCTTTCGAAGAAATCAGCCACTTAGACTTCTTCTGGGCTTCAAGTCTTTTACACCTTCACAGGGCCGTGCGGTAGATTTTCTCAGTATGATGCAAATCTTCGAAATGCCGCCGGGAGGGGGGGTCATTTAAAATGATTAAATATGATGATGCTTATCATGCTACTAAAATAGGGTAGATAAAATAACGAAAATAATTGTATTTTCATTTCGCTGCTTATGCCGCGCCCTTACGGTGCCGTCTGATGCGGCCGCCTCTCTGTATCATAGCACGGCACGGCCCTGAACCTTCATAGCGACAAGTAATGAGGAGCTCAAAAGGAGAAATGTGGTGTACTGAGGCTAGCAGTTGGTCAATAGCTACTTTGTTCTAAAAAAAACTAGATTATCTATGGAATATAATCATGATATTCAGCAATCTGTGCAGTGCAGTGTGTTTGAGTTTGTTTTTCTAAAAACGAGGCGAGACACATTGGAGAGGGGATAGACAGATGTGAGCGAGGGAGCGAAGTGAGCAAGGGGTGAGAAAGAAATATACGGACAGTAAGAAATATCGCGTCAGAAGAGGAAAAGGATAAAGAAAATTACTAAAATTAGGAAGGTGGAGAATTGGGAACTAAAGGTGTCTTTGACTTTGGGGCATCTCGGGTTCTGGAGGTATCATGAGCTCTGATCATCTTGGGCTCTCGGCATCTTGGGCCCTGGTGGCATTGTGGGTTTCGCATGATCTATGGTTATCATGAGCTCTAGGGGCCAATTTGAAATGCAATATTTTCAAAGTAAAAATGTAGAGCCAAAACTGAGCTTCTGGAACATCGTAGAAGCTCAGACCGGGTTACTTTCTCTAAATGTACCAGATGTCCTGTAATGGTCTGGACAGTACACAACATAGTGGCTACCTGCATAGACACACTACACTGGTAGCTGCCAACTCTTGGGCATTACAATGACTAAACAAACAGTTCATACAATTGTGAAAACTGCTTGCTTTTATCATCTGGAATTGTGACAGCCAGGTCGGCACTGCCACGGAAATGGCGACTAACCATCTTGTGTCCTATCCAACGTTTCATCATAGACACCCATGGTGTTTATCTATGAGAGGTAGTTTCAGATTGCCTGGAATTGCCAGCAAAGGATACTCTAGAGTTGGACTTGACGAGTGTATGAAGGTGTATACTCTGGCCATGTTCCAGGACTGTCTGTGGATGGAAATGCTGCACTGCCAGAGGCTCTGTATCGATCACTTCTGAATACATGTTTGCATGTAATTAACATTCAAATACGTCTTGAGAAGTGACCGACTGGACATTATGGCATATAGTTCCTTAAATCAGTAAGTGTTTTAATAAATCAACTTTTAAATCCACCACTGGGTCTCGTCTCGTTTTGGGGGTTTAATTTCGTTTGGATGCGTGACACCTCTGGAAGCAAAAGCGAAAAGAAGTAGCTCTGGAGTGGTTGCTTCGTTGGGAACTCACATGTCTTTCAACCCAGTGGGTATGAAGGCAGACCAACTGCAGAAAGTGGAGGGTTTAACAGTGAAGACCACGGGTCATAATGGGAAGAAGAGGAGGTGTACGGCAGGAAGAAGCAAGAGAGTACCTCTGCAGTTGGTCCAAATGGAACCAGTACCATTAACGCCAGTCAGAAGGTGAAGCCTAAACAGCCAGGTGCCTGCTATGGTTGTGGCCAGGTTGGCCACTTCAAGAAGGATTGTCCACAAATGGGGAAGTTTGTGTAGAGGATGTAGAGGACAGGCAGTATTTAGGTGGTTGGCATTACCAGGCAGAGTAGAGGAGTTTAAGAAAAAAAGTGGTGGAAAGTGTAGGGTTGGAGGTAAATGGCCATGTATAGGAGCTGTGGATGAGGATTGCACACCAGATTAGGAATTGTGAAAAGGATGTATTAAGAACAATATGAGTATGCGAGTCTACACTATACAGAGAAACGTGCTGGCGAGATGAGGAAGTGCAGAGGGCATGGAAGTGGAAGAAGGATGCATTCAAGAAATGGTCACACAATAGAAGCATTGTAGCACAATTAGAATACATATGGGACATATGGGCCAAGGTAGAGGCAAAAAAGAGGGTAGTTTTAGAAAAGATAAGTATGAAGACATGTATGACAAGTTATGCACTAGAGAACGGGAGATGGCAGTATATAAAATGACTAGGACATGAGAGAGAGGAAAGGCAGAGATATTGAAAAGGCGTTGAGCATCAAGGATAATTGTGGCAAGGTGCTGTGTGGCAGAAAGCAGGTATGGACAAGGTGGGAGGAGTACTTTAGTAAGCTAATAAATGAGCGTGCATTTGCTGGCATTGTCATGTAGTGCAATCATGTTGATCTCATCTTGATCGTTTGGTGGGAATTTGGGTTGGGATAGTGCTGAATGGACCAGACATGTTTTGCCAGTTTCTGTCTTTATTGTCACTGTCTCTTGCTGTCTTGCATCAGTAGATTGTGGCAAAGGACTCTGATCATAAGTTGACCATCTTTTCGTGTGGGCCACTGGGGTATGGCCTGCAGTACATTTCTGGCCTGGCGATAAGTACGATGTACGTAGTATAAGAAGTTTTTACGAACGAAGAGGATTGAAAATAAGTAGGTGAAATAACAGGATACATAAAATTTTTGTGGAAGGGGAATGATGAGTCAGAGGATGGGCTTAGACTTGATGATACTAATGCATCAGGGGCATGACTAAATATTTAGGATCGGTCCCACAGGATGATGGTGGCATAAATTTAGATGTTACAAAATATTACAAACAGGATCAAAGTAGGTTGGCATACTGGAGACAGGCTTGTTGGGTATTATGTGACAGGAGGATACCAATAAAACTAAAAGGCAAGTTTTATAGGACTATGGTTAGACCAGCTGTGTGACTGCAGGTGGCTGAAATGCAAATGTTGAGGTTTATGGGTTTGGTAACAAGACAAGATAGGATCAGAAATGACTTTATGAGTGTTGGAGCTGATGTGGTTTGGGCATGTAACTAGAAGTTGGGAGGATGACCTGCTTAAACAGGTGATGAGTTTCGACCGGGGGTTAAAGGAGTAGGGGAAGACCCAAACAAGCTTGAAAGATAGTGGTAAACTGGGTTATGGGGGCGTGTGAAGTGTCTGGGAGTTTGGAACAAAATCAAAAGAAGTGGAGGGCTAGAACCCAATAAGGCCAACCATGGATTATGTGGGAAAAGGTGCAGGAAATGATAAAGATGATGAGAGTATGACTACAATTCACAAAGAACTTGATTGGGAGTTGTTATAGCAGTTTGTAGGGCTGGTTTTACCCTTAACAGTCTTAAGAAAAATGTTAGTGTGGTCTTGCCCCATGCCAGTTGGTAGTACACTGTGTAAAGCTGTATACATGGGTAGGGGTGACTACTCTAAGCAATTAGGAGAGATTTTTGTACCTAAGGTCATATGGCAAAAGAATTTGCTTCGACTGGATGCTGTGCATGGGGAATGTTATGATTTAGGAATTCTTAGGGGAATAAGCAAAGCATACATAATGTCGCATGATGAGTTCCTTTGTTGTAAGTTGGTATTCAAATCCAATGAATTTTTTTTACTGTTCACCATTTTGAATACAATAGAAAGGGACTCGTTGGCTCAAAATTGGTTATTGTATGATACTGCTATAATAAGTGTATTCCTTGTTCACGTCAACAAAGAATGATGTGACGTTTTCTTATATTTCTCATAGGTTTTTCATTGAGGACAATGCTGACAAAAATGTAACAGAAGAAAGAGTTATACCTAGAACAGAATTCAACACCAAAATAATGTGTGAGCAAAGGGTATTTCAGTGCAACTTCAAGGCTAAATATCGAAACGTTGATGGATCGTGTAACAATCCAAATGAGCCTTCTCTTGGACTTGCAGTAGTTCCATTTGATCGTCTTCTGCCTCCAGTATATGGAAATGGTTCGTTTAATTAAAGTTTGTATAATACATCATATTGGGTTCTAATTATTAATTATGAAACAATATACTTAAAAGTTCTTGACAGTTGTTTACATTCATTAATAGTTGGTTCTTCTAAAGCAGAGTGAAAGAGTGGACCAAGAACAAAGAGGAGCATGGTCCTTTTATACATTGGACCTGTGTACACCTACGAGGTGTAACCAGGTCCAAGTGACCATGGTCCTAAAAGGTATTAATCCAACACTTGGGTTTTAAATATAGAAGGAGGGAGGGACAGGTATGAGTCACTTCCCCCCCCCCAGGCTAGTGTTTTGGCGGGATCATGAGTAGGTACTGGGTGTTACAATAATGCTATTCTATTGTACCCATTTTTGTAACAAAAAGTGTATATATTTTCAAATGTAGGCTCTGGAGATGATTGCAAATGCAATCGAAGCCACTTCTTTATATATATAATTTTAAAATTAATAAACTTATGTAAGTAAGAGATAGTTTTTAGATGGTTTTTGCCTCCGATATGCGAGAGGCCTGAGATGTCGATCCTCGTCTTATACAAAGTATTTTCTGTATAAAAAAATACCTTGATGAACGTTTAGATTCATTTAGGTTATCTTTTATTAAACTAGGCTTGTTGCAGAGGGCTTGGGAGAGCACAGCCTCTCCCCCCCCCCGCTTTTTAAAATTTGTTTCATTTCATTTTTGAAATACACAATAATAAGAATCAATATATCGAGTTTCTCACAACAGAGGCAGAGACGTTATCACTGAGCTATTAAAATGTCTTATTTAAAGTGGGATACCTTATAATGTAGACTTTATTCGAAATTGTCCCTATTAATTGTTATGTTTTTTGTGTCAAAGAAAAAGCTAACATTCGTTTGAGTGTTACCGGTAACGAACTTCCATCTGCACGTGTCGTCAGTTCGAAAGTCCACCCAGATGTGAGTCGCGAAGATCCTTTAGTTACCCATATGGTCGTCGCATTTGGACAGTTCCTTGGTCACGACATGACTTCCACCCCAGATTGTCAGAGTATGTGTCTAATGAAATTTCAACATTGTCACATATCACACCTAGGAGAGAAGAGTCGCACAACTCAAAAAACCACTTTTTTGGGAAAATGAGTTAAGAGAAGAATTGTTTCTTACTTTGCTGAGCTTCTCAAGTGCAAAAACCTTTTTGACTAATTACAATAACCGTTATTTGGCTTCCCTACAATAGGTTGAGATAGAGAAAAAAAATGCAACTTTAAAATCATTTTCCCAAAAAAGTGTTTTTTTGAGTTGTGCCACTAGGCACTGGAAGCTGATCAAGTATTGGAGTAACTTGTAGACACAGTTACTTTAATTGCACGCAAAAACATTGACTGCTGCATCTCCATATTTATCGTTTTTCATAGTTAAGCAATGTTGCAAGAAGAGCAAACGAGAATGTTTGCCGATACGTATTCCTAACACCGATCCTGTTTATGGACGGCTAGGCATTTCATGTTTTGATTTTTGTCGCTCAATCAAAGCTTGCAATTCAAGTAAGATGCTATTTGTTTTGAATAATTGCATAGCTCTTTCACATTTCCTTTCTCGTAATTGAATTTTTCTTAATGAATAAAGAACCACGAAATCAAATCAATCAAGCAACAGCATTCATTGACGGTTCTCATATATATGGAAATTCTTTAAATGAACAGGCTCAATTACGATCTTTTGATAAAGGTGAAGAAAATAATGAGTACTATTATTCGAAGAATATATATATATATATATATATATATATATATATATATATATATATATATATATATATATATATATTTTTCTAATCATTAGTATTTTTCCTTTTCTAAAAATTGATTCTAGGAAAACTTTATGCCGGTGTCAACTCAAAATTTCTTCCTGAAAATCCACAAGCACCTGGTTGTGGAGCTCCAAAAGAAAGAAACACATGTTTTCGAGCAGGTAAATCTTTCCTTAATACATTCCTTATGCTTATGCATGTCACATTGCAAAATGAGAATACAAAAACTATTGGATTGAGTTTATCCATACAACCATAACCTCCTTATAACCTTTCTTTAGCAGCCTGACAATTAAGAGGCTACAGGGAAAAATTACTTCGAAAAATCTCTGCAAAGAGCGCTAGCATTGTTTTTCTATTGCGCCCATAGACCCAATGTTAAAGAAAAAGATCAATTTTTAAAATACACAGTCGCGGCACTGTTTATTTTGCATGTTTAAAGGTGTCCAATATTAAGTTTTCAAATTGCAATGTGCACCTTAAGTATATGATGATTGAGTAATATAATGACAAAAAATTGGTAAGTGCGGTTACATTTTTAAAAACTATTTTAAAATCGCGAATTTCTAACTTTTGTGTTAAACTATATTCAGTACGCCCAAATAAGAAAAAACAGCCATTAAAATGCTCGTAAAATACGTAAAAATAATTTTAAAAACCCTAATTAAACCACAGTGAAGCGAACACATTGGCGCACGTGCTGCTTTTTTGTTTTTTTTTTAAATTATTTTTACGTATTTTTATGAGCATTTTAATGGGTGTCTTTTTTATTTGGGCGTACTGAATGGAGTTTAACATAAGAGTTAGAAATTGTTTTGTTTTTTTTAAATATAACCGTACTTACCAATTTTTTGTCATTCTATCACTCGAACAACATATATTTAAGGTCCACATTGCACTTTGAAAATTTAATATAGGACAACTTTAAATATGAAACATAAACATATTGCCGCGAGTCTGTGTATTTTAAAAATTAACATTTTTTCTTTAACATTGGGTCTATGGGCTCAATAAAAAAGCGATACTAGCGCTTTTTGCGGAGATTTTTCGAAGTAATTTTGCAATGTAGCCTCGTAAAGAAATAAGAGCTAGAACGTGTGGTCTTTTTTCCCCGAATGTATTTAGAATATGGAATTTTCTTCCAGCACATATAGTTCTGTTTTAGGACGAATTCAATTTGACGATGATTTTTAAACGTAAATTACAACTACTTATTGTTTGGGAATTATCCCTTATGTGGCAGAAGGCCATAGCCTTTGAGCTGACTGTAGGTGTACTGAGTTGAATTGAATTGAATGTCGACACCCACAAGGATAAAATACAAAACGGAACCAGAAATAGAGAAAAATTTCTTAAGGATTTTTTTAAATTTCTGTTTTCATTGTCTGTGTGTTGTTATTTATGTGTGATCCAGGCTTTACTCATCAAACATTGGGTGTGGTGGGTTTTTGTTTTTTGTTTTTAGGTGATAATCGTGTTAACGAAAATCCTATGTTAACGTCCATGCACACATTGTTTCTGAGAGAGCACAACAGCATAGCTCGAAATCTCCGTCTTCTGAATGCACAATGGAACGATGAAACTATATTTCAGGAAACTAAACGTATCGTCGTTGCAGAGTTAGAAAATATAGTTTTCAGTGAATATTTGCCCATTGTTTTGGGCAATAATGCAATGAATCGAAATAATCTGAAACTGCCAAGCAACGGCTATACCAATTACAACATTAATTTGAGACCCAACATGATCAACAGTTTTTCTACAGCGGCATACCGGTTTGGCCACACACAGATCCAAAATGCATTTGAACTATTTAAAAGTGCGAACGTTCCTCTTGCTCGTAATTTTGAGAATCCAACCGTTATCCATCAGAAATCTAAAAACGTCGAGAGAATCATTTTAGGTCTCACTCAACAATCGGCACAAACTGTCGACAACTTTATGGCAGAAGCTGTTACGAGTCATCTATTTCAACCAGCTAATGCTCAGATTGGAGCTGATCTGGCTTCGGTGAACATACACAGAGGTCGTGACCATGGAATTCCACCTTACGTACAGTTTAGGGATTATTGCAGCCTCGATCGTCCAAAAACGTTTAATGATCTCGCCAAAATTGGTTTCGATAAGGAAATTATTGACAGTTTCTCTCAAGTCTATGCGTAAGTTCTTGATTTTTGATATTATATTAAGGTACTATCAGAAAAACACTACGATTGCAAACATGTGGGGTAGGCTGGGCTGGGCGTCTGTACAGATAAAGTGTCCGAGAACTAGGCTGGCTCCAATGCAGGAAGTAATCGTCTAATTCTCATATTGTACTTGTTTTCAGCAAGACAATTAAAATGAATATTTGCACCAACGGCATTCTCCTTATGAGAGGCCTTCTGTAACAGTATATTTCAGAAAGTAATGGCAAAATAATGTACATTTGAAAAGTGTTTTTCTTTTACAGAATTTTCATTGGCCAAATGTGGGCCGCAAAAAAACAAAAATTTCGATTTTTATAGAAACGTATAGGTTTATTTCAAAAAGTACAGTATAAAAAAAAGAACAAGGACAATGGCAAAATTAATGTTTTCTTCTTGACACTTAGCATCTCTTCTCTGCTACAATAGTTCCTACTTGGGGGGGGGGGGGATCTTGTTCGCAGTGTTTGCTTTTAAAACTGACCGAAGGTGAATGTCAGTAATCCCGTAAATTGCCAAATCTAAATAGGGTACATAGCATAGAGTTTGCTTGCAAACCAGTGCTGCCATACCGTTACGGTTTACATTTGTATAAGATGTTTTGAAATAAATTGTTACTTTAGAAATACGTAATAATGGCAGCATAAAATGAGAATTATGATATATTTTGTGAGCGTATCGGCGATTTTGACATTTAAATTCGTAGCTAGTCTCTTCCCTCGATCGTGTGGTAACCACAAGAGGAAGATTAGAGTTACCAAAGTAGGCGGATGGTGATGGATTGTAGTCGTCCTGCTGAGTAGGGGTGAAATCTCTCAGACGGAAGGTTACCATGCACTTCTGATCGCCGATGTTTCTTCTTTCTTCTTCCATCAGAAGACAGGCTCCGTATGTCTTCTTGCCCTATGGTGTATCCGGCCTGTCCAGAGAAGGGTTAGTTTCCGAACATAAAGACAACACAGTTTCGTATTATAAACACTTCATTCATTCTTGTATCGAAACATCAACATTACAAGAATCAATGTTTTAGATCAAAGGTGTGTCCCCATGCCCATGATGTGATACGGAAATAATCGACGTAGTACAGAAGTTGAGCGAAAGAGTGGACGAAGAACAAAGACGAGCATGGTCCTTTTATACCTTGGACTTGTGTAGACCTACGAGGTTTAACCAGGTCCAAGTGACCATGGTCCTAAGAGTATCAATCCGCCACTTGAATATTAATAAGAGAGAGGGGGATGGACACGTATGAGTTGTTTACCCCCAGGCTATGGTTTTGGCGAGATCACAAGTTACTGGGTGTTACATTAGTTTTCTAATTATATAAAGTAACAAGGGATTCAAGGAACCCTATAGACCTCCATTGCTTTAATATATGCTTTCATATATCAAATAACCAACTTTTTTTCATTGTAATGTGTATGCACGAGTATGCACATGAACACACGTGTGCACATGAGTATGCGCAAGTACACAAGTGCACACATGTGTATACACATTTACAAACATGCACAAATGTGTATGCACATTTACACATGTGCGCACATGTGCGTACATGCATATGCACATTTCTATGTGTGTGCATGTGTATGCACATTTACACATTTATGCACGTGCGTGCATGTGTATGCACTTGTGTGCATGTGTATGCACATGTATGCACTTGTGCACAAGTGTACGCACATGTATGCACTTGTGCACGTGTACGCACATGTATGCACTTGTGCAAATGTGTACGCAAATCTACACACTTGTGCGCATGTCTACACATATGTACACACTTGTGCGCATGTCTACACATATGTACACACTTGTGCGCATGTCTACACATATGTACACACTTGTGCGCATGCCTATGCACATGTACACACTTGTGTGCATGTGTACGCACATGTACACACTTGTGCGCATGTCTACGCACATGCACACACTTGTGCGCATGTCTATGCACATGCACACACTTGTGCACATGTGTACGCACATGTACATGCGCACACATGTGTATATACAGTGTAGATAAACAAATATGTATGTACTCACGTACATGATATAGTTACATGTGATGCACATGCGTCATTCATTTGTAATAATATGGTTTAAAATGAAAATAATAACATAACATAGAAAGGAAGACCCCTCCTAAATAATAGGAACAGTCCCCCTTTCGAATGCTATAACTGGAAAGAGGAAGAATCTCGATTTTTTTAAAAAAAAATCGAATAAATCGAAATTTCATATATCAAATGTTTTTCTAGTTTCATCGTCAGAATGTGTACATCATTTAGGTCTGATGACATTTTATTGTATGTGGCCCCGTTTTCGAGTTGTTCGACCCACAAAAAATAATGACCAAAAACTCAAAATTTGTTTCTAAAAAAACATGAAAAATAACCCCTGGGTAAAATTTTCTGATTGTTTTTCAGGAGCATCAAATTGAACCACTGAATCAAAAAATACTGCATGTCTATCTCATTCCGTTCTTGAGTTGTTCGACCCACAAAATCGGGGTTCCGGACACACAGACACACACACAGCCAAACAGACACACACAGAGACATCCTTTTTTGCCCCTTTTCTTGCATGATCCTATATACCTCCATTGCTCTTAAGAGCAATGGAGGTCAAAAATGGATATAAAAAAATATAATATAAGTGTTTTCAAAATATATAAAAAAAACTGTCATTATAATGACAGTTTTTTTTATATATTTTGAAAACACTTATATTTTGTATTTTTTATATCCATTTATAGTTTGATGGTTCTTAGGCCTATAAGCCCTATAATATATTAGCCACTATGTTAAAAAACAAAAAACACTTTAAAAAAATGTTATATAAAAAACTGTCTAGGCTGATAAAGGCTAAAAGGTATGTAACAAATTTGGGACAAAAACTACATAAAAAGTTAGAAATGAGAAAAATATATAATGTATATAAAAATGGTTTAGTGTTTTTGTATTGCTAAGCCTAAGTAAGAAGCGACTGGTCTTATAAAAAGTTGTACCTACTCAGGGAAAGAAGAAAAAAACATCACTATTATAATGTTTATACTCACAAATACAAATGATTTCATTTTTTTAGTTAACACTTGAATATTTTTGTCACACCCTGTAATTCGTGATCCCGCCAAAACCATAGCCCTGGGGGGGTAAACAACTCTCAACCGTCCCTCCCTCCCCGTTGACTCATACTCAAGTGGCGGATTAATACACGTAGGACCATGGGCACTTGGACCTGGTTACACCTCGCAGGTGTACACAGGTTCAAGGTATAAAAGGGCCATGTTCCTCTTTGTAGTTAGTTCTTGTCCTTGCCTAAAATTGTATTACATCCATCTTTTTCCGTACCACATAATGGGCATGAGGACACACCGTTAGTATTTGTAATTCATCTTTGTATTCTGTGTTTCTATACAAGAGATGAATAAAAGCGTTATAACAAGAAACAGCGTTGTCTAATGTATTAAATTTCTTTTCCTCCGCCCTTTTAAGGCGTCAGCCAAGTAACAAACCCAATTAGAAATTGATGACATTCATAAAAGGGCGGAGCAAAAGAAATTCTAATGCTGGGCACAATTGCCTGTGATAAATTCTAGTTTAATTTTGCTACCATTATTTCCTCCCCTTTTTCATATTTGAAAGAGAAAATGAGATTTTTATTTTCTCTCGTGCGCGCATGCACGTCATTTGTTGCTTTTTTGCTCCCTTCATTTCAATTTCAGTTTCCCCCTCCACATTTCTCTCTCCCCCTACTCTTTCCAGCCATTTCCCCCTCTCCAATTTAATATCATGGGGTTTTTGGATGGTAAAAGTGCAACATTATGTTCACCTTGAGAAAAAAAGCAGTTCATTTATTCATTTAAATTTATATAAATTCCGACATGGTTCAAGGTTTTGTCCTTAATTGTTTGTACAGCGTTACTGAGGGAATGAAGTAAAGAAGCAAGGAGACGAAGAAAGATAGACCTGGGTTAATATATATTGTGAGCTTTATGACGACCTCATGAATATTTACCTATTCATTATGCTGTTTTTCTATAACTCGTTTCTTCTCTTGATCGCGTGGTGACCGCACGGAGAAGATTCGAGCAATAGATCATCCTTCTGTATAGGGGTGTAATCTGCACAGAAGGATGATGACCTTCACTTCTGGCCGCCATTGATGTACATCTTCCTTGAAGGTTGGAAGATGTTGTTGTTCCTTCGGGATCCATATGTCTCCTTGCCTTGTGGTGTCTCCGGCTTGTCTAGAGAAGGGTTAGTTTCGGAACAAGCAGACAACGCAGTTTCTCATTGCAAACACTTTATTCATTCTTGTATGGAAACATAAAGATTACAAGAATGAATGTTCATTATTAAAGGTGCATCCACGGGCCCATGATGTGATATGGATATAAAATCAGACGTAGTACAAAAGTAGAGCAAGAGTGGACAAAGAACAAAGAGGAACAGGGTCTTTTTATACCTTGGACCTGTGTACACCTACGAAGTGACCAGGTCCAAGTGACCACGGTCCTAAGAGTATCAATCTGCCACTTGAATATTAATTAAGAGAGGAGGGAGGGACAAGCATTAGTTGTTTACCCCCTAGGCTATGGTTTTGGCGAGATCACAAGTTACTGGGTGTTACAATATATACATGTATATAACTAGTGGGTTAACCCGTCATAAATGACGGGAGCCAAATTCTAGTTTAATTTTGCTACTATTATCTCCTCCCCCTTTTTGCCTATCCACATTTCTCTCTCTCACTATAGACACTTGCACTAAAGACATTTGCCCTAAAGGGACATTTTTGCCCTAAACCCATTTGCAATAAAGGGACATGTGCCCTAAAACCATTTGCCATAATCAGTAGTGTAAATTCACGTCATTTGGCGTTTTTTGTACGCCATACTCCACCGAAAGACACTAAACCGCATGAAAAGAGGGAACAAAAAAGTGGTTTTAGGGCACATGTCCATAGGGCAAGTATCTACAGGGCACATGTCAATATTCCGATACAAATAAATGAAATAATATTAAATATTAAATTAGTATTTAATATTTAATAAATAATATTTATTATTTATTAAATAAATATTAAATTAAGAAAAAAAAACTAAGTGGAACTCAGGGTCGCTTCAAAGTGATATTGGTAATCCGGAATTGCAACCGAAATTGTTACAATCGCCTTTTTTGTTAGTGAACGCTTCTATTGGACGTCAACTAAGTGAAAACTAATTTTACTAAAGTTTTAACAGGTTTTTCTAGGTTAGGATTCGAAAGATTCGAAAAACGAAATTAGCGGCGAAGATTCGAGTTTTCGAATCTTGAATCTTTTTCAAGATTTGCGGGATTCGAGGATTCGAATGGCCCATCCCTAGTTTTTATTAAACTGCAACTGTCATCTTTCACATCATGCATCTATAGCTTGAAAATGTTGCTCAATGATGCTACAATCCTCACCATTAGTTACTTCATTATAAATAAACATCATATCAGCAAAGTCTACAATTACTACGTATTCCTTATTTAAAGAGATTTTTTATGATTAAGAGCAATAGTAGTGGACCAAGAACACTAGACTGAGTAACCCGTAAAGTAACCATTGCCCAATCTGATACAGCACCACCAACAACACTTTGTTTCCTATTATTTAAGAACAACCAAATCCAATTACAAACCTGATCACCTAACATATCCAGCGACTTTTACCAGTAACCTAGTGTGTGGAACTGTGTCAATGCTTTACAAAGTTTACAGAAATCGATGAAGACTAAATCTACATGGCTACTCTTATCCATTAGTATTTGTAGATCATCAACTAAAAGTATAAGTTGTGGTTCACATGATAATTGCCCTTTAAGGGGACCATTACCTCTAGAAATTTCTTTTCAAAATATTGTCAAGAATTATTCAATGATTAAACGATTTTTAAATTTTAAAATAAGTCAATGAAACTATAAAAAACTTAAAAATGAAGTGACTTTTCCTAATTCACCAAACGACGCCATTTTAAATTTCCCAAAACGAAAGTCTTCCCCCCCCCCATTTTTGTGGCAAAGGTTGTCTCTTCACATTTCCAGAATTCCTTAATCAAATACATGTATTCCCTATTCATATTCAACTCAATACAGCCTTCCATTTGGAATAATTCACATATTAAATCCATAGTACTTTGAAATGAAAGTAATGTGAGCTGGTGACAACACATCAGAATATGCATATAGAAGTAGACTTTGGGTTTTTTGTTGCCAATGGTTGTTGTTTGGTGGCACATCTATCTGATAAAGTTTATTTACATAAAGTCAATGGATTTTTAATTTTTTAAATAATAATAATCACTTATTTTAAATTTTAAAAATTGTTTTGGTAAATCGTTGAATAATTCT
This sequence comes from Brachycybe producta, assembly GCA_036925085.1. Lineage (NCBI taxonomy): Eukaryota > Metazoa > Arthropoda > Diplopoda > Playtdesmida > Andrognathidae > Brachycybe > Brachycybe producta. Next base: position 4,971,706 of record JAUPFP010000011.1, on the reverse strand, counting down.
TGGCAATATTTTGACAAGAAATTTCTGGAGGTAATGGTCTCTTTAATAAACCCATGCTGATTGTTACAAATATTGTTCACTGTTAAAAATGATATAGAGTTCTAGTAAATGATGTTTTGCAGAATCTTGCCAGCTATTCATGTGAAAGACATTGGTCTTAGTTACCTGATATCTCCAAATTTTAAAATTGGACTTACATATGCTATTATCCCACATTTCAGGAACAACACCTAGATCTAGAGATTGTCGGAATAGATGTAGGTACTTCGTAAAATGATTGGAGGAATTTTATCTGGACACTGCTCTTATATCTAAGCCGATATGCTGTTTGGCTAGACCTTCAAAGTTTTATAGCAATAGGGTCCATAGAAAAAGGAGATTTAGTAACCTGAGGTGAAATTCTATCATCTAACCAAAAAAACACATTTGCATTGATAATTTAATATGCATGTCTTTTCTACTGAGTCTGAAATAAGCTCACCATTTATATTTAGAAGTGGTGGGTATGGATTCCATGCCCTGCCTAGAGTTCTTAATGTACTGCCAAAAAATGTAATCTCAGCATTTAACCAATCACCAAGCTTATTTACACTAAAGGATGTATTCAGCTGTAAAAAGCTCATGTTTTGCAACTAAACGAACAGAATGGTATCCGTCCACATGTTGGGATTTTTTGTGCACATGCGCACGCTCATTGTTGTTGATTTTTATTTTTCAGTGAAAATGTCAAAATACAGCATTTCTGAGCGGATATCCATCGTCAAGGCCTACTATTCCAGCAATAGCAGCCCTAACCTTGTGACTCATTTTTGTGGGGCAATATTAAAGACAAAGTTTACACAAAAAACCCCAAAACCATCGCTGAGCTCAAAACTGCCATCCAGAAGGTCATTGAAAGCATCGATGTCCAGACACTTCAGCGAGTTGTGCAGAATTTTGCTATTTGTCTGCACCACATCATAGCCATTGATGGCATGCATATCGAACATGTCATAAACTAAATCCGAATATCTGTAGTTACGTTTACAATAGCATAAAATGTTTGAACTCAATAGCTTTTTGAATAATTAATTTCTTTTATCATATAGCTCAATAATTGTCACCTGTTCCTGAGAATGCTAAGTCTTTTCATGATTAACTCTTTTAACATTTCATGACAGTTTGAATAACTCAAAAAGTTTTTATGGAAAAACCAAAGAATGGGTTATTTTCAAACTGCCACAAAATGTTTAAAGATAATGCCATAAACAATGCCAAATTTCCCCCCCCCAAAAAAAACCGTATGGAGCATAATTACTGCAGTGGCATCATTCAGGGGAGAAAACCAAATCAAATATCAATTTAGTCACCACAATAGTAAAATTAGTTTCACATTTACTGAAACTTGTTGCTAGTAATATTTGCGAATCTATTTTTTTAGTGACGTAGATGATATTGATTTATGGTCGGCCGGAATTTCAGAGAAACCACTGAAAGGCAGTATTGTGGGACCAACATTTGCCTGCATTCTGGCAACACAGTTTAACAGAGTTTTGTATGCTGACCGTTTCTTTTTCACCCATGGATCACAAGCTGGAAGTTTTACTGCAGATCAATTAATTAATCTTCGTCAGCGGACACTAGGAGGCATTATTTGTGATAATGTGGGCATGTCCTCTTTGACACAAGTGCAACGCAACGTCTTTTTGAATTCGTCTCAAAGGTAATATTTACATAGATAACATAATTACATTGAAAGTAAAAATTATGCTAATGTCCTACTGGTGCTATACTTACAAACATTTACGAATAATAACCATAATTGCTTTATGTATTTCCTTCTTGTTTCTAATTTTGTTACTTCTAATATAGAAATGTTGCTGTTTCTTGTCGTGATCAACCGAAACTAGACTTGAACTTGTGGAAACAATAAAACACTGAAGGTAACTTTTGATAGGGGATTCAAGGGGATTCAAGGAATCCTATGGATCTATGTTGCATTATGTGTGTGTGGTCATATGGCATATGATAGTTTAGGCAAAGTCATCTTTGCAAATAAAAATTCAAAAATGTGCAAATCATTGTTAAAAATTGTTCGTTTTATGCAAACTGAAAGAATTTAAGAGATTTTCACCAAAAAAATTTCAAAATCAGAATGCAAATTTATGCAAAAAAATAAAATGTTGCAATAAATGTATTTTATTATGGATTAAACTGGTTATTGCACATATGCACTTGTATAATACTACTAGTGGGGTAACCCGTCATAAATGACGGGAGCAAAATTCACAGGCAATTGTGCCCTGCATTAGAAATTCTTTTGCTCAGCCCTTTTATGAACGTCATCAATTTCTAATTGGTTTGTTACTTGGTCTGACGTCATTAGAAGGCGGAGGAAAAGAAATTCTAGTGCTGGGCACAATTGCGTGTGATAAATTGTAGTTTAATTTTGCTACTATTATCCCCGCCCCTTTTTATATTTGAAAGAGAAAATGAGCTTTTCATTTTCTCTGGTGTGCTCATGCGCGTCGTTTGTTCCTTTTTTACTCCTTTCATTTCAATTTCAATCACCCCCTCCCACTTTTCCCCCTCCATGTTTCTCTCTCTCCTCCCCCCTGTACACTTTCCAACCTTTTCCCCTCTCCAATTTAATATCAATGGGCTTCTTGGATGGGGAGTGTGCAACATATAGTTGACCTTGAGAAAAAAAAAGCGGTTCATTTATTCATTTAAATTTATATAAATTCCGACGTCACACACACACAGACTTGGCTTAATATATATAATAATGTAACCAAAGGTGTTGACATTAATGATTGCAAAATTTATTTTTTCGAACCCTTGGCATAAAATAATTTTAATTTATAAATTCAATTATAAAACATAAATATATGGGCTTTCTATTGCACTCATCATATCTTTTGTTGCTGTCACTTTAAAGAGACCAATTACCCCCAGGATTTTTCGTTGAAATATTGTCAAGACTTACCCAATAATGATTGACAAAATAATTTTTAAAATTAAAAATAAGTGATTCAAATAATAAGAAAAATTTTAAAAATGAAGTGACTTTTATGACTCATCAAATAACGCCATTTTAAAATTCTAAAAAACGAAAGTTACCCCTCAATTTAGACAGGCAGTTCTGCCCAGCACTAAGATTTTGTTTGCCCCGCCCTTTTATGAGCGTCAGACCAAATATTAACCGATTAGAAATTGCCGTCCCACATAAAAGGGCGAGGCATGTGACATCAGACCAAGTAACAAACCAATTAGAAATTGATGACGCTCATAAAGGAAACAAGGAGAACAAAATCTTAGTGCTGGGCAGAACTGCTGGCATGCAATTTACTGGCAAATTTTGTCACGTCACATTTCCATAATTCCTTAATCAAATACATGTATTCCCTAGTCATATAGAATGTTCCAATCAACTCGCAAGCAACGTGACATATGGTAGAATTCAAATGTTAAATCCATAGGACTTCGAAATTAATAGGAAATACATGTATTTGAATAATGAATTAAAATAATGTGAAGTGACAACACAAGCAAAAAAGATTAAATATCGATGTATCGATATTTTTGAATAGAGGAGTATACTTTTTAGTGTTTTAGTTTCTGATTGATGTTGTTTGGTGGCACATTGATTCCACCAAATACGATTCATTTTGACGTTTTTTTATTAAGCAGGTACTTTAAAAATAACAAACATTTTCAAATAAAATGTCAATTATTTTAAACATGGTTTAAACACTGGTTCTCATCGATCAAAAATTATGAAATTAACCTAATTCTTAGCAGCAATCTTCCTGAACAGGTCATTTTAAACATAAAATAACCAGTTATAAGGAAAGCTAACCATTTCTTGTTTAACTGTACCATAATGTTTGGATCCTTTCTAAACACTGCTTCGATGGTAATCCTCTGCAGATAACCCCTCAGCATGGAGTTACTTCATCCTTGTTTGGTGCACCAAAGGAGGAATTATTTTAACTCAGGAAGTACAAGAACGTTTAAAATTGTCTTCAGTTTGCATTCATCTTGTTAGATCTAAATAAATCTCTGCTATCAAGGTCATTAAGGCCCTGGAGTGACCTTGAAGTGACCTTTAAAAACATTTTTCAATTTTTTTTAAATTTCAAGGTCACTTCAAAGTCAATTAAAGGTCATTTAAACACAATTTTCTTAAATAATTTTCAAGGTCATTTTAAATTTAAATTTTTTCCCAAAAATAATTGTGAAGGTCACTTAAAGGTCATTTAAACGTTTTTAATTTGTTTTAAAAAAATTAGTTGTCATTTAAGGTCATTTAAGTGACCTTGAAATGACATTGAGGTGACATTCAAAAATATTTTTTTGAAAATTTTATTTTGAATGACTTTCAAGGTCACTCAAGGTCATTTAAATATTTTTTCTTCCAAAGAATAATTTTGAGTCACTTCAAGGTCACTCAAGGTCATTTAAAAATATTTTTTTCAAAAATGATTTGTTAATCACTTCAAGGTCACTCAAGGTCATTTTAAAAATAATTTTTTTCTTCAAAGAAATGATTTTGAAAGTCACTTCAAGGTCATTTCAAGGACACTCAAGGTTATTTTAAAATATTTTTTTATTCAAAAAATAATTTTTAAGGCCAATTCAAGGACATTAAAGGTCACTCAAGGTAATTAAAAAATAATTTTAAAAAAAAATTAAAAAATAATTTTGAAGGTCACTTTAGTCATTCAAAGTCATTTTGTGTCCATTTTCGGCACCATTTCATGTCCATTTTTGCAGTTATTTTGTGTCCATTTTCGGCACCATTTCATGTCCATTTTTGCAGTTATTTTGTGTCCACTTTCGTCGCCATTTGGTGTCCATTTTTGCAGTTATTTTGTGTCCATTTTTGCTGCAATTTTGTGTCCATATTCGCCGCCATTTTGTGTTCATTTTCGCCGCTATTTTGTATTCAATTTTGCCCCAATTTTGTGTCCATTTTCGCCACCATTTGTGTGCACATTTTCGTCGCCATTTTTGTCGCCGTTTTGTGGCCATTTTTGCAACCGTTTTGTGTCCATTTCGCCGCCATTTTGTGTGCACATTTTTGCCATCATTTTGTCTCCATTATCGACGCCATTTTCGTCGCCACTTTATGTCCATTTTTGCCATCATTTTGTCTCCATTATCGACGCCATTTTCGTCGCCACTTTATGTCCATTTTTGCCACCATTTTGTGTCCCTTTTCGTTGCCATTTTGTGTCTCTTATCGACGCCATTTTGTGTCCATTATCGACGCCATTTTGTGCCCATTATTGACACCATTGTGTGTTACCCTGTAAATCGTGATCCCGCCAAAACCATAGCCCGGGGGGGGGGGGGGGGGGGGTAAACAACTCTCAACCGTCCCTCCCTCTTCTCTGACTCACCTTTCTGACTCATGCCCAAGCGGCGGATTGATATATAAAGGACCATGGTCACTTGGACCTGGTTACACCTCGCAGGTGTACACAGGTCCAAGGTATAAAAGGACCGTGTTGATCTTTGTTCCTCAGTTCTTTCCTATACCGATGGAGAAGATGTATATCAGCATCAACCGAAAGAGAGAGAGATGGCCGCCACTCTCCTGCATCGATTTCACCCCCATGCAGAAGAGTGACTACAATCTGTCTCCATCCAGCTCTCTCTACAGATTGGATCTTCTCTGTGCAGGTACCATACTGTTCAGAGAAGAAACGAAGTGTGGAAAATGTCATCTAAAGGTTGGTAATAAATATTGGTTGATGTCAAAAGCTCACAATTTTGACGCCATTTTCGTCTCCATTTTGTGTCCATTTTTGCCACCATTTTGTCCATTTTCGCCGCCATTTTATGTCAGTTTTTGCCACCATTTTGTGTTCATTTTTGCTGCCATTTTGTGTCCATTTTCGCCGCCATTTCATGTAAATTTTTGTTACCATTTTATGTCCATGTTCGCCTCCATTTGGTGTCTATTTTTGCTGCCATTTGTTGTCCATTTTGTGTCCATTTTCGCTGCCATTTTGTGTTCATTTTTGCCGCCATTTTGTGTCCATTTTCGCCGCCATTTTGAGTTCATATTCGTCGCCATTTTGTGTCCATTTTCGCCGCCATTTTGTGTCCATTTTCGCCGCCATTTGGTGTCCATTTTCGTCGCCATATGGTGTCCATTTTTGCTGCAATTTTGTGTCCATATTCGCCGCCATTTTGTGTTCATTTTCGCCGCTATTTTGTATTCAATTTCGCCCCAAATTTGTGTTCATTTTCGCCACCATTTTGTGTGCACATTTTCGCCACCATTTGTGTGCACAATTTCGTCGCCATTTTTGCAACCGTTTTGTGTCCATTTCACCGCCATTTTGTGTGCACATATTTGCCGTCATTTTGTCTCCATTATCGGCGCCATTTTCGCTGCCATTTTGTGTTCATTTTTGCCACCGTTTTGTATCCCTTTTAGCCGCCATTTTGTGTCCCTTATCAACGCCATTTTGTGTCCATTATCAACGCCATTTTGTGTCTATTATAGACGCCATTTTGTGTACATCATTGACGCCATTGTGTGTCCATTTTCGTCTCCATTTTGTGTCCATTTTTGCCACCGTTTTGTCTATTTTCGCCGCCATTTGGTATCCATTTTGCCGCCATTTTGTGTCCATTATAGACGCCATTTTGTGTCCATTATTGACGCCCTTGTGTGTCCATTATTGACGCCCTTGTGTGTCCATTATTGACGCCATTGTGTGTCCACTTCTGACGCCATTTTCGTCTCCATTTTGTGTCCATTTTTGACGCCATTTTCGTCTCCATTTTGTGTCCATTTTCACCGCCATTTTGTCCATTTTCGCCGCCATTTTGTGTCAATTTTTGCCGTCATTTTGTGTACACTTACGCCGCCATTTTGTGTCCATTTTCACCGCCATTTTGTCCATTTTCGCCGCCGTTTGGTGTCCATTTTTGCTGCCATTTTGTGTCTATTTTCACTGCTATTTTTTGTCCATTTTGTGTCTATTTTCGCTGCCATTTTGTGTTCATTTTTGCCGCCATTTTGTGTCCATTTTCGCCGCCATTTTGTGTTCATTTTCGCCGCCATTTCGTGTAAATTTTTGTTACCATTTTATGTCCATGTTCGCCTCCATTTGGTGTCTATTTTTGCTGCCATTTTTTGTCCATTGTGTGTCCATTTTCGCTGCCATTTTGTGTTCATTTTCGCCGCCATTTCATGTAAATTTTTGTTACCATTTTATGTCCATGTTCGCCTCTATTTGGTGTCTATTTTTGCTGCCATTTTTTGTCCATTTTGTGTCCATTTTTGTTGCCAATTTGTGTCCATATTCGCCGCCATTTTGTGTCCATTATCGACGCCATTTTGTGTCCATTATCGACGCCATTTTGTGTCCATTATCGACGCCATTTTGTGTCCATTATCGACGCCATTTTGTGTCCATTATCGACGCCATTTTGTGTCCATTATCGACGCCATTTTGTGTCCATTATTGACGCCATTTTGTATCCATTTTGACGCCATTTTGTGTCGATTTTTGACGCCATTTTGTGTCGATTTTTGACGCCATTTTCATCTCCATTTTGTGTCCATTTTTGCCACCATTTTGCCGCCATTTTGTGTCCATTATTGACGCCATTTTGTGTCCATTATTGACGCCATTTTGTGTCCATTATTGACGCCATTTTGTGTCCATTTTTGTCGCTGTTTTCTGTATATTTTGTGTCAATTTTTGCCGCCATTTTGTGTACACTTACGCCGCCATTTTGTCGCCAATTTGTGTCCATTTTCGCCGCCATTTTATGTCAGTTTTCGCCGCCATTTTGTGTCCATTTTCGCTGCCATTTTGTGTCCCTTATCGACGCCATTTTGTGTCCATTATCAACGCCATTTTATGTCAGTTTTCGCTGCCATTTTGTGTACATTTTGTCGCCATTTTGTGTCCATTTTTGCCGCCATTTTATGTCAGTTTTCGCCGCCATTTTGTGTCCATTTTCGCTGCCATTTTGTGTATTTTTGCTGCCATTTTTGTCCATTTTGTGGCCATTTTTGCTGCCATTTTGTGTTCATTTTTGCTGCCATTTTGTGTTCATTTTTGCCGCCATTTTGTGTTCATTTTCGCCGCCATTTTGTGTCCATTTTCGCCGCCATTTTGTGTCCATTTTCGCCGCCATTTTGTGTCCATTTTTGTCGCCATTTGGTGTCCATTTTTGCTGCAATTTTATGTCCATATTCGCCGCCATTTTGTGTTCATTTGCGTGTGTAAAGAACACATAGACAAAACTCCAAGATGGAAAAAGAACAAAGAAAAAGAAAAAAAAAGTCAAAGGAATAAAAGTCCAAGATGGCTGAACTTTCTAGGAAAGAGGTGATGAAGAAAGCTGAAATGCTCAAAAGTGTAATAAATTCTGGTGTGGTGACCACACGTCCCAGAATTTGATTTATTCAAAAGCAGAGCAATTCAATGTAGAAATGGAAGATTGATGATTTTTCAACAAAGCAAAATGCTTATTGAACAAGAAGAGATGATCAGATGGTTTAATTCAGTTGTCCTCACTGGTGGATGGCTCTGGATAAAGTGGCAGGTGGCAGGTGAGGAACTATGATGAGTGAAGAGAAGAGGTCCGGTAGGTGGTGCTGGTGTGGCCACATCCGGTTGTAGAGTTATTGTAAAGTGCAAAATGAAATCCGCCAGGTGGCACTTTATAGTCATCAGGAGGAAGAACACAGAGAAAATTCGGAAAGCAGCCATTTTGTGTCCATTTTCGCCGCCATTTTGTGTCCATTTAGACACAAAATGGCGACAAAAATGGACACAATGGCAGCGAAAATGGACAAAATGGCGGCGAAAATGAACACAAAATGGTGGTAAAAATGAACGCCAAATGGCAGCGAAAATGGACAAAAAATGGCAGCGAAAATAGACACCAAATGGAGGTGAAGATGGACATAAAATGGTAACAAAAATTTACACGAAATGGCGGCGAAACTGGACACAAAATGGCGGTGTACATGCACACAAAATGGCGACATAAATTGACACAAAATGGACACAAAACAGCGACAAAATGGCGGCGGCAATGGACACAAAATGGCGGCGAATATGGACACAAAATGGCGGCAAAATGGATACAAAATGGTGGCGAAAATGGACAAAACGGTGGTAAAAATGGACACAAAATGGAGACGAAAATGGCGTCAAAAATGGACACAATGGCATCAGTAATGGACACAAAATGGCGTCGATAATGGAAACAAAATGGCGTTGATAAGGGACACAAAACGGTGGCAAAAATGGACACAAAATGGCGGCGAAATGGCACAAAACGGTTGCAAAAATGGCCACAAAACGGCGACGAAAATGGCGGCAAAATTGTGCACACAAATGGTGGCGAAAATGTGCACACAAAATGGTGGCGAAAATGGACACAAATTTGGGGCAAAATTGAATACAAAATAGCGGGGAAAATGAACACAAAATGGCGGCGAATATGGACATAAAATGGACAAAAAATGACAGCAAAAATACACAAAATGGCAGCGAAAATGGACACAAAATGGCGGCGAACATGGACACAAAATGGCGACAAAATATCAGCGTAAGTGTACTCAAAACGGCGGCAAAAATTGACACAAAATGGACACAAAATGGACACAAAACAGCCACAAAATGGCGGTGGCAATGGACACAAAATGGCGGCGAACATGGACACAAAATGGCGACAAAATATCAGCGTAAGTGTACTCAAAACGGCGGCAAAAATTGACACAAAATGGACACAAAATGGACACAAAACAGCCACAAAATGGCGGTGGCAATGGACACAAAATGGCGGCAAAAATGGACACAAAATGGCGGCGAAAATGGTGGCAAAAAAGGACACAAAATGGAGACGAAAATGGTGTCAAAAATGGACACAAAATGGAGACGAAAATGGCGTCAAAAATGGACACACAATGGCGGCAATAATGGACACAAAATGGCGTCTATAATAGACACAAAATGGCGTCGATAATGGACACAAAATGGCGTTGATAAGAGACACAAATTGGTGGCGAAAAGGGACACAACACGGTGGCAAAAATGGACATAAAATGGCGACGAAAATGGCGTCGATAATGGAGACAAAATGACGGCAAAAATGTGCACACAAAATGGCGGCGAAATGGACACAAAACGGTTGCAAAAATGGCCACAAAACGGCAACGAAAATGGCGGCGAAATTGTGCACACAAATGGTGGCAAAAATGTGCACACAAAATGGTGGCGAAAATGGGCACAAAATGGCGGCGAAAATGAACACAAAATGGCAGCGAAAATGGACACAAAATGAACAAAAAATGACAGCAAAAATACACTAAATGGCGGCGAAAATGGACACAAAATGGCGGCAAAAATGGACACAAAATGGCGGCGAAAATTGCCACAAAATGGCGGCTAAAATTGCCACAAAATGGCGGCGGCAATGGACACAAAATGGTGGCAAAAAATGACATAAAATGGCGGTGAAAATGGACACAAAATGGCGGCGGCAATGGACACAAAATGGAGACGAAAATGGCGTCAAAAATGGACACACAATGGCGTCAATAATGGACACAAAATCGAGTCTATAATGGACACAAAATGGCGTCGATAATGGACACAAAATGGCGTCGATAATGGACACAAAATGGCTTCGATAATGGACACAAAATGAATACAAAATGGTGGCAAAAATGGACAAAACGGTGGCAAAAATGGACACAAAATGGCGACGAAAATGGCGTCGATAATGGAGACAAAATGACTGCAAAAATGTGCACACAAAATAGCGGCGAAATGGACACAACGGTTGCAAAAATGGCCACAAAACGGCGGCGAAATTGTGCACACAAATGGTGGCGAAAATGGACACAAATTTGGGGCAAAATTGAATACAAAATAGTATCACCACTTTCGAACGGCCGAAATGTTCCCTCAACTTAAATCCTACAGAGAACATTTGGTACATCACCGTACGTCATGATTAAGCAGATTGCCATGATTATAATACATTAGTAGACCTGAAAAGTGCCACTTTAGCTACTTCGGGCAGAATTTCTGTAAATTTGCAGTATGTAGAAAAGAATGTTTTCAGTTATAAAACTTCAGGACAGTTGTATACTTTATTAATTTTAATGTTATGGTTGTGTTCAGTATTTTATTTTGTCACTGTAATAAAAGTGAAAAGTTTATTAGTGCATCTATAATTATGAAAAGGTCATTTTTGAGTTTTTCATTCTTTAATTCTTTCAATCTTGTGGTTCCCAACATAAGAAAAAACAAGTCAGCCATTTTGCAAAATGGCCGCCAAAAGGGCGTCATGCCGAAGTGCCTCCATATCTGAAATCAAGTCTTTAACATTGTTCTTCACGTCTGCAAAGTCTGGTGCTTTTATCACGAAGTGCACAATCAACTCACCAAGCTATTGGACTACAATATTTTTAAGCATTTAAGAATTTAATATCAAAATGAGTTTATTTCAACACAAGAGGCTCAATTAAATGTATTCACAAAACAAGTCCTAGACCCAGTGGGGACGCAGGTTTATGATGTTAGAAGTGTGGGTAAATATTAAGATGTGGTTATGTGGGAAACAAATCGAGATAAAAAAAAATCATGTCAAGCCACAACAGACATGCTATTTAATTAAAAACACAGGATTAAAGATGATACTTTCCCACAAAAGTAATTTTGGGTTAGAATTTCAAGTGAGAATCTAAGCATCTACAAACCATAAACACTATTGCGCATATGCATATTTATCATAAATGCTAATAACATAAGAGGCTATGAAATCATTAATTACAAGGCGATCAACATGAGTAAGTTTAAGAAAATAACCAATAGATGGCACTAGTATCTCATTAATACACATTTCCAACATAAGTCTATATATAAAAAATTAGATATTGATTATGTAATATCTGGCATAACCATTTCAATACAGTGTGTGTTCAGGTTTCGTTCTTCTGTTTTCCGCACAATTATTTTTGAAACGTAAGTAAGTGCGACAAGCACTGAAATACACTGTCAAGTGTCCATCTAGTAAACATTTTTACAACCAAATTTGAATTCCTTCCATTATTAAAAATAATTCTGAAAGTAGCCTACGTGAAAATTTCCAAAGATGATTAGAAAACAATTAATCGTCTATAGAAATTAGCCCGTAGGCTATTTTCAAACTTTCTTTAAGAGGCTACATCACAAAATTACTTCGAAACATCCCCGCAAAGAGAGCTAGCATCTTTTTTCTAATGAGCCCATAGACCCAATGTTAAAGAAAAAATGTTAATTTTAAAAATACACAGTCGCCGGAATATGTTTATTTTTCATATTTTAAGTTTCCATTATTAAGTTTTCAAAGTGCAATGTGCACCTTAAATATATGCTGATCGAGTGATAGAATGACAAAAAATTTGTAAGTGCGGTTATATTTCAAAATCGCGAATTTCTAACTATTATGTTAAACGCCATTGAGTAAGCAAAAAACATCCATTAAAATGTTGGTAAAAATACCTAAAATAAATTTCATAAATATAATTTTAAAAAACTACAATTAAACCACAGTGAAGCCAACACACATTGGCGCACGTGCTGACTTTTTTCTGTTTTTTTTTATTTTTAGGTATTTTTACGAGCATTTCAATTGATGTTTTTCGAGTACCTCTTATGGGCATAAGAAGTAACATAAGAGGTAAAAATTTTCGATTTTGAAAGTTGTTAAAAATATAGCCGCACTTACCAATTTGTTGTCATTCTATCACTCGATCAGCATATATTTCGAAAACTTAATATTGGACAAGTTTAAATATGAAAAATAAACATATTGCCGCGAGTGTGTATTTTAAAAATTAACTTTTTTCCTTTAACAGTGGGTCTATTGGCTCTATAAAAAAACGATGCCAGCGCTCTTTGTGGAGATTTTTGCAGTAATTTAGTGATGTAGCCCCTAAAAAATAGAAGAAAAAAAACAACAGTTAGTAATAACAAGTATCAATGGATGAACAGTATAATCTAGTGCTTATTCCACTTTTAAGTTTTAAAAAATAACTGAGCACGAAACAGACGAAGAAGGAGGCTAAATGAAAACCGAACACACCATGTCGAACGGATGTAACAATATAATGCATCACACTGATTTTACTCATACCAATAGCCTCTTATCTCTTTTTATATAAATTCTTGTACCATAATTAAGATTCAATGTTCAATAGGCATAAGGACTAGATGGAACATCCCACTTCTCATGCGTTCCAGGTGCCATGTTTAGAATCTGAACGTGGACTGCTTGTGAGCGTTCATTCTTCGGAGGAACCAGGCATAGGCGGTACGTCACTTGATCACCCTCTCGAGGCACAAACTCACCGTCGACACTGCACAGATATAAACAAAAAGTATAGTTTTTAAAATACAATGCAGACTCGCGGCAATATGTTTATTTTTCATATTTAAAGTTGTCCAATATTAAATTTTCAAAGTGCAATGTGCAACTTAAATACATGCTGATCGAGTGATAGAATGAGAAAAAACTGGTATTTCAAACGCGCTCGTAAGCAAAAAATCCGTATTTTAATGGATTTTTTATGCTTACGAACGCGTTTGAAATAGCTCGTAAAAATAAGTAAAAATAATTTTAAAAAACCACAGTGAAGCCAACACATTAGCGCACGTGCTGACTTTTTTCTGTTTTTTTTTTAAAATTATTTTTAAGTATTATTACGAGCATTTTAACGGATGTTCTTTTCTTATTTGGTCGTGCTCAATGAATGTTTAACATAAAGAGTTAGAAATTCCCGATTTTGAAATAGTTTTTAGAAAACATAACCGTTCTTACCAATTTTTTTGTCAAGATGCTCATTGCACTTTGAAAACTTAATATTTGGACAACTTTAAATATTGAAAATAAACATAATGCCGCGACTGTGTCTTTGACATTAGGTCTATGAGCTCAATACTGTAGAAAACGATGCTGGCATTCTTTGCGAAAAATTTTCGAAGTCATTTTGTGATGTAGCCTCTTAATATCTAAAACTTACATCTTGGTTTCGCTCCTTTTTTTTGGATTGCATATTTTTACTTATATAGTTTACATATCGCACACATTAAGAAAAGTGGCATTTTTTTTCAATCTCAATCTATATTTAGGGAAGCGATAATATGAACAACGTGAATAGTCAAAATGCTTTTAGAGCTTGAAAAGTTTGTCAAAGTAAGCCACGAATCTCCTCGCAACTTCAAACACATCAATTCCCCCCCCCCCCAAAAAAAAGTGTTTTTTGAGTTGTGGCATGTAGTGCCACTCTTCTTGCTGATGTGCGAATTATGTCGATCTTATTTATGCATGTGTGATACAAATGTGTAATAAGTACTAATAACATGTAATTAAAAAGTATGCAGAAATAAAGCTAAATCGAAAAACCCCGCCACTGATTTTAAGTGTTGTTAATGTATGAAAAGGGTTTTACCAAAAGTTAGTAAACATCATGCTAAACAAGGGATTCAAGGAACCCTATAGACCTCCATTGCTTTCATATATGCTTTCATATATCAAATAACCAATTTTTTTTCATTGTTACATGTGTGCGCATGAGTATGCACATGAACACATGTGCGCACATGCATATACACACTTCCACACGTGTGCACATGCGTATACACACTTCCACACGTGTGCACATGTGTATGCACACTTCCACACGTGCGCACATGCGTACGCACACTTACACACGTGTGCACATGCGTACGCACACTTACACACGTGCGCACATGCGTACGCACACGTACGCAGACGTGCGCACATGCGTACGCACACGTATGCAGACGTGCGCACATGCGTACGCACGTGTACGCAGACGTGCGCACGCGTACGCACGTGTACGCAGACGTGCACACGCGTACGCACGTGTACGCAGACGTGCGCACGCGCACGCACGTGTACGCAGACGTGCACACGCGTACGCACGTGTACGCAGACGTGCGCACGCGTACGCACGTGTACGCAGACGCGCGCACGCGTACGCACTTGTGCGCACGTGCACGCACTTGTGCGCACGTGCACGGACGTGTACACACTTGTGCACACGTGCACAGACATGTACACACTTGTGCGCACGTGCGTAGACGTGTACACACTTGTGCGCACGTGCGCGCACATGTACACACTTGTGCGCACGTGCGCGCACATGTACACACTTGTGCGCATGTGCGCGCACATGTACACACTTGTGCACATGTGCGCGCACATGTACACACTTGTGCGCATGTGCGCGCACATGTACACACTTGTGCGCATGCGCACGCACATGTACACACTTGTGCGCATGTGCACGCACATGTACACACTTGTGCGCATGTGTACGGACATGTACACACGTGTGCGCATGCGTACGCACATTTACACACGTGTGCGCATGTGTATGTAGATAAACACTCATGTACATGACATAGTTACAATTCATTTGTAATAATATGGGTTTAAAATGAAAATACGTCACATGTATTCTAATATACAAAAATAATAACAGAACATAAAAAGGAACACCCCTCCTAAGTAATAGAAAAGTCCCCCCTTTCGAATGCTACAACTGGAAAGAGGAAGAATCTCCATTTTTTGAAAAAAAAATTACGATTTTGAAAAATCGAAATTTTATATATCAAATCGCTCTAAAATTTCAACAATTTTTTTCCAGTTTCATCGTCAGAATGTGTACATCATTTTAGGTCTGATGACATTTTATTGTAGGTGTCCCCGTTTTTGAGTTGTTCGACCCACAAACAATTATGACCAAAAACTCAAAATTTGTTTCTAAAAAATTCATAAAAAAATAACCCCTGGGTAAAATTTTCTAATTTTTTTGTCAGGAGCTTCACATTGATTTACGGAATCAAATGAAAAATACTGCATGTCTTTATCTCGTTTCGTTCTTGAGTTGTTTGAGGAACAAATCGGGGCTCCGGACACACACACACAGACATCCTTTTTTGCCCCTTTTCTTGCATGATCCTATATACCTCCATTGCTCTAAAGAGCAATGGAGGTCAAAACAAGGGATTCAAGGAACCCTATAGACCTCCATTGCTTTAATATATGCTTTCATATATCAAATAACCAACTTTTTTTTCATTGTTACATGTGTGCGCATGTGTACGCACGTGTACACACTTGTGCGCATGTGTACGCACGTGTACACACTTGTGTGTATGTGTACGCACGTGTACACACTTGTGCGCATGTGTACGCACGTGTACACACTTGTGCGCATGTGTACGCACGTGTACACACTTGTGAGCACGTGTACACACTTGTGCGCACGTGTACACACCCATGCACCCAGGGGTTATTTTTTTTATGAATTTTTTAGAAACAAATTTTGAGTTTTTGGTCATAATTTTAGTGGGTCGAACAACTCGAAAACGGGGCCACCTACAATAAAATGTCATCAGACCTAAAATGATGTAAACATTCTGACGATGAAATGAAATGAAATTCAGAGGGATTCGATATATAAAATTTCGATTTTTTAAAAACGTAATTTTTTTTAAAAAAAATCTCGATTCTTCCTCTTTTCAGTTGTAGCATTCGAAAGGGGGACTTTTCTATTATTTAGGAGGGGTGTTCCTTTCTATGTTCTGTTATTATTTTTGTATATTAGAATACATGCGACGTATGCGACGCGCAGCTGCAACGCCCGGTGGCTGTGACAAATTGGCAAGGGCTACCCCACAGTGGACGGGTGGGGCTAAAGAAGCGAGTCCAGCACCAACAACAAGGAGGGCTTGGAAGTAGTGGTAGAAGTGGAGGTACTAAACTTAGGTTTGGCACCTCGAATATAGGGAGTTTGACAGGGAAGACTAGGGAGTTATCTAGTGTGCTAAAGGCTAGGAGGGTAAATGTTGCATGTCTGCAGGAGACAAGATGGAAAGGGGATAAATCCAGGGACATTGGGGATGGGTATAAATTAATTTATGCAAGTAGTGAGGAGGGTAGAAATGGAGTGGGAATTGTCCTAGATCAGGAACTCAGACATAGTGTGGTTGAGGTTAGGCGGATAAATAGTAGGCTGTTAGTAGTAAAGGTAGTTTGGGGTGGCATTGTTATAAATGTAGTTAGTGCATATGGCCCCCAGGTTGGATTAGATACAGCCAGGAAGCTAGCATTCTGGGAACAGTTTGATGACCTAATGTTGGGCATGAGTAGGAAGGAACGGGTCATAATTGGTGGGGACTTTAATGGACATGTAGGTAGAAATAGGGAAGGGTATGAAGAGGTACATGGTGGGTGGGGCTATGGAGAGCGAAATAAAGAAGGGGAGAGTATCCTGGAGGCAGCAGTGGCACATAAGTTAATTTTAGCAAACACACTATTCCAGAAGCGAGAGGAACATTTGATTACTTTTAAGAGCAGGGCAGGAGAATCCCAGATTGATCTCTTCATGATTCGGAGTGAGGATAGAAACGAGTGCAAGGATTGTAAAGTGATACCGAGTGAAAACTTAGCGGGACAACATAGGCTAGTAGTGTTAGACCTAAAACCTAGGGGTGCAAAACAGGTGGTCAGACATAGAGGACAGACAGCAATTAGGTGGTGGGCATTACCAGACAAGGTGGAAGAGTTTAAGAAAATGGCAGGTAAGATAGCATGGGATTTAGATGGCACTGCAGGAGAGCTGTGGACAAGGGTAGCACAACAGATCCGTGATTGTGGAAACGAGGTACTAGGGACAGTACGAGTAGGGGGGTCTCGATTAGACAGAGAAACTTGGTGGTGGGATGAGGAGGTACAGATGGCAGTTAAAAAGAAGAAAGATGCTTTCAAGACTTGGTGGCACGATGGAAGCAGGGAGGCCCAGATAGAATACAAGCGTGCCAAGATAGAGGCCAAACAGCAGGTAGCCTTAGCAAAGCATAAGAAATATGCGGACATGTATGCCAAGTTAGGTACCAGAGCAGGAGAAATGGCAGTATATAGAATAGCTAGGGCTCGGGAGAATAAAGGCAGAGATATTGAAAAGGTGGTGAGTGTTAAGGATAATGGGGGCAAAGTATTGTGGGGTAGGGAGCCAGTACGGAACAGGTGGGGGGAATATTTTAGTAAGCTTATGAATGAGGGGGTAGAGCAGGAGCCTTCCACTGGAAGAAATAATGATAGAGAAGAAGTGGAGCAGGTTAGGGCTGAGGAAATTGTTCAGGCATTGCAAAAAATGAAGCTAGGGAAGGCTTTAGGGCCAGATGGGATACCAGTAGAGGTGTGGAAGGTCTTGGGTAATGTTGCCATTTCCTGGCTCACAAAGTTATTCAATAGATTGGCTATGGGGGATAGAATGCCAGGTGCATGGCGGGACAGCTGGTTAGTGCCTATTTTCAAAGGGAAGGGTGACGTTCAGGAATGTGGGAACTATAGAGGTATTAAATTGATGAGTCATACGATGAAGCTTTGGGAGAGAGTAATCGAAGCTCGACTACGGGGTAAAACTGCAATTGGGGGAAGTCAGTTTGGGTTTATGCCAGGAAAATCCACAATGCACCCTATTTTTGCCATAAGGCAAGTTATTGAGAAGTTTCGGGCTGCCAAGAAAGAGTTACACATGGTATTTATAGATCTAGAGAAAGCCTATGACAGAGTACCACGGACGTTATTGTGGGAGGTCTTACAGAAGAAGGGGGTGGGTGAGAGTTATATAGATATGGTGAGGGACATGTATAGGGATGCACGGACAAGCGTTAAGACTGCCTGGGGGTTCTCTGACAGTTTTCGTGTTAGGATGGGTGTGCACCAGGGCTCAGCACTTAGTCCATATCTATTTATTTTGGTCCTGGATGAGTTACTGGCAGGGGTGAGGCAGGAGGTTCCCTGGTGTATGCTGTTTGCAGATGACATAGTCTTAGTTGGGGAATCCAAATTAGAACTCGAGATAAGGTTAGAGGAGACTAGGAATGCCTTGGAATCAAAGGGGTTGAAAATAAGTAGGGCAAAAACGGAGTACATGAAATTCCAGTGGGATGGGAAAGAACAGTTGAATGAGGGGATTAGACTTGGGGACAGTTTAATGCAGCAGGTGCATGACTTCAAATATTTAGGATCTGTGCTGCAAGATGATGGGAGCTTAGACTTAGACATCACAAACCGGATAAAAGCAGGTTGGCATAGGTGGAGGCAGGCTAGTGGGGTTTTATGTGACAGGAAGTTACCTATAAAATTGAAGGGAAAGTTTTATAGAACAGTAGTCAGACCAGCTATGTTGTATGGGTCAGAATGTTGGGCAATCAAGAAGGTGCATGAGGATAGAATGCAGGTAGCTGAGCTGAGAATGCTAAGGTTTATGAGTGGGGTGACCAGAAGGGATAGGATCAGAAATGATTTTATTAGGGGTAGTGTAGGGGTAACAAATATAGTAGAAAAGATGCAGGAAAATAGGCTGCGGTGGTTTGGGCATGTCCTCAGGAGTGGAGAAGATGGGCTGCTGAGACAGGCAATGAACTTAGACCTGGGAATAAAACGGGGTAGAGGAAGACCCAAGCAAACCTGTGATGTGGTAGTAAAACGGGATATGGTGGCATGTGGGGTCACTGGGGGCTTGGTGCAAAATCGGAACGAGTGGAGAGTTAGAACCAGCAAGGCCGACCCTGCTGCTTGCGGGATAAGGTACAGGAAATGATGATGAGAATACATGCGACGTATATTCATTCTAAACCATATTATTACAAATGAATGACGCATGCGCATCACATGTAACTATGTCATGTACTTGAATACATACATGTGTTTATCTATATACACATGCGCACACGTCTATACATGTGCGTACACATGCGCACAAGTGTGTACATGTGCGTACACATGCGCATAAGTGTGTACATGTGCGTACACATGCGCACAAGTGTGTACATGTGCATACACATGCGCACAAGTGTGTACATGTGCGTACACATGCGCACAAGTGTGTACATGTGCGTACACATGCGCACAAGTGTGTACATGTGCATACACATGCGCACATGTGCATACTCATGCGCGCACGTGTGTTCATGTGCGTACTCATGCGCACACATGTAACAATGAAAAAAAAGTTGGTTATTTGATATATGAAAGCATATATTAAAGCAATGGAGGTCTATAGGGTTCCTTGAATCCCTTGTTTTGTTAGTGAACGCTTCTATTAGACGTCAATGGAGTTAAGAGCCTAGATACAACGTTTAGTTCAAAATTTCCCCGAGTGTAGGCGCTGCGATCATTTTTAATTGAAAAAACCGGTTTTTTAACGGTTTTTCTCCAGGTTTCAAGTCACATAATATTTAATAGAAAAATAATTTCGCGTGCTAAGCTTATAAAAATAAAACATCGTGAAGCCAATACATTAATGCACGTGATAATTTTTATGTGATTCTTCTAAATCGTTTTTAATGGGAGTTCTTCAAATGTTTGGGTGACGGTTTTTTGGTCATATGGGACTTAACATGGAGTTTAAAAAACGTAAGATTTTAAATGTTAATTAAAACTAGAAGGACCTTTCAGAATTTCCAAAAAAAGAATCATCGTGAAGGTAATAAACACGTAATAAGTACATGCTAATTTTTTTGGTTGTTCTAAATCATTTTAATGAGAGTTCTTCTAATGTTAGTGGGACGGTGGTTTGCTCCTATGGGACTTAACATGGAGTTAAAAAATGTACGATTTTAAACGTTATTAAAAATAGAGAGGACCTTTTCAGAATTTATAAAAAGGAAACATCACGAAGTCAATACTTCAAAATATGTGCTAATTATTTTGTTATTGTTCTAAATCGTTTTTAACGAGAATTTTTCGAATGTTTGTGGGATGGTTTTTGATCCAATGGGATTTAACATAGGGTTCAAAAATTATATAAATCGAGCACATAAAGAACAGCACTTTAATAGAGCGATTGTGAGGCGATTTCTTGCACTTTTAGTAACACCATATAAGAACACTCATTTGTCTCGTTGTCGTCTGCTCAAAACAACAAGATGGACGACGTGTATGTAACACCCTGTAAATCGTGATCCCGCCAAAACCATAGCCCGGGGGTAAACAACTCTCAACCGTCCCTCCCTCCCCTCTGACTCAAATTTCTGACTCATACCCAAGCGGCGTATTGATACAAATAATACCATGGTCACTTGGACCTGGTTACATCTCGCAGGTGTACACAGGTCCAAGGTATAAAAGGACTGCGCTCCTCTTTGTCTTCAGTTCTTGTCCTTTGCCTGTATTCCGTGATAAATTCCGAATCATGGGCCTGAGGACGCACCGTTAGTATTTTACATATTCATCCTTGTATTCTGTGTTTCTTACAAGTCATGAATAAAAGTTTTATAACAAGAAACAGCGTTGTCTTTCTGTAATGTAACCAACTTCTCTTCAGAGGCCGGAGACTCCACAGGGCAAGAGTTATACGATTCTCAGCAGCTACAACATCTTCTCTTGTCGGGATACCAAAAGGAGAAGATGTACATCAGCATCAACCGGAAGAGAGAGAGATGGCCGCCACTCTCCTGCATCGATTTCACCCCCATGCAGAGGAGTGACCACGATCTGTCTCCATCCAACTCTCTCTGCAGCTCGAATCTTCTCCGTGCGGGCACCGTACTGTTCAGAGAGGATTCTAGGTACAGAAAATGTCATCTAAAGGTTGGTAATAAATATTGGTTGATGTCAAAAGCTCACATGTATCTAGGCTCTTAATAATAATTATTATGTGACTTCATACCTGGCCAAAACCATTCAAAAACCATTTTTTAAATCAAAA
Organism: Brachycybe producta; assembly: GCA_036925085.1. Lineage (NCBI taxonomy): Eukaryota > Metazoa > Arthropoda > Diplopoda > Playtdesmida > Andrognathidae > Brachycybe > Brachycybe producta. The sequence continues at coordinate 4,949,940 of JAUPFP010000011.1, read as the reverse complement.
ACGATCGCAGCGTGTACATTCTGGGAAATTTTGAATTAAACACTGTATCTATTCTCTGAAGTTCAGTTGTTAATGTATCACAGTATTCTTTTTAAAATATCATGGCATTCGTGCTGAAACATACGGCACGAGGTCAGCTTTAGATTTGTTACAGCCACAAGCAACTCCCCTTTCTAGTTTTGTTGCAATGTGCAAGCATTAGTGACTTAAGGTATTTATTTTGGTTTTGTCCACCCTGAATTGCGCCACTACATTGGCTATTATGTTCCATCGAAGGTCTCTTCTCCCCACCTGTGGTTTTGAGAACATGTTTTTCAAGCTCGAACGTTTTTCAGCAGAAACAGTTAAGAAGAAATTCAAAGTGTTTTAGAGTGTTTAGACACTGCAGTGGCACCGTCCGGTGGGACAAAAGCAAAATAAATATCGATAAAGCAACATTAATTTGGATGCAGCCACTGCACCGGAGTGTTTTAATTTTCTCAATGCGCGTTTGTGGTGGGGGCAAGCACGCCTTCGAGTTAACCAGAATCGGGAAAATTAGTGTGACGACCTCGGCACACAAAAATTTTCTTTATCATGAGAGAAAAAAAAAATCACATTTCCGCCACCCAGGCAGTTCCACTATAACTGGGTTTCCGCCATATAACAATTTTCATTTTCTCCGCGTATTCCCGTTTAATTTAGACCAATCTTTCTAGCTGAGTGAAAATACGTTTAAATTCCGGAGAATTGTACAGTGCAGGACCATGTTGAACCTTTCCAGTTTATGAAAGCTTTTACCATTCTCAGAACACATCGCACAATGAGACGAAAATATGGCCCCTAAGAAGTTAGCAGACGAAACTTTAACATAGAACTCAATGGAAAAATCGCTGCACCGGTCGGTAAGGTTTTTCTTTTTTGCTGTTTTCTCGCAAATTACTCGCCCAATTTTTGTGGATTTTTGAAAAAATAAAGACAAAAGTACGTAGTTTCACATCCATGCATTAGTTTGCTAATATACCTCGTTGTTTTAGATGTTTTTGTTCTGAACGCTGCTGTAAAACCGAAACCAATGGAGATTTCGATAAGTCGGTAAGTTCTTTTGCTATTTTTTTGCAAATTACTTGCACATTTATAGCCAAATTTTCAGCGCTGGTTCTAGGCGTAGGCGATGTAAGCGGTTGCCTATGGTGACACATTCTTAAGGGCGGCATTTTCTGGGGCAGAAAATATTAATTTTCTAAAAAAAAACGGTCTAAAAAAATTTATAGTGCCATTTATATTTAATGGGATTTTTCATACACTATTCTCAAACTTATTTATTAGAAAAGTGTGAAAAAAAATTGTATGAGCAGAAACAAAAATGATGTACCATCTTATGCTTCTAATGTATCAGCTCTAACATTTACATGTAAGCTGAAGATGAAAAAATCCAGCTGAAGCAGCAAATTTGACAGGCATTTAGAAATCGGGATGAACACAAGTTGGCTCCGCCCTTTTTATGACAAACACAACTTCTAATTGGTTGGTTATGTAGTCTGACGTCACATGCTCCGCCCTTTTCATCGTCGAACCACACAACAAACCAATTAGAAGTTGCCGGTCGCCATAAAAAGGGCGGAGCCAACTTGTGTTCGTCCCGATTTCTAAATGCCTGTGCAAATTTGAGCTTAAAATGCATTTCAGCTTACATCTAATGTAGTTAGCTATTTCAGCTCATTTGTAGCTTGTCAGCTATAGTGATGTCATCATTACATGATACCCATCGAAGAAAAAAAAGGTAAAATCGGTATTTCAAGCAAATAATTATCTTATCAAGACCACATGACATCGCCCTTCTGTAATAAAATACATTCACTGAGGTACTTGGAACTAATTTTATGTGAACTAAAAAGCTGAGCTGTTTCGTTGTAGAGCTGAAGATGGCTAAACACAATAGCTGAAACACACGTTCATTTTTAGCTACTGCTTCAATACATACAAGAATTTCATCTTCAGCTCGCTAGTAAATGCGCCTTTACACAGTTTTAGTGTTTAGTTATGTTTCTTGTTTTCGGGTTCGGCAAAATTCCATATCGCCTACACATGAAAAATCTCTCAAACCGGCCCTGCAAATTTTAAAGAAATAAAGATAAAAGTATGTAGTTTCACCAACAGGCATTGTTTTTTTTTTTTAAATAATCCTCGTTGTTTTGTTTTCAATGTTTTATTCTGAACGTACCACTACCTCTACATAAAAAAAATTGAAGTGATTTTTTTTAATAACACATAAAAACAAACAAACATGAAGAACATTTAATTAAACATTGATTTATTATAAAACTACCTATTTTTTATCTTTATTTCTTTAAAATTTCATGATAATTATGCAAGTAATTTGTAAGAAAACAGCAATTAAAGGAACTTACCGACTTATCGAAACCTCCATTGGCAACCATGTTAAAAGTTTCGGTTTTACAGCAACGTTCAGAACAAAACAACGAGGAATATTAAAAAAACTAATACTTTATACATACTTTATTTTTTCAAAAATTCACGAAAATTACGGGAGTAATTTGCGAAAAAAACAGCAAAAAAAAAAAAAAAAAACTTACCTGTGCAGCGATTTTTCCACATAGTTCTATGTTTCAGCAGTTTCATCTGCTAACTTCTTAGGGGGCCATCTTTTCGTCTACTGCCACTCGAAGCGCTTATTGGACATATGGCTCGTTGAAAATAACATTATTTTTAAATACAATGCATAGCAGTTAAAAATAAGAAAGAAAGAAAAAATTGAAACACTTTCGATTTTTTCCGTAATTTAAAGGACGCGTTTTTCACGGACGCTCCCTAGTTTTTCACAAAATTTAAATTTCCCTGAAAATTCGAGAGTAAGCCTACTCTGTTTGATGGCAATCCCTTTGTTAGCAAGCATTACAGTTTATTTAACTCGGGTGAAGACGATGATCTGTTCTCCATTTTCGATCTTGACATCTGAAAAATTAAAACATGCCAAGAAACAGGCAGTTCTGCCCAGGTCTAACTTTTCGTTTGCCCCGCCCTTTTATGAGCGTTATCAGTTTCTAATTGGTTAGTTACTTGCATGGTCTGATGTCACATGCGCCTCCCTTTTTAATTTCTAAATGGTTGATATTTCGTCTGACGCTCATAAAAGGGCGGGGCAAACGAAAAGTTCGTGCAGAAATCCCTTGTGCCAAGAACGAGTTTTCAAGAAATAAAATGGCCAGAATACACCCCCACCCCCCCCCCCCAAAAAAAAATGGTCGCACAACGTATGTGCAGCATGCTTTACTGGTGCTTAAAGCCAACCCTGATAATGCATTTTAAAAAATAAATGTCTTACTCTGAGACGTGAACAAATAGATCCTCTCCACCACCATCTGGAGTGATGTAGCCATGGCCCTTATTCCGACAAAAATATTTCACCTTTCCAGTCACGACAGGATTTCTCAAAGCCCTTTCCGAACTACACATACAAAAATGATAAATTTTTGTTAACTGTTATGGCTAGTACACGTCACAAGGATTATTTGTTGCGATACATTGTTGCGGGGGCTGAATCACGTCAGTTGTGATTCAGACCCACAACAATGTTGAAATGTTTCGGCGCTTAATCGCGTCAGCTCAGATTCATGTTTCTTGACTCCCATAAAACATGAACAAAGACTCAAAGGGCTCACAGTTTGCTTTTAATTATTAAAGACTAGACTTAAAAAAAAGGTGTGGCCCATTGAAAATACTATTAAACTAATTGAGGACCTTCTGTATAAATTGTGTTTTGTGGGAAGTTATGGTCTTCTGACTACAAAGGCAAATAAAAAAAAATCAAATTTAAAAATTCTGCCCCATCTTCCAATTTTAGGGTGTACAAAAGGCTTAAACCGAATGTGCTCTCAGCAGAGAAGAGCTTGTGACAAAAAATTGGTTAGTGCGGTTATATTTTTTAAAAACTATTTCAAAATATCGAACTTAAACTCTTATGTTAAACTCCACTGATTACGCCCAAATAAGAAAGAAACATCCATTAAAATGCTCATAAAAATACCTGAAAATAATTTTAAAAACCCACAATTAAACCACAGTGAAGCCAACACATTGGCGCACGTGCTGGTTTTTTTTTTAAATAATTATATTTATAAAAAAATAGAACCGCGCTTACCAATTTTTTGTCATTCTATCACTCGATCAGCACATATTTAAGATGCATGTTGTATTTTGAAAACTTAATATTGGACAACTTTAAATATGAAAAGTAAACATATTGCCGCAACTGTGAATTTTTAAAATTAACATTTTTTCTTTAACAGTGGGCGTATGGGCTCAATAGAAAAACGATGCTAGCGCTCTTTGCGGAGATTTTTAAAAGTAATTTTGTGATGTAGCCTCTTAACATTTCATGAAAAACTATTTTCGCGTTTTTCAAACCGTCAAAATAGTTGAAAAATATTAATTTTCTCAATACCGCAGGTATGGGGTTGGGGGGGGGGGGGGAGACAAGACCTACTGAATATAAAGCCACTGTAGTGGCGCCATCCGGAAGAGAACGAAACCAAAATAAATATCTATTCAGCCACCTATTCTATTCAGTCATTATATATTATCTATTTATTTTGTTTTGTGGTGCTGACATTTGTAAAATTCATTTTGTTTTTATATATGTGCATGTATATGTGCTTGACAATGCTTATTGCTGCATGTGGACTTTTATGTCCCTCTGCCATAGGTCTATTTGGCTGCTAGCAGAGTACTAATTGTAATTGTTCGTTGCCATAGTAACAAATGAACATACCAGAGTTGTACAACTCTGATATGTGGTTCCTATAGCAGGTTTTTTTTTCCTCGTCCTGAGCGTTCAAATGGAATACAACAAATAAAGCAAGTCGTTAAATTTTGTTTTCTTAATAATGAGAGACGTTTTTTTTTTAATTCTAATTAAGACATTAAAAACCCTTTTAATATCAATCACGATAAGTCTTTACCGATGCACGTTTATGGAAATTATGGTAATATAATATAGCCTTTTAACTAAGGCCGTACCGAACACACTTTTATTACCGAGCCAATAACGAATCGATCACACACAAAAAAATTGGCATGCCGATCAATTTAACCGAGCCGATCATGCCGATTTTCACAAGGCCTACCGATTTTGGCTGCTTGCGTCGGCTAAGAGAGAAGCGGTTCGTACAAGAACGAATGGAAAAAGAGTTAAAATATAATTTTAGAGTTTACAAAGAAATGGCAAGACAACAATTTCCGTTTAAAGATGAATTAGTGATAAAGTTGATAATAATTTGATTGACCCTTCACCGCTGTTGTTTTATTGAGGAGTCAGTGGCGCATCAACGAGGAGGATGGGGGGAAGTTAATCTTCAGCCCCAACAAACAGGGGCGACAAACGTTTAGAAATTAAAATTAAAAAAACGACTTATAAATTTTGAAATTATACTTTTTTTCCCACCATTTTGTTTATTCCACATTAATTTAATAGTTTTCATGTAGTGTACAAATTATTTACACTAGTAAACTCGTCGTGCAATTTGCAAAATTTACAAAAAGTTGTACACTGCTGTAAGCAATACCCTATACTAAACAGAATATAGTATTTTTTGATTTTAAGCTAAACATTTGCAAGCCTAAAATTTCACCTTTATTCACACTATACAAACTACTCAATTTGTGTGAGTTGTGTAACACCCAGTAACTTGTGATCCCGCCAAAACCATAGCCTGGGGGTAAACAACTCATACTTGTCCCTCCCTCCTTCTCTAATTAATATTCAAGTGGCGGATTGATACTCTCAGGACCATGTTCCTTTTGTACTATGTAGATTCTCACATCACTGCACTCAATTCACGAAATGTACTAGAGTCTAGTACAGTTCTCGTAAAATACGGCACGTGAGAGCTACATTTCGTTCAGTTTCTCCCACCACACGCTTCTTCTCCCCTAAGCTTCAATTATTTTGTAATAATTAAACTACCTTTAATAATTTTGTTACAATTAAACAACCTTTAAAGATTTTCTATTAATAAAATGGAAGTTCTCTGATCATTATTTGACAAACGTATTTATCTCTTTTTTTTAAATTCATATTAGTGGTCTGCGGGATTTAAAATTTTGAATTTAGTGGTCCGTGAGGTCCGAAAGGTTGGCGACCGCTGGTCTATGGAACGTCACAATGAAGGTCTATCAAATAATTAAACTATCTAGCAAGACATTTTCTTTCGCTTTTGCGTGGAATATTGGGACGGTTCAATCCAAGCTCTAAACTTCTTGCATTGCAGTACTACTTCACGGTGAGAACAAGGCTTTATAAACTTTCTATGCTTTAAATTTTCCTCCATGAACCAGTTATAATTTGTAAGTAATTGATGTTTTTTTATCACAAAAATTGACAAATTGTAAATATAAGTAGAGTGAATCACAATGAACTGCTTGTTGCGAAACTTTTTATGTTAAGAATTAATTCGCCAATCATTAAGCTTCTTGGATAAAACAGGAGCGGGATAAAAGAGCAAACAAACTTTGCACCAGAGGTCATATATATCAAAGAAGGAAACCAATCTCATTTCTTATTGCACCACAAAACTAAGACTTTGAAATGATGAACGTGTTCCTTACATCATTATTCTGATTTCTGAAAGTTCTTCGGGATTGCATTATTTTTGTAGGCTTACTAGTGGAGTCTACCATTTTTACAAGATGATTAATAAAATAATAAGAAAAGAAAAAAACATTAAGAGGCTACAGCGCAAAATTACTTCGAGAAATATCCGCAAAGAGCACTAGCATCGTTTTTCTATTGAGCCCATAGACCCAATGTTAAAGAAAACATGTTAATTTTTAAAATACACTCAGTTGTGGCAATACTTTTTATTTTTCATATTTAATGTTGTCCAATATTAATTAAGTTTTCAAAGTGCAATGTGCACCTTAAGTATATGCTGATCGAGTGATAGAATGACAAAAAATTGACAAAACTTGTCAATTTTAAAAAATGTGCGGTTATATTTTTAAAAACTATTTCAAAATCGCGAATTTCTAACTCTTATTGACTCCATTGAAAAAAACATCCATTAAAATGCGCGTAAAAATACTTATAAATAATTTTAAAAAACAGAAAAAATCAGCACGTTCGCTAATATGTTGGCTACACTGTGGTTTAATTGTGGCTTTTTAAAATTATTATTAGATATTTTTACGAGCATTTTAATGGATTTTTTTTTTGCTTTCGAGCGCGTGCTCAATGGAGTTTAACATAAGAATTAGTTAGAAATTCCCGATTTTGAAGTAGTTTTTTAAAAACATAACCGTACTTACTAATTTTTTGTCATTCTATCACTCGATCAGCATGTATTTAAGGGGCACATTGCACAACTTAATATTGGACAACTTTAAATATGAACAAATAAACATATTGGCGCCGCGACTGTGTATTTTAAAAATTAACGTTTCTTTTTTAACATTGGGTCTATGGGTTCAATGGAAAAACGATGCTAGCGCTCTTTGCGGAGACTTTTCCGAAGTAATTTTGCGAGGTAGCCTCTTAAAAAAATTAACAGTCACGCACGCTGAGTACGTTCTTGTTCTTCTCGTGATAATTGGACTCGGAAGGTGGAAAAATTGGCCTGGAGATGGAGGAGACAAAGGCGAACTCATGCTGCCAAGGACATCATCCTTTTGTCTAGACTCCGTTGAAAGGGGAAGACCGTCCTGTAGTCCCTGACAACGAATCTGAAGTGGTTTTGATGTCATTTCAAACTAAAGATGAGAAGAAAGAAAAAAGAAAAAGAAGAAATTCCTATTTAATAAATCCTTGATTCACACTAGAGTGGCCCGAACGGAATCGAAGCCGGACGCATGCCGGTCGCTGTCTTCGCAACCAAGTTGATTCCGTCCGAGCCAAGTGTGGGCTGACCTATTCGATTCTTTTGTTTTTATTCCCGATTCGGGTCGGTCTCGTGTGGGAAAACCTTAAGACACATCGACACGCCAATATGTTCGTGCGCTAAACTGTCAATCTGTCAAATTAAATTCAAAAACAGCTCACCAGCTATATATTTAAAAAATGGTAGTAACATACAATATAAGGGATCACATGCGCATGAGTGTGGTATAGACATACCGCGAGGTGAACAATTCATAACAAACAAGTGCACACATTCTACCACGAGCAGACCATGCAGAAAAACGCCATCAAAACTTCGAATTTAAAAGAAGATGCATTTTATTATGTTTCATGGGCCTAAAGCCTCGTTTTCACGGCGATAGTTCTATCGTGAGAGTAGCTGTCATGAAAGTTGTGATAGTTGTCTGTCATGACAGTGTGACGTCTACTTCACAGATATCATTGAGTCAACAACTGTGTTGCCTCTCTCCCTCTGCAGAAGCCAAATTTCCCTACAAAGTGGAAATTTCCCTACAAGCGGTCATACAACAACTATTACTATCGCGACAGTACTATCAACTATCTAGTCAAACGAGACAGTGTGATAGTGGCTATCATGTGGTTTTCACGATGATAGTTCTCGCAATAGTTGCTGCTCTCATGACAGCAACTATCGTGAAAACGGGGCTTTAGACTATTACCTTCCTCGACTGGCAACTTCTTATCTTCTGCATGACTGCTCTAAGGCGGAAGTGCCTACAGAAGGGAAACCAGCTCCATCTGGTGGTATTATCTGTACGTAAAATCTTAGTCAAAGTCTCGTTTTATTTTCGCTTAAGACTATTAACTTCTTTTAGGTAATAGTCTAAGCTTAGACTATTACTCTACTGGACTGGCAACTCCCGAAATTTTGTGCTGGACAGTTTTCAATCGTCGTGACGTCGTTTTTAAAGTGGCGCCTCTAGCGGGACTATGGTATATGAACATTACTGTCAAAGTAAAACTTTGGACGAGTTTATTTTGTAGTTATATAGGGTGGATTTTTTATATATATTATTATAAAAAGTATGGCCGATGAAGAACTACAGCTGTGTTCAGTCAAAAAGTGTCTGTAAAGCGTTACCTGTTTTGGTTGTGGTCTATTATCAGGAAAACGCGAGTCACAAACACGGTAACAACAACGTTTTCCAACCATTTTTTGCTTAGGAAACAAAACGACAACTGGGCCGACTTTAAAAAAAAATCATGTACGAGATTCACTAAGATTTACACAAATTCACAGCAGAATATCACATATGGAAATTCATTTTACTTTTTTATCCGCATTTTACTGGATTCCTAGAATAGAATTAAAATCGGAAAATCCAGTAAAACGTGAAAAAACTAAAATAACTTGCCATACAATATATGATACACCCCCAATGTCTTCCCCTTTGCAAAAAAAAAAAAATCTAGCTAACGATTTTCTTTTAAAATAATGCCACCAGGCGAAGCTGGCGTCACTTTTGCCTTATTTATTTTGCCTATGAACATGCATTTTACGCTTTAACATGTAGAAGATAGGGAGTTGCCAGTCCAGTAGAGTAATAGTCTAAAGTCTAAGTCTCTAAGATATAACAATACTACAAAATGATACTAAATACAAAATGAACTCGTCCTAAACGTGACATCAGTTCGAAATTTAATTTATCCTATTCCCGCTAGAGGTGTTGTTTTGAAAACGACGCCACATATCTATCGAACACAAAATTCTGGGAGTTGCCAGTCCACGAAGGTAATAATCTAAGGGCTTGAGGGCCCACAACAACACACAGATGACACCTGGCTTATTATAGGCCAGTCGGCCCTGGGACCGTCCACACATCGCTGGTTAAGACACCAGTCAAGAAAGTTAATGGTGGTGGAGTGGCTACTTAGTCGACCAACTGGCTCAAAACCGACTCCTCGGGTAAGTCGACCTGCCAATCCAGGATAGTTGCAACCTGCCTGAAAAATCAGGCCAGTGCAGTCCACACGAAGCGAGTCACTGGCATTAGCCAACGAACACCGTCGAACCTACCCCGGACTTAATTTGGCGGGGCAGAGGTCTAAAAACCGGAACGAATGGGATCGGTCCCATTCGTTCCATATGCTTTTCTTATAAAAAAAAATCTATCCGCATAGTACACAATGCACGTGCACGTACTAGCGTTTGAGCATTCTCACATGGTGTGAGCATGTGCATTGCCGTCTATCGTTTTACAAAGAACAGTGACGGCAAATGGAAACAACCGTCCCTCTATCGTGTGTGGATGCGGCGTGTTTTGATTGGGCAATACTAAATGAGCATTTTTATTTTGGCAATTAAGAGCCTAGATACAGCGTTTAGTTCAAAATTTCTCCAAACGTAGGCGCTGCGATCGTTTTTGATTGAAAAACGATTTTGAACGTTTTTTTTCTCCAGGTTTCAAGTCACATAATAATTCTAAAAAGAAAACATCGTGCAGCCAATAGATTAATACACGTGCTAATTTTGATGTGATTGTTCTAAGTCGTTTTTAATAGGAGTTCTTCAAATGTTTGGGTGACGGTTTTTTGCTCCTATGGGACTTAACATGGAGTTAAAAAATGTACGATTTTAAACATTATTAAAAAATAGAAGGACCTTTTAAAAAATTATATAAATCGAGCACATAAAGAACAATACTTTTTATTGCATTTTGCGATTTACTGTATTTTAATTGAGCGATTGTGAGGCGATTTCTTGCACTTTTAGTAACACCATATAGTAACACTCATTTGTCTCGTTGTCGTGTCTGCTCAAAACAACAAGATGGACGACGGGTATCTAGGCTCTGAAGTGTTTGCGCCTCGTACATTTTCAACATATATATTTCTCTTTATTGGGGGGGGGGGACTTTTGTTTAGGTTCGCGCGCTACAGGCGCGCAAAAACTCCAAATTAATTTTATTCCTTAATTTTAATTTAATTTTATTTTATTAATTTTCGGTGACTTCCTGTGGTTCCTATAGTGAACGTCTCATCGGCAGTTTCCATTGGCAATCAATAGATGGCGCTGCTAACGCAAAATCTGAAATCACTTTCCTATGTAAAACGATAGACGGCAATGCGCATGCTCACGACATGTTAGAAACTTAAGAATCTTCAACCGCTAGTAATAAAATAAAACAAAAGTTTATATTTTCTAAAGTCGCTTTTTGTCTTCTGTTCGTCTCACTTAGCTGGCCGACCTGCTACACCGAGCCCTCAAATCGCGGGCCCCAAGGCTGGAGCCCTGTCAGCTCCCCCCCCCCTTGTAGGGACCATGAAATAAACACCTGATGAAGCATCTGCTCAGTTGTGGCAATGTGACGCAAAAACACAAGGTCACACGCTCAATACGGAAAAAAACATAACAGGCAAAATGAAAAAATAAACAAGTCAACAACAAAAAAATAATCTCAGTATGAAAATACGACTCTTACCGTTCTTTACAAATATATATCCACCTTATTTAATTGTGAATATACAGTCACCTTTAAAGATGTAATGGCTAGCAGAACTTACAAATAAAACATGTGATAAGAACTAGAAATGGATAAGTTACATTCAAAAACAGGCTGAGGCGCTTTAATCATGCGTTCATCAACTTCCAATTCAATAACATTATAACAGACATTTAAACACGCAATTAGAAAATGGGAGGAACAAAAGTTGGCTCCGCCCTTTTTATGACGAAACCAACTTTTAATTGGTTGGTTATGTAGTTTGACGTCACATGCTCCGCCCTTTTGAACGTCGAAACACACAACAAACCAATTAGAAGTTGCCGTTCGTCATAAACAGGGCGGAGTCAACGTCTGTTCATCCCGTTCTCTAATTGCCTGTAAATTTAGAAATAAGCAAAGCTACGCCCACAGTATACGGATAGCCAGATAGCCTCCTATTATTAGAGGCTATGACCACAGCTATGACTACGCTCACAGGGTCACAAGTACGGAGCCCCTTTTAGGACATGCACGAATTCCCCCCCCCCCCCACTTCGTTTACACGACTTAGTGACTCGTTTAAACGAGTTAATAAGTCCTTTTAGGACATACGTGATTTTTTTTCCTTCGTTTACACGACTTTGTAACTCGTTTAAACTTACTTTGTAATTAAACGAAACGAGTTACTAAGTGGTGTAAACGAAGAAAAAAAAATTCACCGTTGTCCTAAAAAGAACTCCGTACCGTGTGTTTGCGCAGAAATCTGATAAAAAAAAAATCTCGCGCATGGCTTAGCATCGCTTATTATTTATTCTTTTTTATTTGGAAAAAACGAGTAAATTAACAAAAATAGTGTTTAGAACGTGGAGTCGCATGTGTCTTGGAAATGGAAGATACATTACCTCCAAGAAACAATTTTGAGAAGTTCTTTCGAGGGTTTTACAATCTCGTCGATGGCCCGGTCACTTGGTTTCGAGGTATAAAAATAAACATTCCATTCCAAATGATTCTTTTAGGTCGAAAATTGCGTTCTTGAAGTAACACAAACACTATTTCAAAGGTCGTCATCTCCGTGTGTGTGTGTGTGTGTAATGGATACTCTTTAGAAGAAGGGGAGAATGGAGAAATTCGGAATTTTGGAAGAATACTTTAGAATATACTAATGTATTAGAGCCACTCGCCAATACGGCAGTCGTGAAAAAGTACTGAAAACACTTTCAAACACACGGAAAAGCGCGGATACGCATAGAATGCACATGCGAGCAAGTAAGCCACATGACAAAGTGCCGAAATTCCTTGTATTCAAAGTGTTCACCGCACTTTTCCGTGTGCTTGCAAGCGGTTTCCAAGATTTTGTTTGCTACTGTTTTCCGTATGTTTGCCACGGTTTTCTGTGCTGTTCCGTGTGTTTGCCACGGTTTTCTGTATTGTTCCGTGTGTTTGCAAGTGTTTTCAATGCTTTTTGTGCTATTAAACCTTAGACTATTACCTTCCTGGACTGGCAACTACCTATCTTCTCCATGTTAAGGCGTTGCATGACTGCTCTAAGGCGGAAGTGCTGGTGGAAGCGAGACCAGCTCCGTCTGGTGGTATTATCTGTACGTAAAATCATAGCCAAAGTCTCGTTTTGTTAGCTATAAACCGTTTATAGCTACGAAATTTATCATATTCCCGCTAAAGGCCCTGTTTCGAAAACAACACCGCATATCTGTGGAACACTGTCACAACATTTCGAGAGTTGCGAGTCCAGGAAGGTAAAAGTCTAAAGCCCCGTTTTCACAATAGTTGCTGTCATGAGAGCAACTATCGCGAGAACTATCATCGTGAAAACCACATGATAGTCACTATCGCACTGTCGCGATAGCACTATCTCGTTTGACTATAGATAGTTGATAGTACTGTCGCGATAGTAATAGTTGTTGTGTGACCTCTTGTAGGGACATATCCACTTTGTAGGGATATTTGGCTTCTGGAGGGAGAGAGGCAACACTCTTGTTGACTCAATGATAACTGTGAAGTAGACGTCACACTGTCGTGACAGAACTATCACGTTACTTCAAGACGCGTAGACAGTTGCTATCGTGAGAGTCAACTATCACAACTTTCATGACGGCTACTCTCACGATAGAACTATCGCTGTGAAACGAGGCTTAAGATTAAACACTTTCCGCGCACATTTCCATGTTTTAGTCTGTCCCTCTGTTGAAAAGGTGTTGTCAATAGGAATAGGCATCCTATATGTTTGGTGGGGTAGGTCCTTTAATGTATTGTCACTGAGCAGTATTTAGTGGTAGGGATGGGGCGATTAATCGATTATTAATCGATACTTTGTTCCCAATTAATGGAATTATTTTTTCGATTTTGACAGTTCCGATTATAACATTCGGATTTTTTTTATTTTTGCTTGCGCCACTAGTCACCAAAGAAAGCGAACAAGAGCGAACGAGCATTCTCAATGAATAATTGTCTGGCGACATACCGATTAGCGAGCCAGCAAACAATTCGCTCGCTCGTGTTCAAAAAAAAGATCGGGTGGAATGGTGGTACATCAAAGAAAAGACGTGTTCACAACTGGCACAGTAGTTTTTTTTTATAAAATTAAATTCATTAAATGTGCTGTACTGCCATCCACCTGATCTTTTTTGAACACGAGCGAGCGAATGTTTGCTCGCTCGCTACATTGGCATCGGTCCGTTAGCAAAACTTTGCCATCGGTCGATCTCTATAAAGTTGTGAATTAGTTAACCTATGATTTCCACGTTAAACCTTAGACCAAGCATGTCAAACTCAAAGGCTGATACGGGCCAAATAAACAAGGTCTTAGTTTATGTGGGCCGCAAAAAAACCTAAAAACTGTTATTTTTATAGAAACATAGATTTATTTCGAGAAGTACAGTACAATCTTTCCTACTTCGGGGGGGGGGGGGGGCGGGAATCTTGTTTGCAGTGATTACTTTCAAAACTGACCCAAGTTGAATGTCAGTAATCCTGGATCTGACGGGTCCTGGGCTTCGAAGTTATTTGTTGTGGGCCGCGAGTTTGACATGCTTGCCTTAGACTATTACCTTCCTGGACTGGCAACTCCCGAAACGCAAAACAACACAATACGCAACCGTGGCGCAACCAGGTTTCTAGTCTGGGAGGGGCCAAACGATATTATCGATATCCCGTGATTGAAATGGTTTATATAATTTTATATTAATAGTTAAATTATTAAATAAACCAGGACGCGGACTTAAAAAACATAATGCTGGATTGCAGAATACATTCCGTGAGCGCAGCGAGCGAAAATTTTTTTTATAATTTTTTCTTGGGCCATCTTAAAAGAGCTTTATAAAGCTCCTTCTACTATCCCGACAGGAAAAAAAATCTTCTTTTCGTTTTTGCCGCCCCCAAAAAAGTGCTGCCCGGGGCGGACAGCCCCCCCCCCCCAATGCTAGTGGTCTCAGACTAATTATTTACATCATATTTTTTTGTCAAATTTCCCATCGGACTGTCTAGAAAGCGTCGTAGAAAAGACACGCCCAAAATATAACTACTACCACCATCAATTCCGCCGTGTTCCGGAAATTGACGAGTGCTACGAAGGGGACTACGCCTGCTCCTACGAAGCAAACTCGCAGTTTAAGCGTGACAGGTGCAAATCTCTTTACAAGAATATTATTGAGTTTCGATAAAACTCGCATTTTTTATAATCCACTCGTTTTTTTTTTCTTTTTGGAACAGGAAAGTGGACTCGGAAATCATTTCTCTCCTTCGACTTCGGATGGAGGACTGCGTTTGGTACCAGAGACCGGACGAGAAAGAAAAGTGCAAGAAGGTTATCGACGACTACGATCAAGCGTCTCTGAACTGGTTCATTAAATGTAAACTTATCACTAAGTGAATGGGCTCCCCCCCCCTTCCCTCCCTCCGAATGTAAGAATAACATCTTTTTTTTAACAGATGGAGATCTTGGTCCAAAGCCACATGTCAAATATGCTTACATGAAACAGAAACACAGGATGATCTGGGAACGAAGGCATGGGTCAAACGATGGAACGGAAGTGATAGACAACAACGCAAATAATTAACTGTTGTTCTCGATGTTCAATCATTGATGGATCTTTTGTAGTTCTCTGCATTTATGATATGCTTATGTAGTAATAAAATGAATATTAAGGATCAATTTTTTTTTTTTTGTATTTATAAATTTCTGACTGGGAATAATTTCAATTTGCAGGAGGAATGTGGACTGAACTGCTATAAAATTGTAATGATGTAATGTAATTGTAATGATAATCAGAATTGACATGGTAATTTCAATTCTGATTATCGTTACAATTACAAAAAATACTCTGCTAGCAACCGGTTGACCTATGGCAGAGGGATCTGAAGATCCAAGTGCTGCAAGACGCATTGTCAATATATAATAACTACAACTTAAAAATATCTTGCATTGCAAATATCAATTAATGATATCACCAACGAAAAAAGACCAATAATAATGGCGAAACGCTCTCTAATTTTCCTTGAGTGTTCACCCCTTCTCCACACATATATCACTAGACTGTGGTTTGGGACATTGACCACGTACAATTTTCTTAAACATACATAAACTAATTTCTGATCTAGGAAGGGCTAAACTATAGCAATGAAGCCCCACCAGTTTTTCAGTAAAATGTTTTCTAATAATTTTTATATAAAAGAATTGACCAATGTTTAAGAACCTCTGAGTTTACCAAAAGATTTTTTCAAAAATTGAAATGAAAAAATGGTATTCGTAAGCACTTGTAACCGTTTACGAAAGTCGCAGTAAGGTCCTAATGTAAATGTTCCTACAGTTAAAATGCTTTCCGTGCATTATATATACCGTACATACTTAAGTACTAAATTAACACAAAATCTTCATTTGTTACGCTTGTGATTCAGAAGAAACAAAAAAAAAAAACTAAACAAAAAATTGGAATTTTCATCGAAAGGAAATAAAACCCCAATTATTTTATTTAACATGATTATTTTTTTATTATATAATTATTAGTTATGAATTTATATTTCTTTTAATTTTTTTTAACATGTGAATTTTTTTTTCAATTTTTGAGGTTTTTTACAGCGCTTATACTTTTTTGCTTTATTATCGAAATTTACCGGTTTGGTAACGCCGCATTACCGAAAAACCGGTAATGCTATAAAGTGCCGGTAATGGAAACTATTTGTTCATTTTTAATTGTTTTATGTACACACCGGGATTCTTTGTTGTGATACATTGTTGCGGGGCTGAATCTCGTCTGTTGCGATTCTGTCCCGCAACAATGTTGAAATGTTTCGGGGCTGAATCGCGTCTGCTCAGATTCATGTTTTTTGAGTCCCATCGAAATGGGAAACATTTCAACATTGTTGCGGGACATTTCATGGTGTGGACGTCTTTTGAAAAATGAACAGACTCAAAAGGCTCAGTTTGCTTTTAATTATAAAAGACGGGTGTCCAAAAGGCTTAAAACGAATGTGCTCTCAGCTGAGAAGAGCTTGTGTGCCCACCACCACTTCTGCTTTTATTTGCCCCTCTTTATGAATCACCGCGTTGGCCCATATTCCAAGGGTCACTTCCGCCGGTGATATTTACATGGTGAAAGCAAGAAGGAGGAAGAAACACTGATTGTAGGTGTGGACACGAAACAATGTTGCGGGTCTGAATCGCGTCAGTTGCGATTCTGCCCCGCAACATTGAATCGGAGCAGTCCCGCAACAAAGAATCCGGTGTACTAGGCTTAGTGAGCCATCGAAATCTCCAATGCCGTCCATGTTAAAGTTTTGGTTTTACCAAAGAGTTTATTATCCCCCTTACACTATTACCTTCCTAATAGTCTGAGGTTTTACAACCACTTTTAGAATGAATATTGAGATCTAAAAAAAACGCGAGGAATATTATTTTAAAAACACCAATTCCTGATTGTCAAACTATGTACTTTTACCTTTATTTTTTTAATTTACAACATAATTGTGCAAGTAATTTAAGAGAAAACAGCAAAAGAACTTAAAAATGCAGCAAACTAATGCCTACTATTACCATTGGCTTACATGTGAAAATATCCTCCGAATCTACAGCTTACAGGCATGTAAAGACAGGGAGATACAGTCGTTTGCCCCGCCCTTTTATAAGCATCAGACCAAATATCCAACAAATTGGAAATTGAAAAGGGCGGAGCATGTGACGTCAGGCCACATAACAAACCAATTAGAAGTTGTAAGTCCTCATAAAATGGGCAGGGCAAATGACTTTGTCTTACTGTCTTTACTTGGCACTGATTTAGAAAATGGTAGTTGTCAAGTATCCGGTTAAACTTGTTCATTGACTTCCTGTAACAGGAACATCAAAAATGCCGACAAAAAGTTTCCTCTCTTAGTCAACAGGCAAGTGTGCGCAGCAAGGTACATTTGTTTGTCTCGCCCCTTTTATGAGAAACGGCAACTTCTAATTGGTTTGTTATTTGGTCTGACGTCACATGCCCAGCGCTTTACAATTTTTAATTGGTTAATATTTGGTATGACGCTCATAAAAGTGCGGGGCAAACGCCTGTGTCTCCCTGTCTTTATATGCCTGTCACTTGCCTGTGTCTTTGTCAGGCTTATTCTGTCCTCTTAGTGAATGAGTCATGTCAATTTTGTTGTTAACAAACGAAAAATACAGTACTATTATATATCTACTCTTTTTTACTTTTATCGTGTTCAATTGTTCTGCACTCGACAGTTGTAACAATCTGCCTAAAATACGCGCAAAACTGAGCAGAAGTGCTGAAGGCAATGGATTTCATAGGTTCGTCACAGAGCGCACAGGTTGTTGGCCGACCGCCTTTTTATGAGCGTTATCAATGAGCCATATTAGAGACCTTACATAAAGCCCATGGGTCGGTGGGGCCATGGGTTGGGCTGGGCCTGGGCCGGCATTTTTATGTTAAAGGCCCATGGGTCTGGTGGGCTTTGTGGGCATCATGGGTTTGGAAGGCGTGTTTGATCACTTCTCTTGGGGTTCTTTACAAATGTATAGAACTGAACCACGTATTATTTCACACATTAACAAAAGTATAACAAATTCCTCACTGACCAATCAATAAAATAAACATATTAGATCCGTTAATGGGGCAGTTTCTTTTCTTGGTAAGCATTTGAACTTGTGAACCATTTAGTGTGGAAATTAGAGACCTACACAAAGCCCATGGGATGGTGGGCTTTTGGGCTGGGCTTGGATCGGCATACTTATGTTAAAGGCCCATGGGCCTGGTGGGCTGGGCTTCAAATTTTTACTCAATGTAGGTCTCTAAGCCATATCGCCCATATGTCCAATAAGCGCCTCTAGTGGCAGTAGGCCAAAAGATGGCCCCCTAAGAAGTTAGCAGACGAAACTTTAACATTGAACTCTATGGAAAAATCGTTGTACCGGTGAGTTTTTTTGTTGTTTTCTCGCAAATTACTCGCCCAATTTTTGTGAATTTTTGAAAAAAATAAAAAAAGTACGTAGTTTCGCATACATGCATTAGTTTTTTTAATATTTCACACTGTTTTGTTATTTTTGATGTTTTATTCTGAACGTTGTTATTAAACCGAAACTTTTAACATGGAAGCCAATGGAGATTTCGATAAGTCGACAAGTTCTTTTGCTTATTTCTTGCAAATTACTTGCACAAATATCGTGAAATTTTAAAGAAATGAAGATAAAAATAGCTAGTTTTATAATTAATCATTGTTTAATTAAATATTCTTCATGTTTTTTGTTTTTCTTGTGTTATTAAAAAAATTCACTCCAATTATTCAGTGTAAGGTTCAGAATAAAACATTGAAATTAAAATTTAAAATTTCACGATATTTGTCCAAGTAATTTACAAGAAATAAGCAAAAGAACTTACCGACTTATCGAAATCTCCATTGGCTTCCATGTTAAAAGTTTCAGTTTAATAGCAACGTTCAGAATAAAACATCAAAAATAACAAAACAATGTGAAATATTAAAAAACTAATGCATGGATGTGTAACTACGTACTTTTGTCTTTATTTTCTCGAAAATTTTCAATTCTTCAAAAAATTCACGAAAATTGGGCAAGTAATTTGCGAGAAAACGGCAAAAAAAACTTACATAGAGTTCTATGTTAAACTTTCGTCTGCTAACTTTTTAGGGGCCATCTTTTGGCCTACTGCTACTACAGGCGCTTATTGGACATGCCGGTCGTCATAACAAGGGTGGAGCCAACTGAAGTTCTGACCGATTTCTAACTGCCTGTTCTGTAGGCAGCTTCAGAATTTCTTTGGCGTATCCGCCCTTTTATGAGCGTCATCAATTTCCAATTGGTTTGTTACTGGGTTTGACGTAAGATACCCCACCCTTTTTATTTCTAATTGGTTGATATTTGGTCTGACGCTCATTAAATGCCCCCCCCAAAAAAAAATATGGTCGCACCACGCATGTGCATGAGCACTTAACCCTGATAATTTGCAATTAAATGCAAAAAATAAATGGCTTACTCTATAGAACTCAGTAGAACAAAGTGGCAAAATACCTGGTGACCCCATGCGAATGCAGGGAACTGGTCCAAATCATCCCATGGGTTTTGTATGGCGTGAACACTGGCGTAGCTAGGCACCCGCAGGACCCGCAACTGCGGGGGGGGGCGCAGCAGGTTTGGAGGCGCAAAAAACAAAATGAAAGTCGATTTATTTTCGAAAATAAATCGACTTTCATTTAATATTTACTTTTAAAAACTACATAGTTGCACTAGTAAATATTCATGGGAGGGGCGGGCAGTGGCGTAGCTAGGGACCCACCAGACCCGCAACTGCGGGGGGGGGCGCAGGAAGTTTGGGGGCGGCAAAAAACAAAATTAAAGTCGATGTATTTTCAAAAATAATTGAATAAATTAAGCAAGTGATTCCGAATCACTCGCTTAATTTATTCAGTTATTTTCAAATATAAATCGACTTTCATTTCGTTTATTGTGCTTAGAAATTTTTATAGGGGGGTACTATTGTGGCAACCTGGTCTGCTCCAATTTTAATTTTGGTGGAGCAGACGAATTTCCCTATGGTGGTCTGCCTGACAGCTACAGTAGGCTGTTGGGACGGACGCCATTTTGGTGCCAGCAGACCTCTCACCATGAAGTCTATGGGTGAGAGGTCAGATGTGACCTCTGTCCCCTCCAGGTGGAGTTGCCTGGAGGTTTCCTGTGGCCTAGTCAACCACAGGATCTGGGCAGTTGGTGGTAGGCTTTGCTTGAGACTAGACCTGTGGGTGGAGGTCAAGGTAGACCTCCACTGTCCAGCATCTGGATTCTTCTTTTGTGCCTTTGGCCTGTTGGCCTGTTGTTTTATATTCATGGGGGCTTGGTTGGTAGAAGTTTACCAGCCAAGTTGTGTGAATATTGTTATCACTGCCTTATCATCATTCACGTCGTAAGTGTTCAATTAAACACTGTTTATTTCATCTTACCTCGTGTGTCTGTGTCTTTTCTTGGGGAAGTACCGCGGAGGGTGGGTTTCTGGTATTGGGGAAACACCACCGTCTTTCCGACTTGTTTCGGCCGGTCTTCGTGTCGGCTCGCGGTAGAACCGGAGTTCTACCGCGATATTCTCGGCGTGGCGGCGTGGTTTTTCGTCGTGTCCGTCGTGGGTGGCTCCTGGAGCCGACACAACTCAGGGAGCACCGTGCGGGAGACGGCTACGGGTACGGTCCCGTCCCCGTGAGGAGCCGGTTGTGCGGTAAGTTTTTCGTGTTTTTTACGTGGAACTTACTGGGGTATTGTAACGGTCCGGCGGGACGTTACAATTGGTGGAGGCGCCGGGTATCTGTACCCCGCCTCTCGCACGGTGATTTACCGTGTATTCGACCGTTAAGTCGGTCGAATCACCGTGCGGTGCGAGTACGCCACTGGGCGCGGACTTTGGTCCGTGGGACAGCGGCGGAAACCACCGTTTCACCGTTGATTTACCGTCGTTTACCGTGGGGAACGGACTCTGGTCCGTTGTACCGTGGTTAACGGTAAATTTACCGTCGGTTACCGTATTGGTACCGTCGAATTACCGTGGGGCACGGACTACGGTCCGTGGTACCGTGGTTTTCGGTGGTTTACGGTATTTTACCGCAAGTACACCGTGGTGTACGGACTTTTGTCCGTTGGTCCACGGTAGAAAGTGGTAAAAGGTCTTTACCGTGAAGTACACCGTGAGAGACGGACTTTTGTCCGTTATACCGCGGTCGAAACCGGTGAAGTCAAACTCTGACCGTTCTTCACCGTGGGACACGGACTTTTGTCCGTGATACTGCGGTTTTGCACGGTCCCATCCGTTCGTAACGGTATTTTACGGACTTTTGTCCGTGAGTTTACCGTTTTCGACGGTGGAAACCCGATATCTGGTGGCTTTGTCCAGATTTTACCGTTCGTTTACGGTGAAAAATGGAGCCAGCCCCAAAAGTACCGACGGGAGGTCGGGAACTTGGAGTAGATGCGGGTTTGAAGCTACGCGGCCGCGTAGTCGACCGTCCCCTTGGGGGGGCGGAAGGCGGTGCACCTCTGGAGACAGAGGAGCATAGCGGAAGCGTGGACAGGGATTTCCCGGAGGACTGGGTCACGGTGCGGAAACGCCGCCGTGACGTCCGTCCGGGAGAATACCTGGTAGAAGACAGTGGATCCGATGGTGATCTCACCGGGGAGGACGATCGGCCACGGCCGGTTGTCCAAGTTTCCACCGTCGCCCGTCCGGTTGGACGTGGCGATCTTCCCCGTAGAGATATGGTGGAAATCCCGGACGAGACTGCACGTGAGGGCCGGGCCTTTTTGGCCGGGCTATCCGAGCAGCAACTCGTTGAGATTGCTTACGGGATAGATGTCCTTCGGTTGGAAGGACGACTGTCCCGGTCATCGGTTGAGCCGAGGGTGGCACCTCGGTTTTCACTGTCGCCCGCGCGTGAGGGCGCACGGGGAGAGGAACCACCGGTACTTCCCCGGTTGGTACCTCCGCGGGTAGCACCCAGGCCGTCTCCTCGGGGACTCGGCCGGGGAGCTCCTGCTGTACCCGGACAGCAGCCGAGGGTTCAGATGATGATCCCCTCGGAAGCTGAGTCGGTGTCTGACGTTTCGGGGAACCGGAGCAGGCAACCTCGCAGGGTTAGCACCGCTGCTTGGACGCCCGCTCCAGCGGTTCCAGCGGAGGTTCAGGCGTTCGGGTTCTTTAACCCGGTCCACTCTTTTGCTCGTTACGACGGCAGAGAGGACTTGACGCCTTTTCTCCGCAAGTTCGAAGCGAAAGCCCGAGCTCAGCGCTGGACGGACGAGTCCCGATGCAGTTTCTTTACGTTTCTGCTGGACGGTCCGGCGGAAGAGTACTACGCCACGTTGGTGGAAACTCTTCCGGACCTGACCTGGACTGAGCTGAAGGATGCTATGCGTAGCCGCTTCAGCACAAGTAATCAGGCTCGCCTCTGTTTCGGGGAATTCGAATCCATGAAACAGGGGACTACCGAGTCTGTTCAGGCATTCTACTGGCGGTTCTTGGAACTGTCCGACCGAGTGTCTCCGGGCGAAGACGAGAGCTGTCGGCTCATTCGCTTCAAACGGAAACTCCAGACGGCCATCACTGATCAGTTGATCGGTTGCAAGGCCGGTACGGTGGAGGCATATGCCAGAAAGGCACGGCTGGTTGAGGCCGATTTGCTTCTGGTAGGTAAATTACCTACCCGTACAAGAGGGGTTCCTCAGGACAGGGCTAGCGCTCCGTCCTCCGGAACCACGGCTAGCTCTGGGAGCTCTGCCAAGGCGTCATCTTCAAGCCAAACGGGTGCGAAGGCTGCTGCACTGTCCAAGTCGGACAAAGCAGGAGCCAAGACCGGAGGCAAGAAGAAGAAGCAGGCTCAGGCGGAGGTCAGCCGGCGACGCCTCGTAGTACGGACCGTACGGGAGATTCGCTCCGGCGACTAGGTCCTTGTTTCGGGTGTAACCAAATGGGTCACCTGAGGAAGGATTGTCCGAAGGCTGCGGTCAGAGGACAGGTCTCCCGAGTGGTGCCTGACGAGAGTCAGGGCCTCCAGCCAACCGCTGGTGTTGCACCAGTTTGGCTGGAGGGTCGGAAGTACCTGGCCACCGTTCACGATGGCCAGTTCTACTATCGACTCGTGGAGGACGAGGAGAGATCCTCGTTAAACCGCCGCCGGTCGCCACCGAACTGAGTGGTGTGCGACCGGCAAAGCTTCAAAGCTCAGGTGCCTGTCACGGCCTGAGCTCTGAACGAGGGACGTACCTCCGGGCGGTCTCCAAATATGTGGATGTCCTGCGGAAGGCAGGGGTGCCTCTGGCGAGGTCTTCGGACCCGGAAATTACCCAGTGGGTATTTCCATCGCCATGCTCCACATTGGAGGCCGTGTGCAGCCAGCTGGATCGCTGGTTTGCCCCCTCACCCTATATGCCTAGTGGTGAGGTGCTGGATCGTGCGATCATCGAGCAGGCGGGAGGAGTTGGTGCGCCCATACCTCCCGTGGTGCCTGGGGAGTCTCTGGTTTGTGAGACTGCGCCCCAGTCTTCTGCACGTCTGGGATTACCGTCCGGTGTGGACGGTAAGGTGGACGGGAGGCAGAAGATCGATGGTGGGAGCCCGCGGGTTCCCATCCCTGAACTTCAGAGCCGGGCCTACGACGTAGGTTCACCGAGGGTGTGGGTGTCGATAGGCGATCGTCTCTTGGAGATGATCGTAGACACCGGGGCCGATGTGTCGGTCTTAAGCATCACGGCGGCACGAGTGATGGAGTTGCCTATAGAGGAACTGGCGGTTCCTTCATTCCTGCTTGGAATGGGTGGGCACTCCATCGAGGTAGTAGGGGTCACAAATGTGGAATTGACCATCCACAAGAAAACCATCAAGGTGCCTCTCCTTTTGGTGAAAGGAGAGGGCGAAGCGTTGTTGGGCGTTGATCACGCCTCACGCTTCGGCTTGATGGTGGATATCGTGCACCGGAAGGTTTACTTCCGGGAGGATGTCTGGATGGCACATCCAGACGCCCTCCAAGCTGCATTCACCGATCGTGCGCTTGCAGAACCTAGGGAGGTGGAAGCAATTCCATCGCCGATACCAGGGGCTTTGCCTCAGGGACGGCAACTCCCAGTGGATCCGCCAGCACTCGAGCAGGTTGACGGGTGGGTGAACGTTGTTTCACCAGAGCTGCCCGAGACCAGAACCTCTATCGGGCGCGGAGAAGTTTGTTCTCTGCGCCTGAGGGAGAATGTCTGGCTACCAGCCCACGTACGACGTGTCGTATCCGTGACGTTGGTAGAGCATGCCGGCCCTGGCCAGCTGCTTCTCGTGGAGCCGCACCGGAAAGCCTTAGGTGGACGTGGTGTGTTAGCAGTAGCAGGTATCGCTGCAGCTAACCGGCTTGGCACGTATGATATCTGGCTTGAGAACGTGGGAGAGGCACCTATTGCCCTGGAAACAGGAGAGGGTGTAGCCACGGCTCAAGCTGTGGAGGCTGCCATTGTGGTAGGGCTGGAAGAGCCGTCTAAGTTGAGAGGGGGAGACCCCACTCAGAAGACAGTTCGACCAGGGAAGTCCTCGTCTAAGTTGAGAGGGGCGTCCGGAAACGGACGCCAAGTGCTCAACGTGGCGACGGCTCCCACTCTCGAAGAGTGTCTTAAGATTGGTGACAATCTAAAGCCGGAAGAGGCGAGGCAGCTTCGGGAGTTCCTGCTGGTGCGCCGGGATCATTTCGCGTTCGACTTCACAGAGTTGGGTGAAACCTCTCTGGTCGAACATACGATCGATACCGGTGGGCAACCTCCGGTGCGTGAAGTATTGCGTCGAACCGCTCCAGCGGCCAGAGCAGTCGAGAGAGAAGAGGTGGCGAAGATGTTGGATGCAGGGGTTATCCAACCTTCGCGTAGTCCCTACGCGAGCCCTATCCTGCTTGTTCGCAAGAAGGATGGTGGCTTTCGTTTTTGCGTGGACTACCGGAAACTGAATGCCCAGACGAAGCTGGATCAGTATCCGTTGCCTCGCATCGATGATGCGCTCGACTCATTGGCCGGTGCGAAGTTCTTCGCTACCTTGGACCTGGCTAGTGGTTACTGGCAGGTTCGGATGGCTGAGCCAGACATTGAGAAAACGGCATTCATCTGCTCTCAAGGTCTGTTTGAGTTCCGGAAAATGCCTTTCGGACTCTGTAATGCTCCAGCCACCATGCAAAGAGCGCTAGACCTCTTATTGGCAGGACATAAGTGGGAGACGTGTCTGGTGTACCTGGACGATATTATCGTCTTTGGGAACACTTTCGAGCAGTTTCTCGAAAGACTCTCCACTGTCCTTGGACTGTTACGAGGGGCGGAGCTGAAACTCCAGCCGAAGAAATGTTTCTTTGGCTTTAACAAAGTACGTTATCTCGGTCACGTAGTAAGTGCCGAGGGAGTTGCTCCGGACCCGGATCTCGTGCGGGCAGTCCAGGAGTTTGATGTCCCGACGACAGTGACAGGCGTCCGCAGTTTTCTCGGACTGGCCGGTTATTATCGAAGGTTCATCAAGGACTTCGCCAAGGTGGCTAGGCCTTTGCACGATCTGACGAAGAAGGATGCGTCCTTCAAGTGGTCGGATCAGTGCAAACTAGCGTTTGCTCGGTTAAAGGCATTTTTAACCGAAGCGCCGGTACTCACCATGTACGATCCGCGTGGTGAGGTAATTATCCATACCGACGCTAGTGGGTACGGCTTGGGAGTCGTAGTCTACCAGAAGTTACCGGAGGACAGTGTCCCCCGTGTTCTGGCCTACGCAAGCCGACTCATGAAAGGAGCGGAAACACGGTATTCGGTCACCGAGCAAGAGTGCTTGGCGGTCATGTTTGCCGTGGGTAAATTCCGTCCTTACCTCTTTAACCGGGAGTTTGTGATCGTGACAGATCACCATGCTCTTTGCTATCTGCAGACAGCCAAGAACCTGCAAGGCAGGTTGGGGCGTTGGCAGATGCAACTACAAGAGTACCGGTTTAAGGTTCAGTATAGGAAGGGAACACTGCACGTGGATGCCGACGCTTTGAGTCGGTATCCTGTTCGTGATGTGGCGGACCTTTCCTTACCTGAATACGTCGAAGCCGATGTAGGTGAGGTTATTTACCACATCCGTTCCGAGGTGGATTGGGTCAAGGAGCAAGAGGCCGATGGCTGGTGCTCCAAAGTGAAGAGTGAGATCTTCCGGGACCCCAACTCGAACCTCCGGTTCAAGTTCGTGGTGGCAGATGACTTGTTGTTTGCCATCAGGTCCATCCAGGATCGGTTGAGAACTGTTTTGGTAGTTCCGAAGTCATGCAGGGCTTTCTGCCTAAGGAAGCTACATGACATTCCCGAAGCTGGTCACTTCGGGATGTTTAAGACCTACCAGAGACTGCGCTCACGCTTCTACTGGATCGGTATGAAGCGGGACACTGCCGAATATGTTAAGTCATGTTTGGTGTGTCAGAGAGCGCGACAGTTCGCTCGAAGTCAGGGATTTCTCCAACCGATTGTGCCGGAGTACCCAGTTGATACCTGGGGAATGGACTTCGTTGGACCGTTTCCTGCCTCCGTGGGTGGAGTCACCTATGTACTGATCATGGTTGACTATTTCACCCGGTACGGGGTGGCAAGGGCGGTACGAAGGGCCACGGCCGCCTGTGTGGTGAAATTTCTGAAGGACGAGATCCTTTCGGTGTATGGCACACCGAAAGCTCTTGTCTCGGATCGTGGGTCCCAGTTCTCCAGCAAAGTCCTGCTGAAGTTCCGGGAGCGCTATAATATAGCGCATCACTTCACGACGGCGTACCATCCGCAAGCTAATGGGCTTACGGAGCGTACGAATAAGACCGTAATGGAAACCATCAAGCGGTACCTTGATCCCCTCAAGGAACAGCGTGATTGGTGGGACAAATTACGGCCCGCCGTGTGGGCTTATAACACAGCTGTCCAGGAGAGTACGCAAGTCTCTCCGTATCAGTTGTTGTTTGGCCGTGAGCCTCGGATGGAGATTGATAATCTCCTTCCGAACGGTCCAGTCCGCGACTTGCCCGACCAGCAAGCCGTGGAAGAGCAGGCGCGTCAACGTTTGGCGGCTGCTTAGAAAAGGCAAAAGGAGCAGTATGACGCTGGCCGGGTGGAGCCTCCTCTTTATCAGCCTGGGGATCAGGTGTGGATAAGAGATCAGGCTGGGAAGCTCGGTCAGGCGAAGAAATGGAGCTTGGCATATAAAGCTGAGAGGGGTACGGTGGCCCTGCAATACTCCGACCTGATCTACGAGGTAGAGTTCGTAGATGGGTATGGTCGGAAGGTGCGGGACCGGTTTCATGTGGATAACCTTAAGCCATACGTGCCCACCTGTACCGTGAGGGAGGAAGATGGACTTGGAGTCTCTGACACCTCCTCTGGTACAGACAGCGATGCCACGGAGGCTTCGGCGCAGAGTGGAATGACTCCGGCGCTAAAGCCACCGTCCGTTTCTTCGCCGGAGTCTACTGACTCTGAGGCAGATAACCCCCCTCCACCTCGGTACAATCTCCGTCCGCGGAGACCGAGGGTGTATGAGGTTAGTGGGTTTGATGCTCGAATAGGACGCCCCCCAGGGAGGCCCCTGCTGTGGGGTACCCTTTGGGAGTCCTACCCGTGGTGGGAACGAGCCGGCAGTCCGCTGGTGTGGGCGGACGGCTGGGAGAGGAGGCGGCCGGACGTTGCGGTGTTTGGGGCCTGCCACGGTTTCGGTAGAAACCAAGGGCGGCCCATCACCGGATGTCCAGCCAAAGGCCCGACAAAATCGGTCCGTGGACGGAGAAATCCGCCCGTGAAAACCTCCGTGAAGTCTCCCATTACCGTCAACATAAGAGAATTGACGGTAAATGTCTCTACCCACCAGGTCCAGTCTTGGTGTAGGAGAATTCACCGTGTGTCTGCCCCTAAAAAGGCAGACGACGGTGAAATCTCCATGGTGACCATGCATGAGGCGGCTGATGACGTATTAGCCGCTACTGCACGGCCATTGGCCGCTAAGACGGTGAATTTGGCGGCTAGGTGCCATATTGTTTGCAACTTATACAAACAAAAAACGCCGGCACCACGTGGATTAGAGAAACCACAAATTCACCATCAAAAGCGTGTGCCAAGACTGGAAAAAGAGGGCGACATAAAAAAAGTAAGTCCCTCTAAGGGTATTTCCTTCTCCTGCCTGTTGGCAGTTCTCTTTTATATGTTAACGGTGTGTTTTACGGTCATTGACCATATACACACGTGGTGGGTGTGGTTTCGCCGCCATGACTCTTGTCATGGGGGCCAAGCCACTATGGAAAGCACTTTTCCGGCGGGTTCAGCCCGTCCGAGTGCCGTTTCGCTTGGGAAGGCCCAAGTTCGACGGTGTTTGGACGGTAGAAGCCCGCCAGGGAGTGGTTTTCACCGATCGAAGGCGGTGAAACACGGTTTTGACCGTGAATTGCCGACTTTGGACGGTGAAAACGGCATTTTGCACGGTAGAAGTCCGTGCAATGCCCTTTCCAACCATCGGAACTCGGTGAGAGGGTGTTTTCACCGTCCGAAGGCCGTCAGCCATGGTTTTTACCGTGGTTTGCCGACTTTGGACGGTGGAAACGTGAATTCTCACGATAAAAGTCCGTGGAATTCGCTTTTCCACGGTAAAGACTGGTTTTTAACGGTTCTTTCCTTATTCCCTAGGCTTACCACGGAGAAGGAGAAGGAGGAAGGCGACGGGAGTGTCCAACGGTCCCCCTCCCTCAGCCCGCTGCATCCTGGGGATGCAAGGCTGTTGGAGTCGGGATCGGAGGGCTCCCCATCATCTGGCGGACCGGAAATGGCTGACGCCACCGTGGAATCGGTTGATTCCCCGGCGGCAGAGGCCGTGGAAGGTCCGGCATCTGCCCAGTCGACTCCGACCGGTGTCGGAGCCTTCTGGGACAGGTACCTGCAGTCTCCTACCAGAGATACGGCTGCTACCACCGTTCAGGCGGTGGCGGCGGTAGTTTCTCCGGTTGGAGAGCCTGCAGAAGCGGGTGTTGACGGTGGGAAGGCGGCTACCGGTGTGGTAACCGCTAGTACCCCGGAACCCGGGTCTCCGTCTGTTCGAGACCTCCTAGATTGGTCTAGGGTGGTTGAGGACAGTGAGGACGTCTCCTTGGGAGCGTCCTTAGTCATTGACACGGAGATGGAGGTCGAAACCACCGTTGATTCGGTGGTTGACGCCTCAAGGCAGTGGCGGAGCCGGAACGCCTCTTCAGAGGGCTCTTCGGAGTCTGACGGGAGTAGTTCGGCCTCCGAGGGTAAACCGTCTGGGACGGGATCCTCCGGAGTACGCCCCGCCGATCCAATGTCTTTGGAGGCCGTGGCTGTGTCCTTGGCCGAAGAAGAAGACCGCTTGGATCGGTTGGACGAAGCTAGACGGGACATGGTCCAGGAAGGTGGCTTCCTGGTCGGGGACCGTCGGTGCTTCGTCGGGGAGTTTCCGACCGTGCAGGTGAGGAAGGACGGCGCGAAGAAGCGCAGGAAAAAGTCCGGAGCCGCACGGATCACTGCCAGAGCCAAGGCTCTCGCAGAGAGAGAGGCTCTGCTCAAAGCTAAGGAGGAGGCGTTCAAGAAGTTCACGCCTGCTGTGGGGCTTCGAGCGGAAACTCTCGCCCACCCTGAAGGTTGTTCAGGGGCTGCTTGGCCAGAGAAGCCGGCTGCTGGATCGGGTCCGCCCGAGGCAGTAGCTGGCCCCTCCGGCTGGCGGTCGGACAACCCGAAGAGGGACCGGCGAGCGGAGAAGAAGGCTACCCAGCCTCCGGTACCTGCTCCCGGTAAAACGGGAAAATCTGTGAGTGGTGGTGGTGGCAAGGGACAAAAGAGGTCCCGCCCTCACACCCCACCAGTGGCTGAAAGCTCGAGAGGTAAGAAGGCCAGGTCCTCAGGTCGAGGAAAGGCCTCCGAACCTCGGAAGCCCGAGAGCTTAGAGGATAAGCTCAAACGGCTTCAAGCTCAAGCAGCGAGCCTACACCGACAGATCGCTCGTGCGGTCGGTGCAGGAGAGCGGCAGGAGTTTGAGCACCGGGCTGCGGAGTTCCCTCCCCTGCAGGGAATGCCCGCCCGGAGTCCGCTCAAAACAGGGGAACCTCCTGTCGGTCGTGGCGTCCCGCCGATTGCGAGTGCCACGACCATCGCTGGCCAGAAGCGAATCGCCGAGAGGGAGGCGATGCAGGCTTCCAGTGCACCAGCCCATGGTGCGGAAGCCAAAGCGACTGGTGGCAAGAGTCAGCCGACTCTTGCACCGAAGGAGAAGTCTCTCCTTCGGGATGGTCGAGGAAGATTTGTCTCCGGACAGTCATCCTCGGCTGTCTCTTCGGCTAAGGGCACTTCTTCGAAGAAGAGTACGGCTCCGGCCGGAAAACCTTCGAAGAAGGAGTCCGAGAAGGCGAAGGGGCTAACCACCCTCCTAAGCCCGATCGGCCCAGTAAGTCGTCGGGGTCAGTTAAGTCTGACCCGACGCATGGTAAACCTTCCTCTCACGGGAAGAATAAGAAAAATAAGAAGGACCGAAAGAGGTCCAAACGTGAGAGGAAGGGAAGTCCGACACCCTCCAGTAGTAGGCGCCAGGGAGCCGAAACTGGAGGCGTCGTGGCGGAAAAGGAGGAGTCCCGGCGTGCTCAGGCAAGCACGCCGGCCGGGAGTCAACCGGTCCATACCCGTCCCGTTGAGGCGGCGCGGATGGATGGTAGGTCGATGCGCAACGTTTTGGTCGGCACGCCTCCATCCTCCCCGAAGGTGGATGCGGTCTCGAACCTGCAGGTTCGAGCGGTGGGAACCCTGCACCGGGTGACTTTGCCCTCACCTAGGGGCGAAGGAACCTTGGTTGCAGGAGTTAGTGTTCCCACCAAACGTGGCCCCGTGACCCCCAGTGGGGGTACATCCTTCTCTCCGATCCATGGCGGTGGGGTATTCGATACCCTAGGACCTGAAACGTCAACCTCCCCTAGGCCTGAGGCTGAGGGACGGCGTATTGGCGCATTGCCCCCGTATTCAGATGCAGAGGTGTATCTGAATAACCGGCTTGGTCTCTGGCAGGACCAACCGGGAATGGAGGGTTGCCAATACCACGGCTACTACCGTCTGGATGAGCCACTTCCAGAGCCGTGGGTAGCAGGGCTACCGCCGTACAACATGCGCCATGTGGTGGCGTTTGGTTGTGGAGGTTTTCCGGTGATTATGGTCGTAAATCCGGTCCAGCAAACGTTTGCTATTTTGGATGTGGTGGGACTAGATGCCGGGATAGTTCGTCTAGCCCGGCGTGCAGCCCCATTCATCCAACGTTTGCTGGGATGCGACTTGGGAGGTATGGCTGGTCAGTTTATTACTGAGCCTCTACCAGGGTGCGAGACCGAGCCCGCGGTTGCCCTGGTAGACCTCCTAACAAGTCGGACGCTTCGCACGCGTCCGCAACTCCAGGATATTCCTTTTGAGGAATTCCGAGCCCTGGAGGAAAGCCGTCTTAGGGGGACAGCTTTTGATACTGGTTTTGGGTGGCGTAACACCCAGATGTGCTTGTGGTGGGCACGTCGGTGGGCTGCGGAGTGGATGGGCTCCACTTTCGCGACACCGCCAGAGAAGCCGTCCGATCCCTAAGAAGGTCAGGTTCGGGGAGCAATCCTGGCTGGCTTGACTGACCTGTTCCCGAGACGGAACAGGGAAGTTGAGAGGATTGTGGCAACCTGGTCTGCTCCAATTTTAATTTTGGTGGAGCAGACGAATTTCCCTATGGTGGTCTGCCTGAAAGCTACAGTAGGCTGTTGGGACGGACGCCATTTTGGTGCCAGCAGACCTCTCACCATGAAGTCTATGGGTGAGAGGTCAGATGTGACCTCTGTCCCCTCCAGGTGGAGTTGCCTGGAGGTTTCCTGTGGCCTAGTCAACCACAGGATCTGGGCAGTTGGTGGTAGGCTTTGCTTGAGACTAGACCTGTGGGTGGAGGTCAAGGTAGACCTCCACTGTCCAGCATCTGGATTCTTCTTTTGTGCCTTTGGCCTGTTGGCCTGTTGTTTTATATTCATGGGGGCTTGGCTGGTAGAAGTTTACCAGCCAAGTTGTGTGAATATTGTTATCACTGCCTTATCATCATTCACGTCGTAAGTGTTCAATTAAACACTGTTTATTTCATCTTACCTCGTGTGTCTGTGTCTTTTCTTGGGGAAGTACCGCGGAGGGTGGGTTTCTGGTATTGGGGAAACACCACCGTCTTTCCGACTTGTTTCGGCCGGTCTTCGTGTCGGCTCGCGGTAGAACCGGAGTTCTACCGCGATATTCTCGGCGTGGCGGCGTGGTTTTTCGTCGTGTCCGTCGTGGGTGGCTCCTGGAGCCGACACAACTCAGGGAGCACCGTGCGGGAGACGGCTACGGGTACGGTCCCGTCCCCGTGAGGAGCCGGTAGTGCGGTAAGTTTTTCGTGTTTTTTACGTGGAACTTACTGGGGTATTGTAACGGTCCGGCGGGACGTTACACTATTTTGATGAACAGCGGAAAGGTCCGAACAATGGTACGAACCGAACAATGGTACGAACAGTCGAAAAAATAGTAGGAGCAGTCCGAAGGTTTGGTTTAGTAAAATTAAGTTGTTGCAGGGGGTCTGGGGGGTGTAGACCCCGACTTTTTTTTTAAAGAATTATTTAATCAAATTAGTCCATTGTTCTGACTGTTCTGTAATTTGTTCAATGGGAGGAACGGTCGGAAAAATGGACAAATTTGATTTAATAACGCTAAAAAAATGGGGGCTGCGCCCCCCAGGCCCCCTGCAACAAGCTTCATTTTACTAAACCTAACCTTCCGACTGTTCTTACTGATCCGCCGTTCATCAAAATAGCACCTCCCCCCCAGTATGAGGCTAAGTGGAGGGAGACTTAAAGGGAGCGCAACGTTTTAAGCAGCCCGGGGGGCGCGCAAAGTTTTACGCGGCGGGGGGGGGGGCGCAACCAAGCCTAGCTACGCCACTGGGCGTGAACGAAGTCTCGTGCCCATCACCAACCACAAAGCCCCCCTCCCCCAAAGTATTGACCCAAGACAAGATATATAACTTGAAATAAAAGTTTATTGAACCCACTTACTGTAAAACCAAATAGTTTTAACTTGTACAAGTTATACAAATAAAACAATAATGCCAAGATGGTCACCGTGCCAACTTGGCATAAAACCAGAACAAAGACAAATGATGACTGCAGATGACAGCCGGAGCAGAGCCTCCAGCCACGATGTCCTTCAGGGTTCAACACTATGCCCAGAGACTACCTGATTATAGCCTTATATACTACAGGCATTTAGAAATCCGGACGAACACAAGTTGGCTCCGCCCTTTTTATGACGAAAGCAACTTCTAATTGGTTGGTCATGCAGTCTGACGTCACATGCTCCACCTTTTTCAACGTCGAACCACACAACAAACCAATTAGAAATGCCAGTCGTCATAAAAAGGGCGGAGTCAACTTGTGTTCGTCCCGATTTCTAAAAGCCTGTTATATACTCAGGTAGGGTGACATCACACTCATCCATGATGTCACCTGGTGGATGACCTGTGAACTAAAATAACCCCTCACCTTTCTTATAACTTCATAGTGAAGGGAGAGGTCTGGACTGGACACAGCATGGCAGCTTTCTATTGCTTACCAATACATTTTAGGTGTTTTTTTCTGCCGATTCACTAGCAGTTTGGTGGTTTTGCAGATTGCCTAGGCAATTTGCAGAATAAATGATTCTGCAGATTGACAGTAACATATATATGTTTTTAAATTTTCATCCGTCTGCCTGTTGGACAGTGCCTGTATCCTGTAGCCTATTTAGTACTAGGTTGTTAGGGAACATACAATTTTACAATGCACTTCAATAATTGATAAATGTCAAGGACCTCATATTTTTTTTATATAAAGCATATATAGGAAAAGCCATACACTCATACTGTATGTCATATATCTGAAAACGAATCAAACAACTTACAAAATATGATTTTCGAAGTGATGCAAACATCAGAAAGCTACTAACAACTATTTTTCTAATTTCTATCGTATAGAATTCTAAAGACAAATTTCACTGTCTGGGAGCCGTCTTTAGACAGCAACAAACAGCTAAGGTTCCTTATAAAGGAATACTTCCCGAATTCTATGTTCGCCGATCCGTTTCAAAATGTTTTACTTCATCCCGATTCACCTTTTCAGGTTTAATGAAATTCATATAGGCCTACCTAATTAATTTGGCAAATTATTTTTCACCAACTCTTTTTTTTTTTTTTTCCAATGTGATGAACCATAGATATATTTTGTGAAAGCGACCGACATTGAGAAATCGGCCGATGTTTCCGACGCGCAGATCGTCTATGTCTTTCAGAATAATTGCGAGTACATGCGGACTTATGATTCGAATGAAATAAACGGTGCATGGAAATGTTCGTATTGGCTTACGTTTCATTTGCGGTATCAGAAAGCAGATTATAAATCCAATGGGTCCAACTACGTCAATGTTCTCTTACCTGTCCCGGAGATCTTCGTCAATTATGAAGGATCTGACAAATGTAAAACATTTTGTTCCAACGATTACGTTTCATGACGATCGTACCATTTCTCTTCCAATTTGACAGATTCCTCATTGACGGGATGTGGAAGTTACCTCTGGAACGATGTGGGTGATCCATCGGGGAATACAATGCGTTCATGGCTGAAACTTCATATGAATTCTGTACGTAAATTAAAACTTAAGAATAACCATTATCTGGACTGCGAGAATTCAGTGATCGCAGATCATAATCTGACTTCTCGCAGCAGATCAAACTGTCTCTTGTTCCGCCAGTCATACACAGATCAGATGTGACATATGGCAGTGCAACTTGTTAAAGCATTCTCTGACTTTTAAGGCCCGAGCCATTATTTCATACAAGTGCAAGTTCGCAATTTATAATTATATTCACTTGTAACTTGTACTTTTGATTTGTTTCGTAAAATTAAGGATAACGAGGTAAGTTTTTCAAGTAAAATTAATAATTATATTAATTGTTTTTTCCACATAGTCATCATTGACTTTCACGCATTTCTGGTATTTTGGCACCAGCCTCATTAGAGTTTGCGTCACTATATGACAACTTTGTTTACAACAAATACAATTTGTTGATAGCCGTTTTCAATGTCACAAAGTTATTGTCGTTGCTTTTAGTTTGCGCCAAACGTTTTTGACAACTGTCACAAACTACAACAAAATGCATTTATGACGCTAAACGCAGAAAGATAAAATTATGAAATTTTTGTCACTCGCTGCGCGCTCGTGAAATGTCATCTGCAATCCAGCATTATTTTTTAAGCCTGGAAAACATAGACAATTGAGTAAAAATGAAAATTGATCTTTGAGTAATCGGGTACTGGTTTATTTAATAATTTCATAATTTATTTAAAATTAAATAAACTATTTCAATCACTGGATATATCGATAATATCGATTGGTCTGTCCCAGACCAGAATCTCGGTTGTTCCACTGATGTGTATTGTGTTGTGTTTTTTGTGACGGAGGGGCGGCAAACTCAAGGACCGCCCAGGGCGGCACAAACTCTAGCTACGCCACTGTGTCTACTTCCTTCTATCGTTAACCTGATTTATCAGTTTAATTGCTTTTTTTTTATAATTTACACACTTCATCATTATCTGGTTTGACACACTTTGTAGGACATATTTGTCTTTGGACTGTAACGTAAATCTACGGAGCCCTGTAAAGGACATGGAAGAGTTTTTTTTTAAATCTCAACATGTCGACTTTAATCTAGACATTTCGACTTTTTCCAGAATGTCGGCATGTAGACTTTAATTTCGACTTGTCGACTTTATTCTCAACATGTCGACTTTTAATCTCTTTTATTCGGCCATGTTAATTATGCCATGTTGTGTGCACCATAATCTAATAATTAAATTATTGCTGCTACAAGAGGGCACTTGCAATAATTTAATTATTAAGAGTATGGTGCGCGCAACATGGCTTTATAAAAGAGATTAAAAGTCGACACGTCAAGAATAAAGTCGACATTAAAGTCGAAATGTTGAGATTAAAGTCGACATGTCGCGATTCTGGAAAAAGTCGATATGTCGAGATTTAAAAAAAAAATCTCGCATGTCCTTTACAAGGGCTCCGTATAAATCTTATTGTTCAAACAAATCCATTTTTTTTGTAACATTTTCCAATAGGAACAATCGTACGAAACCTCATTGAAATTCCAAGTTCCAAGAGGAAATCTTCAACAAGTGAATCTTGTAGGATGCATCACCATGATCATTATCGTTTCCAGTTTCATTTACCTTGCTGTTTTTATCCTGTATACCAAAAAGAAAATACACAAAAATGAATAAAAACCAAAACTGTTTTCAATTCCACAAAACCGCTCCTGGTTTTTCATTGTGTGGATTTATTTTAATGTTTAAACAAAAGAAATAAAAAGTTAAATTACTACAATTGGTGCCACACACCGGGCGTGTTGATATAGAGACACAGGAATGTGTTAACCCCTTTGTTTTGTCTTGTTGGCATTGACGTTTGTTGTTGTTGTCCATCAAAACATAAGTTAGAAATAAGAACCACATGGAGGACGTTGATCGGTGTGTGTGTGTGTGTGTGTGTGCAGAGACATGCGTAGTTAAGAACACACATTTTCAAAATTAATTCATTTTGAAAACTTTTCTCTAACAAGAGATAAGATCGTGTCAAGAAAATAATTAAACATAATTACAAAAAAAAACCAACCAAAAAAAAAACATCACTCTCAAATGTTAATTTACGAAAAAAGGCCAATAAATTAAAAGGCTGTATTATCGATCATAACACCGTCAAAATTCAAACACACTGCAAAAGTATACAAAGATAGCAAACTTCCGAGGAGGAGATGCACGCGCGCTCTTAGTATGTGGCAACACATTCATCAAACAAAACTGCAAAAACAAGTTTTTCATATTATTATTCAGACAATACACAACATAATAATAATAAAAAAAAAAATCATTGGTATAAAACCGTTTCTAAATCAAATCAGCATAAATGTTGTTCAAATATCATTATTCAAATTGCTATTATAAACACATTGAAAAACAAAATGTAAACACGTTTTCCCTCGAACCACTTCCTGTACAATTGATTCCCACAATTCAACCACATCGCGCGCGTTCCCCGCCGCCGAACACACAATTATCATTTAAAGGTGTGAAGAGCCACAGAAAGTATTCACCTCACAATCTGTTTTTTCCGCGTTTAAAGAGAGAAAGAGAGAGAAAAACTTGAGCGTCCGGATGATCACTTCAAATTCTTTACACATCCAGAGCTGTGTGTGTGTGTGTATCAAAAAATAAATGTAGCACAAATGTCCTCCGCCGCCACCTGGCCGAACGATTTATTTACAACAGAATGTTGGATGCATTAGTGGTCATCATTCCCACTATATGCAGCACTTGTATATTTACAAAATATAAAAAAACAATATAATTTACTGTGGCGATTCATCCCGTGTCTCTCTTACATGCACATACAATTTAAGTCCCCCTTAGTGCTTTTTATTTTATAAGATGTTGAATATTCACAAAAAAGATAAAACTAGCCACATTTAACTGTGAAGCAAGCAAAAAATTCGAAAGTGTCATTCTCTGCGAACCGCAAAAATTCAACTTTTCCGCACACACAACGATCGTGTCGAAACTGGAAAAAAAGTAGTGCACACGGCCGAAACAATCTTTTCGAATATATTCGTAGCGCGCGCGCTTCCAAAAACTTTTTTTTTTCACTCTAGCACGTCAAAAGCACACTCACTTTTTAGTTCCTACGTTGTCCATTGTTGTCATGACAACTTTTCGCGGAATGCTTTGATCCTCTGAACAAAGAAAGCTTCCAGACCTTCGGCACAACGATAGAAAGGAGAATCTCGCTGATTGTAATAGCGACAATTGTCAAACACTTTGGTCATGTCGCCTATGAAATCGCTCAACTTTGTATACTGCCTACTGTTTAGCTTCTGTTCCATCGTTTGCAAGTCTATGAAAAGCAAAAAGTTATAACATACATAGTCGCAAAACAGTTAAGAGCCTTTCAGGCTTTCAAAAATATTTACGCTCGTATATAGGGTCTATACGGACTCGCCGCGGACGTCAATGGGGTGATATAGGGGCGCTGACATCGTTAAAACAATTATCGTTTGCGAAAAAATGTTTTTTTTAAATATTTCTAACGACTTATAAAATACTAGAACGAAAGCCTATCTACGACGGGTGTGACAGTCTCACATAATATCTTAGATTGAGAATGTTTCGCGATATACAACATTTCGATTAAATACTTTGCTTGATCCTTGTGTAAGAAAAATTGCATTGAAAAAGTAATACACAATATCAAAGGTGACCTTTACCATAACCCACGTGGGTTAATTTATTCTTTGAAAAAAAAAAAACCGTGATGCAATAAAGCAAAGGGTTCTGGTGAAATTTCATGATTTTTCACAAAAATGAGGTAAACGGAGGAAAATTGGGAACTCTAATGTAGCCTACCAAGAAGCCCATCTAAAGACGTGTATACTGGTTAATTTTTACGGTTTTAAGAGTGCGTACTTTCCGAGAAGTGCACAACAAGAGGGAGGGAGAGAGATAAAGACAAGAGTCAGCCCTTAGGAAATTATGATATTAGAAGATAGATAAACGGTATTGAAATTCCAATAAAACGATCACAAGAGGCGAAAATACCTCAACCATGTACACAACTAGCAAACTTTTTTCGTTGGATCGTTCTCTTTTTTTTTTTGCCTGGCGACCCAACGAAAAAATAGATCTGCCAGAGATGTTCAGTTGTAGTGACTACTGAGTCAGGCTAAAACTCCTCTTGTGTTCGTTAAATCGGAATACAACAGATTATCAAAGTAAGTTAATTTTGTTTTCTTATTCATGACACACCTTTTATATTTTAATTAAGTCATTAGAAATATTTTTAAAAACTATTGTTCGCAAACGTTAATAGTGTTAACGATGTGAGCGCCCCTATATCAACCATTACAACGCCTATACATCGCCCCATTGATGTCCGTGGCGCTTTTAAAGTTTCTTAAAATTAAAATTTTGATTTTACCCATTGGTTCTTTGATGACTTGATAATAGTCGGGAACGTCAGTCGGATCGACCGGTTCCAGAAACGGCCATGCTTGCTTATGCGTCTATAACAAAAAGGTCGAATCGATTAGAATCGCAAAAACAAAATGATTTAACTTCTTTGCAAATATTTCCAATAACTCACTTGCAAACTTTTAAGCAGCCTCTTAAGGTTTTCAGTGTCCTTCACCGAAAGGGGTCTCAAGTTGGCATGGTTGATACGAGAGTTACCCTGACAATTGGGGCAAATGTATTCTTCAATAGAATCGGCTTCGGACTGTAGGATTCCAACACAACGACCGTGAAACCAATCTTGGCAACGATCGCAGCAAATATAAAACCTAGAATCACAAAATAAATAACAAGTGTCGCATCACAATCTATTAAATTAAAACAAATCATTTTTCTTGTAACAGTACACGCATTCCAGAGAACTCGCGTTTCACGTCTTAAGATATTACGTACTTCAAATTAAAATTAACATTATGGCCAATGCGTAAGGCACAACAATTAGTTACTTCTGTACGCATTTAAAACTTCAAGACTACCGTGTAACGCTAAATACATAGTCGACTACAGTATTGATCTCCGAGAACAAGGGCAACTTCGCCCTGTTGGTTTAAGAACAGCTCAAATAATAAATAAGAATACCATACCATAAACCTATTCAAGATGGCGACTCCGGCAATATCATAAGTATGTTACACCATTTTTGGCCAATTATCATTTAGCATCATTTGAGTTTTATGTTGGAAAATTCAATGACCCTTTCTGCGTCTATACTGATCGGAGAGCAGTATAGATGCAGACGCACAATAGAGACGCCAGCCACACACTCCGGTTGCCAGACGCATACGCATCAAAGAAACTGCTCACATAATGAACTATTGAAACCTTTAAGCGGGTTTTAAACTTAAAAAGAAACCCTCAGAACGAATTAAGCACGCAAGAAGAGCACTTGCTTTACTTAATTTCACTGTAGGTTTGGACTCTTATGAATTTGTCTTTGAATGCCGATTCCAATAATCTTTACAGTGAAAATGTCGAAATTCCTAACTTTATACGAAAACGTTTACGACTTAATTTTACAAAACGCGTTTTTTTACCTGACATCCGAACTTCGGAATTTTTTTTCTCAATCAATAATGATCGTATGGCAAAATAAAAAATACCTTTTGAGCATGCCTAAGATAATTTATAAGATAATTTAAGGAAATGTAAAACTTACTGAGAGTCATCATATGGTTGGCGACAGAGGCAATAAAGTTCCGCAGACGCATTGCCTTTGGATTTTTTACATTCTTCACAAACATATTCGTCCAGATGTTTCGCCTGTTCCTCACTGATTTTCACACACTCGCCGTGAAACCAATTGGAACAAAGATCACAGCCGATATAAAACCTAAAAAAAAACCATTTAAATCGTGACCAGCAATAAATGAGAACAGTTATTACCTTGTTTGATCATAAGGAGACTTGCAGATACAATAAAGCTTCCGTTCCTTAGGAATATTAGATGAAAACGCATTTTGTGGCATGGTCGTAACGAGTGGACCCACATTAGTGATAACGCCAGTTTTTGTGTGAATAGTAGAGATGACCTTCTGTTTTTTCGGTCTGGCCACAGGTCCACCCTCAGAGTGTTTTCTCTTCTTCGACTGAGACGAAGGGCTGATCGGTTTATGAGACTTCTCGGCCACATTTGAAGTGATGAGAGCAGAGGCAGACGTAGGAGACGTCACCTTAGTAACCTTGGAGTAAAATTCTTGTTTAATCTCATCCTTTACACAAAAACAAAACAAAAAAACAAACAAAATTAGAAGTAGGCTAAGGTTTTATGTAAACAGTTACAGAGTTGGAAGTGCACGAGTCTCTGAAATCAAACAAAACATATACTTGTATCTCGTGTTGCAGATCTCGTTCAAGATGTGCTCTCTTTTTTAGAATTTCTCTCTTTAAAACCTCTTTGTGTTTGTAAAGAATGCCCTGCAGCTTATTTGAAGCTGCTTTCAACCGCCTTTCTTCGGCATCCTCCTTTTGTTTTTGTTTACGTTGGCTCGCCTTCTCTTCCTTTTCGAGCTTATCCAAGATTCCTTTCAAAGCTTGCTGACAAGCAGCCATTCTAAGCAAAAAAACAACAACAACAGAAAAATAAACAAGTTATTCAAATAAAAATTACAGTATAACAGTAACAAACCCTGCTATTAATTTTAATACAACATTTTAGTTTTTAGCACATATCAGCTATTTCATTAAATATAAAGAATCTCGTTGCATGTATCGATCAAAATATTTTATTTTAAACTTTTCTTGCATATTATTGTCCTTTCTCGTACAATTATACTTAGGAAACATTTAAAAATAAAAATGAAGTTTTTCGTTATAATTAAAAGTAGTAAGACTCCCAATTATCCGAACTGATGTGGACCAAGAACAGCTCGGATACGGTCAAACTTGGTTAAGAGGCTACATCACTAAATTACTTCGAAAAATCTCCGCAAATCGCGCGAGCATCGTTTTTATATTGAGCCCATAGACCCGATGTTAAAGAAGAAACGTTAATATTTAAACTACACAGTTGCGGCTAATATGTATATTTTTCATATTTAAAGTTGTCTGATATTAAGTTTTCAAAGTGCAATGTGCACCTTAAATATATGCTAATCGAATGATTAATGACAACAAATTGGTAAGTTTGGTTATATTTTTTAAAAAGTATTTCAAAATCGTGAATGTGTAACTCTTACGTTAAACTCCACTGAGTACGGCCAAACCCATTAAAATGCTCGTAGAAATACATAAAAATAATTTTTTAATCAGTGGCTTAATTGTGGTTTTTTAAAATTATTTTTAGGTATTTTTATAAGCATTTCAATGGATGTTCTGCACTTACCGATTTTTTTGTCATTCTATCACTCGATCAGCATATATTTAAGGTGCACATTGCACTTTGAAAACTTAATATTGGACAACTTTAAATGTGAAAAATAAACATATTGCCACGACTGTATATTTTAAAAACTAACGTTTCTTCTTTAACATTGGGTCTATGGTCTCAATAGAAATATGATCTTGTTAAATTCGTACGTTTAATTTTTCGAATTGAAATTGGGATACTAGTTGGTGACTTGTCGTGTACAGTGTGTGGTGAATTTATTAGAAGAGCAAATGAAATTAGTGGCATAGCTAGGAACGTTCCTAGGGTTTCTGGTCTTATACTGTAACAGTAATACTATTATAGGGTGCCTAATTATGCCAAGTTGACAACACGGTCAGTGGGATTTGGGACAATGTTATATTTATAATCATACTATAAGTATAAGCCCTTATTTTTATCACAGCCCTACATTTCGGCACCCAGGACAAATGACACATCTGCCCCCCTCGCTACGCCAGTGAATGAACTTCTGTTCGTCCCTCCCGATTTCTAATTGCCTGTGTCATAGCCTCCTATAGCCTCCCATAGATAGTATCTATAGGAGGCTATGCCTGTGTAGTTCTTTATCGGCCATACTTTTTATACTGATATATAAAAATACACCCTATATATATATATATACATAGCTACAAAATGAACTCGCCTAAAACTTCACTTATAGTATTCATGTTCATATACCATAGTCCCGCTAGAGGCGCCACTTCGAAAACGACGTCAAAAGTGACCAGCATTTTGGTTGTGCTTGTGAATGGCATTTTTATTCTATAAATCTAATCTAATTTCAGTCTGTACAGAGAAATCACCATGATTGTATGCTTTTAAGTTCATGAATATTTAACTGGCACACTTCTTTAAAAATTGGTTGATTTAAAACAATGTTTTTTTAAAAAAAACATGCTATTTAAAACATGTTTTAAACAGCCTGTTTTAAACAAAATGTTTTAAAACAGCCAACCCTGCTCTCACGATAGCAACTGTTTACATGTCTTGTAGATACGTGATACTTCTGTCATGAAAGTGATGTTTGACAGCACAAAACACACCAGCAGTTAAAGAAATGTGTTTGAGTCAACAACAGTGTTGCCTCTCCCTCCAGAAGCCAAATTTCCCTACAAAGTGAATATTTCCCTACAAGTGGTCACTCAACAACTGTTACAATTGCAACAGTTTTGTATGCACAGTAATAGTACTATCAACTATCTAGTCAAACGAGATAGCGTGACAGTGCTATCGTGACAGTGTGATAGTGATTATCATCGTGAAAACGAGGCTTAACCAATCTAAACGAATTACGTTGATAGTTTCAAATTAAACATAACGACGCAGTTGTTATGTGAGATACTGCATCGCTTTTTCGTAACTAGTTTAGCACGTTATAAAACGGCTTGTTCGAATTACAATCAGAACTAGAAAAACTACTCCGCAACAACAAAAAAATATAAATCATTTGAAACCTCTGATTATCCTCCTTCTGTTCAGGTGTGAGTGGTTTAAGACGATTGCGTCCGACTTCTGACTGCGTGTTTCCAGGAGTGCCAACAGCCTCTGATGTGGCTGAAGCAGCAACAGGTGGATTAACTTTGGAGAACTTGTTAGGACTCCCCGGTACAACCGCTGCAGCTTTTCCAGACCCAGAAGTGTTTTCCTTTTGCTTCTGCTGCATCTGTTGTTGTTGGTGACGTTGCAAGGCAAGTAATTTAGCCTGAATCTCTGGTGTAGTGTTGGGATTAACCAATGCCTGCCGGATTACTGAAATAAAAAGTCAAGGTCGGGTTAGAAAAATACGGTCTGCAAGAGTAACTGTGCAAAACAACTAACTTTGCTGTGTAATTTGCGGTGTCAGAACAAACTTTTGAGGAGATGTCGAAGGCGAAGGTAAGCTAGCCACAGGGCT
Organism: Brachycybe producta; assembly: GCA_036925085.1. Classification (NCBI taxonomy): domain Eukaryota; kingdom Metazoa; phylum Arthropoda; class Diplopoda; order Playtdesmida; family Andrognathidae; genus Brachycybe; species Brachycybe producta. The sequence goes on along the minus strand of JAUPFP010000011.1, from coordinate 4,905,643 downwards.
ACTACTAGCCAATGGCAATGATGTCGAAACAACGGAAGAACTTGTCGTTGTAACAATTGTTGCTGGAACAGTGTTGGTGGCAGTAGTAGGTGTGGATGGCGTTGGTGTGGACAACAACACCGCCTTTGTTGGTGACAATGCAGCCGTTTGAACATTCGGTGTAGATGGTGTTAATGTTGTAAGTGTCTGTCCTGCTGACGATGTCAACTGCTGTTTCGTGCAAACCACGGGACCCGCAACAACAGCAGAAGTACTTGGAACATTTGAAACAGGAAAACCAGATGTCGCAGCAGAAATGTTTGTCGTCACAAAAGGCTGAAATATTTAAACGACAATCAATTTGTAGCAGTCCAGCAACAAATTATTATTTTGAATGATGCCAGAATTGAGTGCATCTTAACAATTAGCCGAAAATTTAGTGGTTCATTGCTTGAATCCTAGTCATTGCGTGAAAACCTACAGATTAAATTTCTGTTTGCACATGAATTCCACATAGGATATGTGAAATAAACACCTGTGTATGGTAGCACAGGTATATATCCTCTTAATCAGTAATTAATAATAATAATGGAAGAAATTATAATGAAATTAATGAACCCATAAATTTCTGATTTAAGAAAAATATCGATAACAATTTTAAATAATGAATTCAGCATAAGAAAGTGTCACATTGTTATCAAGATGGACAGATTTAAATCAACACTTGATTTAAGAGGCTACATCGCAAAAATCTCCGCAAAGAGCTCTAGCATCGTTTTTATATTGAGCACATATACCAATGTTAAAGAATAAACGTTAGTTTTTAAAATACACAGTCGCAGCAATATGTTTATTTTTCATATTTAAAGTTGTCCAATATTAAGTTTTCAAAGTGTAATGTGCACCTTAAATATAGGCTGATCGAGTGATAGAATGACAAAAAATTGGTAAGTGTGGTTATACTTTTAAAAACTATTTCAAAATCGCGAATTTCTAATGTTAAACTTCATGGAGTACGCCCAAATAAGAAAAAAACATCCATTGAAATGGTCGTAAAAAAAATTTCTAAAAATAATTTAAAAAAAACACAATTAAACCACAGTGAAGCCAACACATCGGCGCACGTGCTAATTTTTTTCTGTTTTTTTTTAAAAAATTATTTTTACTAAGGCTGTACCGAGCAGATTTTGCCGAATTACTTTTAATCGGTAAAAATAGAATCGGCGAACAAATGTTAACCAATTTCCGCACGCAACAATTAGGTGTGCTCCTCGATAAAACGGCAGCAGTGGAGGAGGGTCAATCAATTTATTAATAACTTTACCACTAATTCATCTTTAAAAAGAAATTGTTGTCTTTCCATTGCATGTAAACTCGAAATTATAATTTAACTCTTTTTCCATACGTTCTTGTGCGAACTGCTTCTCTCTTGGCTGCCGCAAGCAGCCGAAATCGGCATGATCGGCTCGGTTAAATCGATCGGCACGCCAATTTTTTTGTGATCGGTTCGGTATTGGCTCGATAAAAAAAGTGTGATTGGTACGGCCTTAATTTTTACGCTCATAAGAACATAAGTTAGAAATTCGTGATTTGGAAACAGTTTTTTTTAAACATAACCGCACTTACCAATTTTCTATCACTCGATCAGCATATATTAAAGGTGCACAATGCACATTGCACTTTGAAAACTTAATATTGGACAACTTTAAATACAAAAAATAAACATTGCCGCGACTGTGTATTTTAAAAACTAAATAAATAAATAAATCTTTAACATTGGGTCTATGGGCTCAATAGAAAAACGATGCTAGCGCTCTTTGCGGAGATTTTTCGAAGTCATTTTGTGATGTAGCCCGTTAATATAATTTAAAAAAATAAAAATGGAGTAGCTTTTTTATGAGTCACCAAAGCTGTTGCTACATTTTAAATTTATAAAAACCAAAAAACCCCTCTAACCAAAGACATGTATTTCACATTCATATTCAACTCAATACAATCTTCCAATCAGCTCGACAGTTTGATAATTCAAATATCAAAGCCATAGTACTCTGATATGAATAAGGAATACATGTATTTGAGGTCAGGTGTATTGTAGGTGAGGTAACATCATCAGCATCTGAGTAGAGTAGACTTTTTTTTTATTGCTAACGTTTTTTGTTTGGTGGCGTTAATGACTTATTTTATATTTTAAAAAGCATCATGACAATCGTTGGGTATGTCTTGACAACCAACTTAGATAAATGTTAGTCGACTAAAACAAGTTTCCGTCTTGCAACGAATCATTCGTATTAATTACTGACTGCATCCACTTACAAATTACACATCGAAAAGCAAAAAAAAAATATCTTGCCTTTGGTTTAAGCGGTGACGCCGAGAGCGTAGCTTGAATTACAGGTAGTACGGCTGCAAAAAAAAAAATCTTAATTCAATGAATTGAACAACAAGCTGACAAGACAGTGGCATGCCTCGAACTTGTCCTTGACCGATTTGCTGCTGAATTTGTACACCAGGCTGAGTGCTTGCAATCGGTGGCCTTATTTGTATTATTCTATGTCCCTGAGGCGTTGAAATCGTGGTCACAGAAGCCGATGTAGAAGAAGTGGAAGAAATCTTGATACAAAATAAAAATACAAATAAAGCAAACATTTTAAATTAAAAAAAAAACTGAATAAACATCAACCTGAGGCTGAACAGCCGACGATTGACCGGAACTGGCAATCAGTTGAAGCGTAGGTCCCGACCCTGATGCATGTGGACGAATTGCAGCAATTTGTATTGTCTGCGGCATCTGTGGTGCAGTCGTAACTACAGTGGACGTTGTTGTACTTGTCTGGGTTGCAGTTGTAGAAGCACTATGGTTAGCAGCTGCAGCAATAGCTTGTGCTGCTGCAACAGCTTGAGCCGTCTGAGGCATGGTGATCAACTGTAAGCGTCCGTCCGTTAGCCTTATCAACTGTTGGCCTTGAGAAAAAAAAAGTAACTAAAATTAAAGATTTGATTGAAACAGTAAAAACCGATGAACTCACCAGGAAGCAGTCCACGAACTTGAAGCTGACCAGTTGGACTCTGAATAATTTGAATTTGAGTTCGAATAGCTGGAGACTGTGTCGGTGAAGCAATTCCTTGAACGAGGGGTGACCTCACAGCATTTGCTTGGCCGGCAACGTGTGGAGAGACAGCACGAACTGTGACAACGGCCGGATTTCGAGGACTTCCAGAAACACCCCCAATTGCAGTTGCAGCAGCTCTAGACACGTAAGATGCAAATGTTGAAGCCGTTTTTGGTAGAATGGCAGCCGCAATAGGCAACCTAGAGCCAATTGGACTTGAAGCAATTGTCGTAGTTGGAGCTACTGTTGCAGAAACCAACCCAGCTGAAAATGCAGGTAAAACACAAGCGAATAAAATAATCACACTTCAAATTCTAATTGAAGAAACTGATGATCACACAGGAATATTTTCTGATTAAAAGACAAGACATGTTGCAAAACATGCAAACGACACAGATAATAAAATATATATATACTCTCATAAAGATTCACCTGTTGTAGCAGCAGCCTTGAGACCTTTTGTCGTAAATATACGTCTTACGCCACAGTATGTTTTAGCAACAGGTGTAGAGAAAATGCTAGACATAATAGCACTGCCGGCACCGGCTTTTGCAGAAGGCACAGGAGAACCCACAATTGTTGCTGCAGGAGTTGGAGTCACAATCTAAATATTAATCGAAACTTTGATCAGACAAGACTCGAGAAGCCGGTCAAAACGTTCAACTTCTAACTGAAACTGAACCTTGGCAACAGTTGCACTGGGAATGACAACAGTGGGCACAACGGGTGCAGAAACGGTTGTAGTAACAACGGGAATCTTTTGTTGTTCGAGAAGTCGTTTTTGTTGCATGGCCTGTCGTTGCAATTTCAGCTGTGCCTCCATCTGTGCTTTGATCTGTTGGGCGCTTTGCTGAGCTTGTTGCTGCGCAATTTTTTCACGCATTACTTGCTGCTGTTTCTCGATTCTTTGCAAAGATCAATCAATACATAAAATTAATAACGGTTGTATACAGCCGATCAATGTTAAGAGAAAAAAAAACAAGGAATCACAAGCGACTAATTGCTGTGCTCATTGCTATCTTGCAAGTTTTAATCAATTAACAATCGTTAATTATTTTAACTTTTCTTACAGGCAACAAAGTATTTGTGAAGAATATAACCCAAACATAAAAATAAAGTACTTGCAATTAAAGAATAAGCGTACAACAAAAAAACGTACTTTTCACCAAACTGCTTTATTTCCCAGAGCTCCAACTCCTCCTCCGGAACCCAAACTTCAGATACTGATGGGCCACGATTTTGAGGCGATTCGGGGCGTTTCCTCTCACGAAGTCCACTTCTCTGAGGTATCGTTTTTTCTTAAGCCAAAAAAAAATACCCATTATTTCACGATATTCTCATTAATCGGCTAATTCTTTACCTCTAGGTTTACTAGGTAAATCAATCGGAACAATGATTTTGCGAATAAGGTATTCAGAACGCAGGCCGAAACTTCCGACATCTCGACGCTTCAGCAACTCGATCGTGATCACTTCGGTCTCACTGGTTACAGTGGTTGTACCTCCGGGTGGCGGCTTTGTCTGCATGTCGTCCCATCGTAAACAAGACCATAGAATGCGAAGTTGCATGGCAGCTGCATGAATACTCCGCATGGTTTGAGTGCGGTATCGCCAGCACGTTTTAAATGCTGGCCGTGCACAAGGATATGGCCAACTATAGGCATTCGGTTTTGCATTCGGATTAAAACCCGCCACCTCCCGATTTCCACCCCTTCTCGCTAACTTCCTCAAGTCATTCTGGGGCAAGACCATGATGCTCTGTTTTTTCCCCTTTGTCATGTACTTGTGCGTTGAAGGCAAAATACCCAACCCTGCCTTTGTTTTCAGCTGCTGCTGCTGCGATTTCTTCTTTGTCACTTTCGTAATTTTGGCCAAGTAAACCTTGCCGGAAGTTGTTTCAGTAGAAAACTGTGACTTTGCAATAACAGAGGAAGTGACACCAAAACTGGTTGACGTTGACATTTTTGTCGCATCAGTTGCAGAATCAATGGGATTTGAAACTGTTTTACTATTGATTAGCGTCGTGTTCTGCGAAATAATCGAACTACTAGTCGAAATTGCCGATATTGTATTTGTAGTCACTACTTGAACGGCAGCCCCACAGTCTACTTTGTTTGGTTTGGACAGTGTTACACCTACACCATTTTCACTTTTTACAGTGGTAGCAGTAGTAATAGTCTTCGTGACCGTCGTCACGGTCGACAAAGTGTTCTGCACGACAACTTTGGACGTCTCCGTACCAACACCAGGTATAGAATCAACTCCGGACAGATTATTCTGCAATACACTTGAAGTGCCACCACAGACCTTAATACTCGTATTTTCGGCAGACAGAGTTTTAACCGAATTGCAGTTGGGAACGTTTGTTTGCATAGCACTAGCACGTAAACCAGTCGGATTAGTAACAGGTGAAGAAACGTTTGAGCCTGTCAATGCAGCGAGGATAAGTTTATTTGTACTTGGTTCTGGGTCAGCTGACTTGTTTGCCAATGGTTTTACAGACGAAACAAGACGATTAGGCGCTTGAAGGCCGTTCGTGGCATCTTTAACCAGTGTATCAACTGGTTTCAATACTTGCTGCTTTAACAACAAGTTATTGTTATTCGTGTTGCTAGAATAATTTCCAAGAAGTGCCTTTATAGAGGGACCAGGTCGATCACCGGCTGCTACCCTCACCCTATTACGAAGCGCCTCTGCGTACCGGCAGACCGTGGAATAACACGAGCACTTTGTAGAGTTCGACGTTTTCGTACTGGACCGGCATAAAACAGAGTAACACTTTACATACTTCTCTGACTGTTGCAATTCCTGCAATTCCGATCTAATTTTGAACGCCTTTTCAGTCGTAAGAGCACTAAAACCAATATCCCCATTAGGCAAACGTTTGTCGTTCACAACAGTTTGGACTGATGGAAGTGGTTTTAACAACCTCTTGTCTTCTAGTTTCAATTTCAAAAGGCTAGTGCCAGGTCTGTTGCTAGTAGAACCAGGAATAAGAATGCTACCATCTTTGACATGTGTCGAGACAATCGCATTCTTTGCTATTTTTAAAGTATTCCCGTCATCCTGAGAAGCATCCACTATGCTTCCTTTATCTCCAAGCTTCTCCTGTAGTTCCTTTAGTTGGAGACGACGCTCAAGAAAACCATCAATTCTCGTGGGCTTTGCTATCTTGCGATACACAAGACGTAGAGAAGCAGCAAGACCAGCAGAAACATCCACAAGCTCGTACACGGTGTCGTCATGTTTTGCCATCGCCAAAGCTTTGCTAAACACTGTATAATAGAAAACAAAAAATAACTTTAACAGCAAAGTGAAACAAAAAGTCACACGGATTATCATGATAAATAATTAATAATTCTGAATATAGCCACGCGATATTCGAAATACATGAACTGACTACTGTAACACTTGTAAAGGTACAGTTGAGTTGCATTCGCTTATGCTAATCAGTTTACTTAGAAAAAAAAATGTGTTTGTCTTAAGTTTTTTTTTATTTTATGAAAGCTTTGGCCCTTGTTGTTAAGAACAGGCTTGATTCATCATTACTCCTATTGTGGGTCATTAATCTATACCATTTGCTGACAACTTCAATCTGTGCAACCATATATATAATAGCATAAAAGTGGGTTATCATTAGGAGACAATACGTATTAATGAGTAGCACAACATGGAAAACCACAGCTCACCACATTATGTGGCATTGTGGCCAACAGCAGAGCTTTGTTCTACTTTTTGGTAGTACCCAGTACAGAAAACGTTGAAGCCAATAAGAAGATAATAAATCAAGAGCACAAACTGCATGCATATAAATGACTGCAACCAAAAAATGAGAACCATAACTTGCTTAAGAGGCTACAATGCAAAATTACTTCAAAAAATCTCCGCTAGCATCATTTTTCCATTGAACCCATAGACCGAATGTTAAAGAAAAAATGTTAATTTTTAAAATACACAGTCGCAGCAATATATTTGTTATTCGTATTTAAAGTTGTCCAATATTAAGTTTTCAAAGTGCAACTTAAATATATGCTGATCGAACGATATAAGAAGAAAAAATTGGTAAGTGCGGTTATATTTTTTAAAAAAACTATTTCAAAATCGCGAATTTCTAACACTTAAATATTAAACTACGTTGAATATGCGTTCATAAGCAAGAAACATCCATTAAAATGTTCGTAAAAATACCTAAAGAATAATTTTAAAAAAACCACAATTAAACGACAATGAAGCCAACACGTGCTGATATTTTTTCGTTTTTTTTAAAATTATTTTTAGGTAATTTTACAAGCATTTTAATAGATGTTTTTTTTCTTATTTGGGTTTACTCAATGTAGTTTAACATAAGAGTTAGATATTCGCGATTTTGAAATAGTTTTTAAAAATATAACTGCACTTACCAATTTTTTGTCATTCTATCACTCGATCAGCATATATTTAAGGTGCACATTGCACTTTGAAAACTTAATATTGGACAACTTTAAATATGAAAAATAAACATATTGTTACGACTGTGAATTTTATAAATTAACATTTTTCCTTTAACATTTGCCTATGGGCTCAATAGAAAAACGACGTTGGTGAACTTTGCAGAGATTTTTCAAAGTAATTCTGTGATGTAGCCTCTTAAACAAGAACTCAATAGTATTACTCAAATGTGTAACCACCAAAACATCACAGACCCCCCCCCCCCCCCCACTCAACCACAAAACAAACAATAATGACAAGGGGGTAATTTTTGTATTCTTTACAATAGCAAAACCAACTTACTGGACTTTGTGTCGTTCTTGTCTTTCTTCACATCTTCATTGTCGTCCCCATTTTCCATTTCACTGGCTTCAACTCTTTCAGTCTTAACCACTGAGCCAACACTCGACAAATCCAGCGTATCTGCCACCATTTCATTCTTGCTCTCATCCACCTTTTCAACAACAGCATTGTTCTTGACATCACTGCCACTAGCGCCACCAGGGTTAATTTCGTCCACTTCCATTTTCTCCTCATTGTTAGCAACATCCTCAGTATCTGCTTCCACCTTTTTATCGACAATAACCTTTTTGGCGTCCACTTGCATAACACTTGCGTCATCTTTCGGTTTTTCACCAACTGCAAATCAATTTTCAAAAAACAAAAAAAAAATGAATAAATTGAGATCACAAGTTTTAAACAGTATTAAATAGGGTTTCCATTACCAGTCATATTATAGCATTACCGGTTTTTCGCTAATACAGCATTACCCGAACTGGTGAATTTTGGAAATAAAACTAAAAATTGATATACCATTGAAACAAAACATTTTATCTCACAATCTGTTCTTCTATTTTATTCACTATTTTTAGATATACCGTTAATTTCTACATGCGAGCGGTGGCTGTGTGTGTGTGTAAGACAGCAAATGTTTTTAGTGTTTCTGTTTTTCACCATCGATTGCTTACTATCGCTCAGCCGTACGTTATATTCTCTCCAATTCTCTTCATGAATTTGCACACACGCACAGCACAAGTGACAATATGTGATAATGTGAAACTTTAATTTCAAACTCAGTGGTTCTTAAATATTGGTCAATTCTTTTATATAAATTAATATAAAACACTTTACCGAAAAACTGGTATTGAAAGGTCAATTTGCCGGTAATACCGATGTAACAAAATATACCGGTAACGATAAAACCGGCAATAAAACCCCTAGTATTAAATATACAAAACAAACCCCGTGTAGTGATGACCAACTTATATGGCCCGCCACGAAGACCCATCTTAAAACACGGTTGGAAATGGTAATGGCGCACCGAACTTAGCCACATCCAACCACCTTGACCACTGATGCGATACTCTTCGCCTTTCTGCTTCCAGACCTACAATCACGATATATACTTAAGGTCAGTTACATACAAAGCTCACGTAAAGTTACTGCTCTATATTTTGAATTTTGTGACATCAGAGGAGTTTGACTAAAAATTTAAGCAAAATAACACAATAGACAAAGCGTGGCGTTCTTGTCAATCCCACGATATCACCAGCCTCTAAGGTGCAGCAACTATAACACGTGGTTTAAATCGTTCCTAACCTGATGCCTCAATCCAAGTGGATACTTGACCCACATCGATCTATCCACCTCATCTTCGGCTTCTTTCCGATCTCGCTTCTCCTGCTTTTTACGTTCCTCCCTTTCTAGTAAGGTCGTTCGCCGTAACTTAGTGTGACCCAGGGATTCATGCCAAACGTGATTGAAGATTACTGGTTTCATCGAACTTTCTAATATATTGAGAGCCAGAGCAAAGTCCTTGGGTGTAGTGCACATGTTAACAGCCTTTAGCCAGTTTGTACGGTGGATACTCCAGTTTGGGTGGAGCAGAGGCGTAGGAAGTGCATTTTCCAACTGAATAATAGTCGATCGCAATGTGCTGACCGTTAACGCACGAGAACCTGACAAACAAAATGTTCATGATATAAATAAGAGACACTGAGGTCATTCAAGCTTAATTATCATAATTTTAACAGAAAGCAATAAAATAGTAGAAGCTTTCTGTATTTGAAAACATACAAAAATGACACCAAAATAATAAAAAACCCATTAAAGTGTAAAACCCGTTTGTTTCCTTTAGTATGGCTTCTTGCACTAATGTTTATAAAATAACAATGTTCTTGAAAAGGGTCGCACATCAAGAAGATTGATAACAACCAAACTCAGGTGAACGATCCTTGTGACACATACTAGCAATGCACTCATGTGAAGACAACTCCAACATCAATGCAGTACTTGTGAATTCGAAGATTTTATTACCTAAAGTCGGGTACAACGACGCACAACATCAATGTGCAACACACATGTTAAGTGACTTTAGAAGCGCCACGGACGTCAATGGGGCGCTATATAGGCTACTATAAATATGGGCTGGTACAAATATCGGCCGTTACAGGGGCGCTGACATTGTTAACACTATTACCATTTGCGAACAATAGTTTTTAAAAATATTTCTAATGTCTTAATTAAAATACAAACGGTATGTCATGAATAAGTAAACAAAATTAACTTTCTTTGATAATCCTGTTGTATTCCGATGAAACGCACACAAGAGGAGTAAGAACCCGACTCAGTAACTCCTACAACTGAACTTCTCTGGCAGATCTGTTTTTCCGTTGGGTCGTCCGCGAAAAAAAAAAGATAACGATCCAACGAAAAAAGTTTGCAAGTCGTGTACATGGTTCGTCTATTTTTGCCTCTTGTGATCGTTTTACAGGAATTTCAACAAGTTATGAAGGTAGGTTAATTTTATTTTATTATTCATGACATATCTTTTATATTTTATAAACTGTTAGAAATATTTTTAAAAACATTTTTTCGCAAACGATAATTGTTTTAACGATGTCAGCACCCATATAACGGCAGATAGTTACGTCGGCCAATAGTTATAGCAGCCCATATATCGCCCCATGCACGTCTGTGGCGATTCTAAAGCTTCTTAACGAACGCTGTTTTACGTTATTGTATAAAAAAATACTACACAACTAAACCAGCTTTGTATACCTGCGATGGTTCCATTCCATTTGAACTCGCTTGCCATGGTCAAACTAAATTTATGAGACAAGTGCCGCTTCTTGTCCCTCTCTTCGGCATGTTGAGGCTTATTTAAAGCCAACGTATGAGTCGTAAATTGGTTAACAAAGGCCTTGTAAGTTCCATCACATCCTAGTTTGTACAAGAAAGGAGTAGAAGAGCCCATAATTCCAGCTTTGGATCTAGGAACCCGAGAAATCTCTCCATCCTTATTGATGACGAGCAGAATGTCGCCATCTTTCTGATCTCGTTCTAGATCGCCCTTCTTGCCGATAAGCGGATTGGCTCTCGCACGAAGGTCGTCGAGGTTGAATGTTCGAGGAAGAAGAGAACCAGTTTTTGACCGGGTGACAATCCCTGTTCGTCCTGCAAGAATTAGGCAGAATTTTACTATGGTTATTATTCACAACAAATTTCCATCTTTTTTACCATCAGAACTTTCATCAGCTTTTTTGTTCTTATTCTCAGAAAGCATGTCTTCACATAACTCTGAAATATATATAAAAAACAAACAAGTCACGAAAATAAACACGAAATTAGAGATAGGACATTTAAATCCTCACATCCCGCGAATCTAGAAAAATATTCGAGATTCGAAAACTCGACTCTTAGCGCTTTTTTCGTCTTTCGAATCCTAACCATAAAAAAACTGTTAAAAACCTTGGTAAAATTAGTTTCAACTCCATTGACGTCCAATAGAAGAGTTCACTAACAAAAAAATAGCGATTGGTGCAATTTCGGTGGTACCCAGATCACCAATATCACTTTGTGGCTACCCTGCATGCCACACTGTTTTTTATTAATAAAACTTTAATATTTAATATTATTTTATTTATTTGTATCTTCTTAATGAATAATACAGGATTCTTATATGAAGGATTCGAGAGATTCACGAACCGTTTAGGATTCGGATACGAGAAAATTTAGGATTCGTCTCACCTCTACAACAAATTATTTTCATATCCTTACCGTCTTTCACCACAACTTCCTTTGTCTCATCAACAGCCATTTTGCTTTCAACATTATCACCACTTGAAGATTCTGGCATCATTACTGGTACTTCTTTACGAAGAAAACAAACGCGATAAATATATATGTACACAGTAAGTTTCTGTAAACTTCGTGATAACAAACCTTTTGTGACAGTTGTTGTCGTCACAGTGGTCGTACTAGTAACAGTAACAATTTCCTCAGTCGTTTCAATGACGTCTGTCACCATCTCTGCAATGTTATTCTCTACCGTCAGCTCCTAATTATGATAAATAAAAAACCAAAATTCTGAATTTGTATATGCTTGACCACCTAATTGAAAGAAAATAATTGAGAAAATCAGATCCCTAAAAAACGACTCACAATTTTGTTTTCTTATAAAAGTTCGGGACTTTCGTGCAAAATTAATTTGAGATAAAAACATCTCAGAAAGTTCTTGTGAGAGAAGGATGGTTGTGACACAGCCCAAAATAATCATCTCAACACAAGGAACAATTATTTTCAGAAACACGCTTTAAAAACTTGACATTTAGTGAACCGAGTCCCTCGATGAACTTATCGCTTTTTGATGAAGTTTCGGCTCATGCCGTTATAGATCAAATTTTAATTTTCTGGAGCTCGGTGGTGTTGTCTAACAAAATTACGGTTATATTTTAAGTCATCATTGCAAAAAAATATGAACTAAAACAATCCCTCCGTTTGCATCAGTTATACTATACATGTAGTGATATCATTATTAAGGCTGTACCGAGCCGATTTTTGCTGATTTACTGTTAATCGGCAAACATCGGATCGGCGAACAAATGTTAACCGATTTCCGCACTCAACAATTGGGTCGGCTCTCCAATAAAACGGCAGCGGTGGAGGGTCAAGTGTAAAATTCATTTGAAGCTTATTCTCGTTAAGTGGAAACAGGGCTTTAAGTACTTGGATGTATCATAGCATCGGAAAATTTTATTTTGACTTATTACAGGGGTGGTCCTACTATAAATGCAGCCCATTTATTAATATTTTGAACTCCAAGTGGTTTCAACCCACTCACCCATTGAATGTGTTTCTAAATAGTTATAAAGTCTAGTACACATCTGGATCATTTGTTGCAATACATTGTTGCGGGGCTGTTCCGCTTCAATGTTGCGGGTCTGAATCGCAACTGACACGATTCAGACCGGTGTATGGAGTATGGCATACAAAAAAACGCCAAATGACGTGAATTTACACTACTGATTAGGGCAAATGGTTTTATGAAAAATGTCTCTTTATTGCAAATGGTTTTATGAAAAATGTCTCTTTATTGCAAATGGTTTTAGGGCAAATGTCCCTCTAGGGCAAGTGCATATAGGGCAAGTCTCTATAGGGCAAATGGCTTTAGGGCAAGTGTCTTTAGGAGAAATGACTCACCGATTTGTATCTTTTTAATGAATAATAAAGGATTCTTATATGAAGGATTCGAGAAATTCAAAAACCTTTTAGGATTCGGATTCGAGAAAATTTAGGATTCGTCCCACCTCTAGTTTAAACCAAAAAACAGGTTTAAACAAAAAAAAAACGGGTTAATTTGTTTTTCTTCTTCTACAAACTAGAAAAACCAGACACCCTGATAATTCTCTAAAGTACTTTCAGAAATAATATGTTTGGCCCTTGAGTATATTTCGGACAAAAGTATCAAACTTTAATGGGCACAATTTGTGAATTTATGGGAGATGTACAAAACAAAAAATACGGATCTACTTTTTTTTTTATATTTCCTTCCAAAATATTTTTTCAACAAAGTCTAAACGCTATCTAATAGTTACCACATTTGCTTCTTCGGCCATCTTAGCGGCTGCCTCTTGCTTCTCCATTTCTAACCTATCTGCTTCCTCGCGGGCTTTCTGCATTGCTCGTTCCGCCTGAATCTTAACTAGTTGTGCTAATACAATTGGAAAATTAAACACTTAAAATCAGTCAAAAATTTTTACCAACGATGACAACAGCGGCACGAAATAATACCATTTTCAATATCCAAGTACGACTTCTTATTTCCTCTTGCATTGGAAGTCAGTGTCTCCGTGATTTCCATCTGGCGCTGAATCTCGCTCTTCTGCTCTTCGATCATACTGCAAAGCTCCAATTCCAAATCATTCGGATCGAGCACTTCGAGCAGTTCCTGCATCTGAGCCTTAGTTGTGTAATACCACACTTCACATTTGTCATCCTCTCTAAATACAGTTAACACATATTAATAAAAAAAAAATATATATATAATTGCTAAATAAACACGGCAAAACTATAAAACCTTCAAATTATTAATCTTTGCTTTCACCAATAAATTCTGATAATATTACTACAATCGTCGTTTTTTTCTGGCTAAATTACTTTAAAACTCGTAAATTGCGAAAAAAAAAACACCCTGGCCATAAAGAGACACGAGACGCCCGACCTGTGATCCCAAATCATACATCTTATGATGATATCAATAAGAAATCTCATATACTTTGTCCAAAATTGTGTATACAACCATGACTACGCAGGCTATGCTCCTATAAAAAAATACGTGATTTAAATCGAAGTGATTTAAAACACTACACAAAATCATTTTAAAAAATACATTTACTTTGCAAGTTTCAATCTACAATAACTGCTAAACTTTCTGTTTCACGTAAATTGAATTGTTTATATAGGAGGGCGAAAATGTCATCACCCTATATGAAATTGCCGCCATTTTGTTTTGAAACATTCTGTCATTAATTTGTTTACAGTTGTGTAGCATAGCAGTGCGAAATTCATTGCTAACAAATACACACCACATAAACGTGCGGAAATTGTGACTATTTTTATTCGAAACATTTTATCTCACATTTTGGTGCCATGCACTGGCCACCAAGGTGACACAAAATTACTTCGAAAAATCTCCACATCGTTTTTTCAACTGAGCCAATAGACCCAATGTTAAAGACAAAATGTTGATTTTTAAAATACACAGTCGCGGCAATATGTTTATTTTTTATATTTAAAGTTGTCCAATATTAAGTTTTTAAAGTGCAATGTGCACCTTAAATATATGCTGATCGAGTGATAGAATGACAAAAAAATTGATAAGTGCAGTTCCATTTTTAAAAACTATTTCAAATTCGCGAATTTCTAACCCTTATATGTTAAACTACGTTGAATATGCGTTCATAAGCAAGAAACATCCATTAAAATCTTCGTAAAAATACCTAAAAAATAATTTTAAAAAACCACAATGAAGCCAACACGTGCTGATTTTTTTTCGTTTTTTATTTAATTATCTTTAGGTAATTTCACGAGCATTTTAATAGATGTTTTTTCTTCTTATTTGGGCGTACTCAATGGAGTTTAACATAAGAGTTAGAAATTCGCGATTTTGAAATATTTTTAAAAATACAACCACACTAACCAATGTTTTATCATTATATCACTCGGCCAGCATAAGGTGCACATTGCACCTTGAACACTTTATATTGGACAACTTTAAATATAAAAAACAAACATATTGCCACCACTGTGCTCAATAGAAAAACTATGCTAGCGCTCTTTGCGGAGATTTTTCGAAGTAATTTTGTGATGTAGCCTCTTAATTCAGTGATGGAAAGTGCAATAAAACAAGCCCAACTTTGCAAAGTGTCTAGAGTAGGTCACTTGGACGATATTATTTTTTGGACATTGACAATAAAAAATATTGACTAAATAAAAATGTTTCAAAATTATAGGCACACCAAATAAGATAATGACATGGGCCACCCTGTATGTATATAATTCAACTTTCTTTCTTCTAGTGTATAGCATTTATAAGAATATGGGAGTTAGCTGACTCACAGATTCAAACACAACGATAAGTTAATCAATAGTGAGATGCAAGAACAATCAAACCGTTCTAGAACCTATCTGATTACAAACTGTAAAGAGATATTGACTGTTTGCACCTTAGCTTAAGTTGCACTGTTATTTATGCATTTTATTAGTAGCATCAGTAGTATGTCAACTGATAGAAAAGAAGAGCCCCAAACAGATCAAGACCTGTCCTGTGTTGAACAATAAACTAGGGGGACGGATAGGATGGGAGATTCCAATCCACGAATCCTACGAATCTTGAAAAATATTCGAGATTCGAAAACTCAAATCTTCGGGCTTTATTCGTCTTTCGAATCGCTCGATAGGTAGGAAATATCCGGCATCAGCGCTTCGTCTCCATTCCAATACGTATTTTTTAGTTGCGAGCAAAGCGAGCCAAAAAAAGCAGCAACATTTTTTTCAATATAGCACCGTACATGTAAACACGTATGAAATCGAAGTAGTTTTTAAAGTTTGGTAAATGTAAAATTACACTTCAGTTACAAAAGAGGCTCTCAAGGTCCATCCAATTTTGAGAAGTTCCCGAGAGCTTCACAATTTCTATATGCTTAGAGGCTTCTTAGCTTTGAGAGGCTCCCAATGGCCTTCCAGTTTTGAGAGGATTTTCGATGTCTCGTAGTTTAAAAAACATCCCGACGCCTTCATAACTTTGTTAGGCTTCTGTTGGCTTGTTTCTATTTTTAATTTACTATTTTTAATTTTCAAGTAATACAGTATAATTAAAATTGTATATTTTAATGTGCTGGTAACAATTAACTTAAATTACAAAAAAGTATGTGTTACAGTTTTTGTAATACGTATCTAAACAGATATTACACGCACCACTCGACAGTGTATAAAAGTAAAATGTTTGACGCACCGGCGCCTGGAAGGACTGGCGCAGGTGGCATTCGCTGCGTTGCCACTCGGGTCAGTACATCCCTGTCTGAAGCTATTTAATTCCTTTCAATAGGAATTTCATTTTGAAAATTATTACAATAGTCAAATTTTTAAAATTTATTTCTAAGTTATTCTGTTTCTATTGGTTGACATAAAGAAATAGGCAAAAAGCCGGCCCTCACGACAGACGGAACAGGAAATATGACTAACATCGGCAAAATTACCACATTAACAAGAAGATTTTTGGGCTATATACAATCCTTGAATGTTTTCTTATTTGTGAAGTTTTTATTGCCCTTAGATGTTAAAAATATTTTTAATGGCGGTTTTACGAAGACGAAAATACTCGCTAGACTTGAGTCGCTACGACCCTAGTTATGTCTGCAACGGTAGCATTGCCTCGTAAGAAATGTGTAATAAAACAACTAATGACATTGTAAAGAAGGCATAAGTTAAATATTTCATCAGTTAACAAATGCCAATAGTCTCACAATGTCTCTAAATTTACATTTTTTGTCAGTTAACAACTCACACAAATATCCTCCGACCAAGGAACCAATACTTTCGGCCATGTCGATCAAAACCCAAAGGCTCCTGCCGACTCAACATTCCGCTCCTCTCCATTTCAGAAACGCAATCGCTGACTCCAACAACCTTAAAAAAAAAATTTAAAGGTTCAATAAATTCAATAAACGAATATATTTATATCACAATATGCCAGAGTTGGCACAGCTTTTCCAAGGGGCGGTATTTACCGGATATTACTACAATATTTACCGTCTGGGAATAATGGCTTTTCTCAGTTTTAGACAATTTTAATTTTTAAGCCAATTTTGTTTCTCATACTTTCTTCACACTTTCTTTCCATAGGCCTACAGTTAATTTTCACGTCCATCATGACGTTTTCATGTTTTCAAGTGATCATGAATAGGATCTTCTATTGGTTTTCCACCCTTGTTCATTTTTTGTGATTTAAGTAGAAATAGCTGTATAAGTGACCAAAATCCAGAAAGCCATCTAACTGAAGTTGTCACTTTCCAAATAATATTTCTATATACAACGGCACTTAAGTCCTGCAGGACAGAGAATGGGGTCACTGTTAAGGCCCCGTCTCTTCACAAGATCAAAACTCATCAGGCATCACATACGAATCAGCCCCACTGTTTTCAAGCATGTCAGCAATCAGTCCCATGAGATACACACCAAGCATTTTTGTGGCGACCACATTTGCTTGATATGCAACCTGAATTTCTATTGGTTGCAAATATTTGATTAGCAGTTTCCATAAATACTTCACGGTCTGACGGCAACATGATAACTGCACCAGATTTCTAACTATCAGTAGACAAGGTGATATAATTCGCACTTCGAATCTAAATGTTATCACTTATAAACGTAATTTCCTCATGAACAGTGCTAAGTGTGTTCTGGGGAAGGGGGAATGAAGCACAATGGCTGAGAACCACTGCCTTAGCATTAGCAATTCAACCACCTTCAGTCTATCCCCTTGCCTCTTCTTGGCTGCCCAACATTCTGAACCATACAACAAGACTGGTCTAACCACTGTCCTATAAAACTTGCCATTTAGTTTTATTGGCACCCTCCCGTCACATGCCACAAGCCTGTCTCTACTTATGCCAACCTACCTTCATCCTGTTTGTAATATCTAAATCTATGTCACCATTATCCTGTATGACCGATCCTAAATATTTAGTCATGTCCCTGTTACATTATGGAGTCCCCAAGTCTAAGCCCATCCTCTGATTCATCGTTTACATCTTACCTAAATTTCATGTAGTCTATTTTGGCCCTACTTATTTTCAACCCCCCCTTAATTCTACAGCATTCCTGGTCTTCTCTACCCTAATCTTTATATCTGCTTTGGATTCCCTAACTGCTGTCATCTGCAAACAGCATAGATCAAGGTGCATCGTGACCTACCCCAGTCAGTAATTTACCAAGTACTAAAATAGATAACCACTAAGTGTTGAACTTCAATGCACCCAGATTCTTATCGTAAAACTATTCGAGGCTCCACAGGCAGTCCTGACACTTGCCCATGCTTCCCTGTACATATCCTTCACAATGTCGATATAACTGCCCCCACCCCTTCTGCAAAACCTCCCACAGTAAATATCGGAGCACACTATCACAGGTTTTCTCTAAATCTATAAACACCATGTGTAACTCCTTTTTCACAGCCTTAAACTTCTCAATAACTTGCTTTACTGCAAAACTAGGATGCATCATGCATACTTATTTGCGGTGTATGTGGGACCCATAAATCTCGGAAGGTCCTGTGCATGTTTTTGGGACCACAGTTCATCTTCTGTTTTCATCTATATGCCAAGATGGCATGGTGGCCAGATTGTTATTCTGTAATAAATGCCTTTTAAACCTATATCACGTGCCTGGTTCTTTACTTGGGAGTTTTTCTTCGTAGAACGCATTACATTTCGCACAGTGTTGAAACCCCGGGATGGTGTGGACTGGTCCCCTACATTTCCGTGGGGTACTCGTAATTTGCTGCTTCGACCTGCCGCTTTCGACAGTCGAACTCAGCAGGTAAATTCGTCGATATGCAAACTATCTTGTCGTCAGTGTTCACCTTGGGATATCCCGTGGGACGATTCCCCCGGCCAAAGAAGTCTGGTAATATCATGGAAGTCATTGTATAACCGGTTAGTGTCATTACAATTGGTGGAGGTGCCAGTACTTTGGTGTCCGTGTTCCCTAGACCAGCAGTCGCCAACCGGAGGTCCGCGAGAAATTTTTGGTGGTCCGCAGAAAAATCTGGACAATATTTTTATTTATTTTCTTAATAAATTCTTATACTCTGATTAATAATTTTCGCCTTTATATTGCACTAAATTCACGAAATGTACTAGACTAGTACAGTTCTCGGAAAATACGGCACGCGAGAGCTAATTTCGTTCAGTTTCCCGCACCACACGCTTCTCCCCTAAGCTTCAATTATTTTGTAATAATTAAACTAACTTTAATAATATGGAAGTTCTCTGATCATTATTTGACAAATGTATTTAAAAAATTCATATTAGTGGTCCGCGGGATTTAAAATTTTGAATTTAGTGGTCCGTGAGGTCCAAAAGGTCGGCGACCGCTGCCCTAGACAATGAACGGTGTTTCCCCCGAGCTGTTCGGTTGGAAACAGTCTAAATCCAACTTCTTCTGTGAGGAACGATTTTTTTACCATTTCTCCACGGAATACAGGCATAGCACCATAGGAAGTTGGTACCGTCTCATTTCCACCGTCTTTGTCCGGTGAAATTTGGTTTGAAACCTTGCTTTGTGGACTTTACTCCCTACCAAAGTAAACTCCGTGAAACAGTTCCAAATCAAATTGCAGACGACGTGGAGTCCATTGGACAATATAAACTTACATGAAAGTATTCACCAGCACATAACTAATTTTTGAGTAAGAAATTCAGATACTAATACTGCAAAACAATGTTTAGTTGGAGCTAAGTGCATTTTACTACGGCATTTCCTCAATTTAACATTAGTTTTCTTGTTTTTGAGTTGTTTTTTTACTTTGCTGTTGTTAACAAAATTCAAGAATAGTGGCGGATTCGCTTTTCGAGTTTTTTCAATTTCTAAAAAGACATTTCCTTAAGGCACAAGACATATTTCCTTAACACAACTTGAATTTCGAAAAATGCCACTTCGTAACTGTCATAGCTCTACCATTCCACTACATCTGCAGTGGAAAAACAATCAAACTATAATTTAAAAAATCAACCCAACTAAAAAGTTTACACAGGCAGTTCCGCCCAGCACTAAGATTTCTTTTGCCACACCCTTTTATGAGCGTCATCAATTTCTAATTGGTTTGTTACTTGGTCTGATGTCACATACGTCCCTTTTACGAGGGACGGCAATTTCTAATTGGTTGGTATTTGGCCTGACGCTCATAAAAGGGCGGGGCAAAGGAAACCTTAGTGCTGGGCAGAACTGCCTGTAAAGTTTAGGCCTACTTGTTGTCAAAGTAAAGCTAGGTCCACATCAAGCTGACAAAAGCACAAATAAGTTCGAGACAAAAAAAAACAGAAAAAGCAGTTTCTGAAAACAAAACGAAACAAACAACAGTCAGCAGTACTCAAGACAAACAAATTTAGTGTTTTGTTTTTTATTCTCTAGCTATCCATAAAGACGTGCACAATAGTCTTTATTGTTGCTTTGAAGTGTTTTATTTCCCAGTTCTGTTGTTGTTTTAATACTAACTGTCCACACTGGACAGAGTTGAAAGAATAATGCATAGTACCGAGACAAAACAAAAACCTTTTGAAGTTTACTGACTTGAGCCGGAACGTGTATATATTTGTGAAATTGCAGACGAAACAAAAACTAAACACAAAGTCACAGAAATGTTGTGGAATTGCCGCCAATTTCTCTCATAACACTTGAGTTTCTGTTCTGTCAGATTACAATTACAATTAGTACTCTGCTAGCAGAGGGACATAAAAAGTCCACATGCAGCATTAAGCATTGTGTGGATGTGGACCTGGCCTAAGTAGACAAATTGGCGACAATTCTACTACATTTCTGCGACTTTTGTGTTTTGTTTTGTCTGCAATTTCATAATGCATGTCCAGGCTCAAATCAGTAAACATCAAAAAGATTTTTTTGTCTCGGTACGACGCAACATTCTTTCAACTCTTGTATGTGCAGTGTGGACAGTTAGTATTAAAACAACAACAGAACAGCGACATAAAACACTCAATTCTATTCTGCACGTTTATGTGGACAGCTATAGAAATAAAAAAACACCCCAATTTGTTTGTGTTGTGTCACAAATTTGTTGTCAGTTTGACTTGAGTACTACTGAGATTTGTTTCAGTTTCGTTTTGTTTTGAAAATCGACTTTTTCCTGGCATTTTTGTTGTGTTTTTTTTTGTCTCGAACTCATGTTGCACTTTTGCCAGCATGACGTGGACCTGGCCTTAGAAAACAAACTGAAATAATTCAAAAATGAAAGTGTTTGTTAAAAAAGCTTAATTCTAATTGAGTAAGGCTGTACCGAGCGAAATCGGCAAAAATCGGAACCGCGAACAAATGTTAACCGATTTCCAATTATTAACGCACTCAACAATTAGGCCTGCTAACCAATAAAACGGCAGCGGTGGAGGGTCAATCTATTTATTACCGACTTTATCACTAATTCAGCCTTTAAAAAAATTGTTGTCTTGCCATTGCTTTCTTTCTGTACCAGAAATCGGCTGTGAAACAAACTAAAGCGGCAAAAATTGGTAGTGAAAATTGGCATGATCGGCTCGGTTAAATCGATCGGCCAATTTTGTGTGTGTGTGTGTGTGTGTGTGTGTGTGTGTGGGTGTGTGTGATCGGTTCGGTATTGGCTTGGTAAAAAAAAGTGTGATCCGTACAGCCTTATATCTGAGTGATCAAACCCAAAAATATAAACCTTCAAAAACGTAATAAAACCAATCATGGAAACCAACTTCACCCTAAAATAAAAGAAACGTTTACTTGTTTCCATATGCGCCAATCAAGAGATTGAAAGACGTTAGAGTTGTATAAAACACCATTTAAGAACATAAGATACAACAACTGTCACATCTCTTTTCAAACCCATTTTAATCCTGAGGTTCAAAGTAGACATTCTCGCACAATCCTCCTGAAAAAGTGAAGCTTAAGAACATTAGAATAAAATTGCCGTTACTTGATGTGCTTTACAGATGCTGCACTGCCAGTCTTCTTCGGGAACCTCCTCCATAGGTGGATCGAGGCAAGCAAGATGGTAAACAGCGGGGCACGTCTCGCAACACAGAAGATCTCCAAGTCGATGGCACACTCGGCAGTGGTCGTCGTAATGGATTGCTCCTTCCATCACGAGCTCGTCTCGTATGTTTGTCGTTGTCAAAACGTGATCGCAAAGAAACTGAAGGACACGCAGTTTGTTGCTGACACTTGTGTAAGGATATTCTCCATCGTCAAAGGCCGACAAAATTCGTCGATACTCGGCGTCACTATCGAGGTAATTGCGAAGAACTGCAGGCCACGTCATACTGTCCATGTGATAGAATTGAATGTTAATACTATCCTTCTGATCGTGTGCTCCAAACATGGTGCTTGTCACGTCCTCTTCGCGTAAGATTGCCTTCAACATCACGATGTGGACTTCGGCCAAAAGGCTACATTGTTCGTCGCACGCTAATGCTGCACAGAAGTCCTCAAAACGGAAGACGGACAGCCGAACGTTGTGTCTGAACCGCCTGAGGACCTCATAGATGCCAATAGCCGTCATTAACTGGTCTTTCGGAAGGAGAAGGTCTTCCGAAGACTTCGGAAGCGTTAACGGCGGAATTTCCCTATCCTGCAACCAGACTGGACACGGACTCTTACCTCTCCGCGTGTATTTACGCTTTCCTGTAGTGCCACAAACTGTGCTTAAGCTACTCTCCGAGTAAATGCTTAGCTCGTCAGATTCCACGCTAGCATCAGAATCCTGAAGGTCTACATCAGGATCTTGGTCGTCTAGAAACTCGCTGTCACTGGACGGCGTGATATCTTCGTCGTCTCTCCCGTCATCGTCACTGTCCAAACCACAAACAACGGCCGATTGGATTAATGTCCTTCCCCTTCTGGCCGCCTCCCTTGATCCCCGTGTTCGATATTCCCGTCTGAAATCATTCGCAACATAAGAAGATGATGAGTTTGCTGGAGTACCTTGATGTTGTGCGAGGCGACCACCACCGCCGCCGCCTCCACTCAGTAGATATCTCGGTTTCTTCAGTAGATTCGGCCGATTCCCGCTGCCATTGCGTCCAGACAATGAGATTTTGGGGGGCCGACCCCTTCCTCTCCTGCCACGAGACGACATCCTACAGTCGAGTTAAAAGTTCGAACACGCACTCCACACACAAACTTTACTTCAAATTTGGCCAAACAAGTCAAATTAGCGCCTCTTTTTGATTACTTAAATTGTTAGCTTTTTAGCGTCGTCCATGTTGGAATTTTTCGGAAGCCGCCATTTTGATGGGGGATTCAGAATGGAGTCACGTGACCGTTTTCGCTCTTTAATTACTTAAACCCGCGTCTACAAACAGAACTGATTAAGCGCGCGCGAGCCAAGGTGTCTTTCGAATGCCATTACGCGAGTCAAATACGCACGGATTTTCAATCAAAAGAACAACCATTAGATGTGTCATCGCCTTTCTGCCATTTCTTCTTGGAAGTTGGAACGCGTCGATGTTCTTTACAATGCGGTGTATAGGATGAAATTGTTGCCGTTACAATCTGCTCCATGTAAGAAGAGATCCTATTGGCTAGCGGTTCTATTCGCCATAGGCACTTTATAACGATCAAATTCGCTCCAATTTCAACTCACAAATCAATAATCCGATAACTTGGTACGCGAATTATGCAGAATAAAAACGAATTACACTCTTAAATCAGTCAAAATAACGTTTCTTTGATGACATCGTGTCGTAAAACGAAACGTACCGTCATTCGTTCAGCGTCAAAATCAGCCAATCAGAAAACTCGTTAATTATCCACCGTTTCAAGACCGTTTAAACTGAGGCCCACTTTATTCTCTCCACGGCTGCCAATGCTTTTGAACGTATGATTCAAAAACTGGTTCAAATAGGGACACGTATCACCGCTACGAGCGCTTCGATACATCCCCCAGCGTTCACCTTCACCATTGAATTACACTATTGAGAACCGTAATCAAATAAAAAAACTCATATAAAAATGTTATATAAAATATAATATGAATTTATAAAATAAATTTTTAATTATAATAATAATTATAGTTTGATTGTATTTAACTATTATTGTTACTGTCATGTTTTTTATTTAATCTGTTTTGAAATAATTATAAAATAGTACAAATACTAAAATAGTTAACTTCACATAATTGTTATTCCCGCAGTGAAAAGAAACAGTAGAGGGAAAATTAAAGTCAGGAATAAAGGCTGCTTTAGCAGCGCGCTGAAGTTGAAAGAACTTTAAGCTGAAGCTGAGATGTTCCATCAGTAAAAAGCATTTCAGGTATTGTGCTCAGTCATTTTCTTCAAATTCAATAGCAATGTTGGGAAAAAGTATGGCCTCCATATCGTCCGTTAAAACCAAGAGGTGGCGCAATCTTCTGGACCCTAGGCAGGCTATGTTCCAGCCACTCTTTACACAGGAATCACGTAAAAATTACACGTCATAAAATGTTTTCAATTAAATACAATAAACATAAAAAAAACAAGAAATTTACTGCAAGTCAAACAGAAAGCCGTTGTTTTCAGGGTGTGAAATATGGCAAAACAAATAGAGAAACTGTAATCTTGTGACGTGCCAATATGTCGTCACCCCTCTTTTGGGGCGGGGCTTCCTCGCAATATGAGCAAACCTTACATACGCTACAAACCTTTGGCACAGAATAAGGAGACGTACAGAAGGCACAGAATAAGGATATATACAGAAAGGAAACTGAGCCATTAACTTGCGATAGCATTTTTATGCGCATGTGCGGCGCCGCCCCAGAATTTTAGTCGCTATTATGTCGTGACGCAGCTGCCGCCATTTTGAAATGTATTACATTTTGATATGTGTTCATCTGTGACAACAGCAATGATTCAAAAGTTGGCAAATTGTAAAAATATAAAAGTTGAAAAATTTTAAATTAAAATTGTGTTTATAAAGTTTAATATTTTCCATGTGTTTATTTTACATAATAATAAAACTGAAATTTAAAAATAAAATTAAAAACTAAAATTTAAAAATAGAATTCAAACCTAAAATTTAAAAACGAAATTTAAAAATGAAATTAAAAACTGAAATTTAAAAACAAAATTTAAAAATAAAATTAAAAACTAAAATTTAAAACTGAAATTTAAAAATAAAATTAAAAACTGAAATTTAAAATAAAATTAAAAATAGAATTCAAAACTAAAATTTAGAAACAAATTTAAAAACTGAAATTTATTTAAAAAAATAAAAACTGAAATTTAAAAATAACATTTATTAAAAAAATAATCTGAATAAAAAATTACATTTATCATTTTGTTAATTACATATACTTTTATTAATTAAGATTAAAACGATTTGAATTTGATTATTCAAAACGATATTCATTTTCTTCAAAATATTTTTTCTTCTTCAAATTTTTCACATTTAAAAAGTATTTGTTTCCTCCTTATGTTTCCATTTAATTAAATAAATAACACAAACATAGTAATACATTTCAAAATGGCGGCCATCAAATAACCGGTTAAAATAAGAGAAGCTTTCAGTCCAAGGTCATGAAATTTTGTCACAGCAACTTCAAAGGGGCCGCACGAGAGTTTCCCTTCTGTATATATCCTTATTCTGTGCAGAAGGGAAACTCTCGTCTCATGACCTTGGACTGAAAGCTTTTCTTATTTTAACCGGTTACTTGATAGCCTGCTGCAGGGCCGTATTAAGGTCTGTTGAGGCCTGATGCAGAATAACTATGGGGGCCTATCACAAAAATTATTATGTAATAGTATTTACCTTATATGTACATGACATACTACAAATCAATTGTCAGTTTATGAACACTTTTCTTGCTTTGCAGGCTGCAAAATCATTCATGACATCATGAAATGATAGTGTTCTTACAAGTTCACTTTCAATGTTCATGATTGACACTGCACTCAATTGGTCCTGGCCCATAGTTGACCTGAGGTAATTTTTTGTGCGAGTGAGGACAGAGAATGATCATTCACCTTTGACATTACACACAA
This sequence comes from Brachycybe producta, assembly GCA_036925085.1. Lineage (NCBI taxonomy): Eukaryota > Metazoa > Arthropoda > Diplopoda > Playtdesmida > Andrognathidae > Brachycybe > Brachycybe producta. The sequence continues at coordinate 4,879,534 of JAUPFP010000011.1, read as the reverse complement.
ATAAGCACAGGTAGATCCTCAAGGCGATTTCACAATTAGGAAAGACGGATTGTGTATTTCTTGATCTAATTAATTGTAGCATTGATGCGGCACTTATTCTCTTGGAGTCATCTAGTTGTTTTATCGGTAATTAATTCTTTGCAAACACACAAAGCTGCTGAAATTCATTTGCAAATTCAGGTTCCAAGTCTACCACGTATTTCTTGGACAAGTTTGTAGCAGACTCGTGAAGATTTTGAGAGTTCGGATTGTTGATATCTGTCAAAAATCCAAAATTTTCATTTAGAAAAGCATATGCAGATGTGCGTTTTGTGAGTTCAATGGCGAGTTTATCAATGATGGGCAAGAATGTTTCAACCCGAAATTTATTGCCTCCTTCCAAATTTACTTCTGAACCATTCGATAGTTCATCGTTCTGACGGTTTCTCTTTGACGGACGCACTTCTTCAATGAGTATTTCTTACTTCCTGAAAGTTCTATTGCCTTAGCTTCGTACATTTCAAAGTTATCTCTCAAGCCATTTACATATGTTCCTAGAGATGTTAGTAATGAAACAGCTATTGAAACCTCAAGTTCAGATGATTGCAAATATTTGCTGGTGTTGTTAAAACGTTCCAAAATGTCATTTGACAGTATGACCATGAATGCCACTTCCAGGTTGTATGTTTTCTTCGATAATCATTTCACCCTTCAATCTGGTATCAGCTGAAAGCAAGCTGTCATTCTGAAGACTTTCAAGTGCATCACGAATAGGTTGGTAAGACATAAAAAGGGCATTCACGGCATCTGCATGAGCAGACCATCGTGTATCTGATAGGCTTTTCACTGTCACTGTGTTATTCTTACTTGTAAAATCTGTCAGTCGTTTCCATCGTGCAGTTGAACTTGAAAAGAAATCATACAGTGACTGGAGAAATGAAAAGAATCTAGTTAAATGTGAACAGCAGTCAACTGCACATCTCCCAATTAAATTCAATGAATGAGCTGCACATGGTACAAATTCGGCCAATTTGTTTAGACTCCTTATGTGACTTTGTAATCCATTGTAAACTCCAGACATATTTGCAGCATTATCATATGACTGTCCACGACAGTCAGCAATTGGAATACCCATTTCATTCAAAAATGGTGTCTCAACTCTTGTGTGGCTGTGAATAAGAATAAACTTTAGAAATCGCTCAATTGGTTTGCCTTCATCTCCAACATAGTGGACAGTAAATGTCAGTTGATCAGTATGTGAAATATCAGGTGTAGAATCCACACTGATAGAATAGTACTTGGCTTTCTTTATCTGTTTCATAATTTCCAGTAGAACCTTTTCACCCATCAGAAAAATAAATTCATCACATATTGTTGATGATAAGTAACTTGGATGCCCTTTCCCCTTATTTCCATGATTTTGGATATGTTCAGCCAAGAAAGGATCAAATTGTGCAATTAGTTCTAATATGCATAAGTAATTGCCATTGTTTGGAGAGCCACAAGTTTCTTTACTGCCCCTGAGTGCTAGGCCACGCTCAGTAAGGAAATTAATTGCAACTACTACTCTCTCCAATACCATTTTCCAGTAACTAATCTCCATCTTATATTGTTGTTCCAATCCGGTATCAATACGACCATATTTCCCGCATCGAGAGAGATAGTCACACATTGCATTGAGGTGACCATTGCTGCTTTCATGCACACTAATTCATAATGGGTTGGCCCAGTTGCAAAATCCATCCTCCACAAATGAATTCGAGCTCGTTGAAAATAGCTTGCAAACAAAACAGAAAATCGAACCTAAGGAAGGCGAATATAGCAGCCAGCCGAGGAACGATTTCTCCATTTTTCATTAAATGCTGCGAGTGCTTAAGTTTAAATTGTCTGCATTTCCCACTTAAATTTTGTTTTGACATAGAGAAATATGATTTAAAACTTTGGAAGAATTCTGGGCCTTTTTGGATACAGTACTTTCGAAGAGCCTCTGAAACACTAGGCCAATGTGCTGGATTCTTATTTGCCTCAAAATCTGGTTGAGATAATACATTAGTGCAGACTGCATTGGAATCATCACTACATTGAGTACATTAAGGATCCAAATTAAAAGGCATTTGCTGAATTGTTTTGTATACAGTAACATCCACATTCACAACTTCAATGGAATCGTTATCACAACAGTTCGTTTCCCGATCACTTTCAATATGTGTAGTAACAGTTTCATTTTCACTTTGAATAAATGAACAGCTTTTTTCTCAAGGTCAACTATATGTTGCACACTCCCAATCCAGGAACCCCATGATATTAAATTGGAGAGGGGAAAAGATTGTGAAGTGTAGAGGGGAGAGAGAGAGAAACATGGAAGGGGAAAAGGTTGGAAAGTGTAGAAGGGGAAAGATAAACGTGGAAGGAGAAAAAAAGGGGGAGGGGTGACTGAAATTGAAATGAAAGGAGTAAAAAAGGAACAAACAACGCACATGCGCACAATTGCCTGTGAATTTTGCTCCCGTCATTTATGGCGGGTTACCCCACTAGTTATTATATATTGCTCAAATAATTTTAAATAATTTTTAAATGTTTGTAAAGTAATTACATTTCAGAGTTAATTTGAGTATTGACTTTAATTGAATTTCTGTAAATAAATGTTACTGCATTGTATTTTTTTAATTATAAAAAACAACATTAATTTTTAAATAATTCATTTCATTAATTTCATTTTTATTATTTCACAATTTCATTTTATTGTGTATATTAAATATTTGTTTGTATATGTATCTTTTGTAAGATTTACAACCTGTAACACAACAATTAACCATTTTTTCACAAAAATAAATTTTTATCCAGAAACAAGACACAATAAACATGTAATCTTGGTTAAAGCATAATGGTGGGAAATTTAAAATTATTGGACGTCTGCATATGCCATCAGGTGGCAATTTCGAAGTATTGTGCAACATTTTTCACTCGCATTTTAGAGTCCTTTGGGTCAGCCTTCTCTATATAAGGAGGCTATGCTATGGCCCAGCCATAGCCACAGGCATTTAGAAATCGGGACGAACGCAAGTTGGCTCCGCCCTTTTTATGACAAACACAATTTATAATTGGTTGGTTATGTAGTCTGTCATAACATGCTCCACTCTTTTCAATGTCGAACTATACAACAAACCAATTAGAATTTGCCGGTCGTCATAAAAAGGACAGAGCTAACTTGTGTTTGTCAAAATTTCTAAATGCCTGTGCCTCCTATAATACTAGAATAAGGCCCAGCAGTAAAATTTTATTGGCCTTTTATGAGCATCATACCAAATATCAACCAATTAGATATTGAAAAGGGCGGGGCATGTGGCATCAGACCAAGAAACAAACTGTAAGATTTCCACCTTATTTATCTGATAACACTGTCCAAAGTGTTGTCTGCTAGAAAGAGCAGACGGTTTTGCAGACAATAACTCTCAAATAATCTCAGGCAGGCCCCTTACCAGGACTACCCCTACACTACAAGGTAGTCCTCTAGTTTCTCAAGGGGATGGAGAACCAGCTGTCGACTCTTCTTTTCAGTGCAGCCTATGCAAACTACCCAATCTTTTAATTGGTGTATTGAATAAATAAACAACCCACATGTGTCTGTTATCATTTATTGATAGACCTCAGGTGGAGTTTCCACAATACAGCCAAGTTTACAATGAAAAGATCGATCTGAGACTTTGTACATTAATATTCATCAATATCAAGCCTTCTGGTTCTGATGTATCAACACATCGCATCTTGTATCGCATCTGTACATCAGCATTTCCGTTTCCTTTTTCCAGTTGTTTCTATCACATCCTTCTGTGGTTTGGTGCTCCCTTGACAATTTGTGGGGCCAAGACCTAAGTGGAACTGGGCATAGCCTCCGGCCACTCATTACAGAAGTGAAACAAAACTCTCAACCAGGCATACAAGTGGCCACATGTTATTGAAAACCAGAACAGAACATGTGCCAGACATAGCCTCTGGCTGTACGTCAGCCAGGAAACAGTTACTGAACTTTACAAAGAAATTGATTCATGTGTGCCCGGGCATAGCCACCGTCGGCACATTATTGAATGAAGACACTCGAACTTTTCATAGAATTAACTACAGATGTGCGGCCGGGCATAGCCACCAGCTACACATGCATTGGAATCAAGACACTCTTAACCAGGTCAGAGTGATATAAGTTGGCCAATCATTACACAATATGCAGATGAATAATGAAATCTGGGTCCCAATGTTACTCTATGGTAACCACAGAAAAGACATTAAAAACACTCAATTGCTATGCCCAACATTGGGCCATTTTCCAGGCTTTATGTTCCAATGTTGGGCTATGCAACATTAATAAAATATTTAAAAAGACAAAAGAGTTAGAAATGAAAAGAGAACTTTAATTGGAAAAGAAAATAATTAAAGTTCAAAGTGTTGTTTTAATTTGCTTTAAAAAGAACAGCCTCAAAAGAACATGCTTCTGTAAAACCTGTTTAACCCTTAAGCAGAATATATATGGCTTTCGTTGTCATAGCAACATCAGAAGAAGAAGAAACTTTATTAAGAAACAAACAAAGTGTGCTGCCTACATATTGTAGGTTGCTATAATACACAGCATACTAATCAGTCGAAAGACAATAATAGAATATGAAACGAGTGAATATAAGAGAAAGAAAAGAAAAAAATGAAAAAGTTAACATTAATTGACAATTTAGGTATAGATATGGTTGTGTATAATGTGGATCGTTGAGGTCAGCACCTCCTCTGCGATGATCTTGATCTGAGAATAATCCAGGTTGAATTCAGTCCAAAAGTCAAGTATGGATTAACACACGGTGCCACGGCTCCTGAACCACAGTCCGCGAACAGCCCACTCCCTGATCCCAAACTTTGGTGTATACTTATCCTTGTAAAATGCAAAGCACCCCTCGTATATCCGAGCCTTTTCCTCACGGATAGTTGTCTTGATCGATGTCGTTAGTCTCGAAACGAACAGTAGGGTTGATGATGAAGGCCTTTTTGCCTTTAGGGTCGCATGCCACGATATCGCTGGACCTAGAATTGCCTTCTGAGTCGATCGCATATACTTCCTCAAAACATACAAGGCCTCTTCCACGTAGCAGATAGGTGATTTGATGCTTAACAGAATGGTGGTGAGATGTTATTAACAGGTTGTTCATAGGACAATGGTCACATGACTAATGGTTTCTTTCTCTCTGTTGCACTTGCGACAGAGGGCGGAAGATGTTTGAACACCTAGAACACCGTTAAGGTTAGAGTACCCAGAATTAAGCTTTATAGCAGCTGTCCATTCCGAGGACGACATTCCGTTCTTGTTACAGATGAAGTCGTGGCAGGCCGTGTTTGTTTGGAAGTGTACTGCACCTCGGAACTGATAGTCGTATTTACACCATTTCTCGAAAAAATTTTGCCGCAGATGCAACCTCATAGATTTTGTGTTGTCACCCTCTACATTCAGAAACTGTTGACAGGTCGTCATCTCACTGCAGAAATTGGCTGTCGCCTGTAGCAGATCATCATTGACCTAGACCACAGAGACGACGTGGAGTGTAGAACATTTCGCTGTTTGTTCGTGTAGGGAGCCCTATAATGTCTTTAGCCATCCGCCTGATTATGATGTCGAGGCCTTCTGTCACATATTTAGGTATTTTGTTAATGGGAGCTGCTTGCAGAGAGTATGTGAGCATTGGAAAAACATACTGGTTAATAATGCTAAGCTTTTGGTTGGGTTTTAGAAGAGAAGAGGTTGATAAGAGATTTAGATTGTTAGTGATAGTCTTGACGGTAAGATCGTCGAACACTAGTTCTGTAGTAAAGGTACATCCCAAGTATCAGATCCGGTCATTTGCTGTAATGCCTTGTATACTGCTCTGGTTAGACAGGATAATGGGTTCGGTGACAAGGATGCCCTTTTTGATAATTATGGCTTGGCTTTTTTAGGGTTAATATGGAGTCCGATTTCACTGAACCAGTCTTGAACGAGCTCAATGATTCTGACTGCTGATCTCATGTTTCTAGCTGTCACTACCTGGTCATCGGCAAATCCCATGAGGCTAAGGCTTTATGGCTGGCAGATAGTTCATATCCGTATGTGTTCGCAATGCTGTCATCACAAATGTCAAGGTAGATAAAGTTAATTGCCATGTTAAACAAGAGTGGAGAAAGTGGTCCGCCTTGAGGTACACCGCAATTGATGGATAGAGGGTCAGATTGCTTCTTCCCGAGCTGGATCCTCACTTGATTGTTGGTGAGTAGACCCATTACTAACTCATGCCGCTTTGGAGAGATGCCATGAGCCAGGTGTGAGTTTCCATTATGGTTGTGGCCTACACTATCAAAGGCTTTAGAGATATCGAGGAAAGCCACCAAGCAGTCTTGTTTTTTCGATTTTGCATCAAGGAGGCAAGCATTGATGAGTCTAAAATTAACATGGCATCCAGGCACACCGTTTATGAAGCCCCTCTGGTTCTGGTCGAGGTCGATCTGAGCATGCCAAATTTTCTCGAGCGCTTTTTCAATCACGTGGCGGATAACTGAGTAGATGGTGATTGGACACCAGTTGTTTATATCTTTGTTATCACCACCCTTATCGATAAGGACCATACGGCCCTCTCGTAAACCCAATGGTACGAAAACAGTATGAAGCATAACATTTGCGATGGATTTGATGGATTTGAATACTTCGAGTTGTCTGATGGTTTTTACTAGGACGCGATCAGAACCGGACGATGAGTCTATGGAAATTTTCCTTATTTGCTTGCGGATGTCTTCGTCTGTGAGGATGACATCACGTTGCTCAGGTTTGGTACATGTGTGCGAGTGGGTTGCATTGTTCTTAATTCCAAATATGCCACTAAAGTGATTGTGTAATGACTGTAGTCATTTGGCACTGTTTTGACCTATCCGTATTCATTACCTCACGAACTGCCCTTTTGCATTTGTTGTAGTACCAGTATTGCGTTAAGTCGTAATGGTACTGGTCTCTCCGTCACTGCTTTGCCTTGGTATCGGTCCTGTAGGAATTAGACGAGCGTGACGACGTTCTGTCTGCGGAGTTGAAAAAACTTCACAGCGGGATGCTTAGGACCCGGGAGTTTTCATTGGCTTTGCATAAAAATGCAAGAAACTGAGACACATGGTTGTCAAAAGCATGAGTAACAATCGTATCTTGTGACTCGTAGCATGCGAAAGTAGACTCTCACTCCTTACATTCTTTAATAAGATCTGTATTGAGTAGGGCTTGATTCTTTCCCGTCTCCTTTTTAGTGACTATTGCCTGAGGGGCCCCAGCCGCTTTGATATTGTACCGGCAGATAGTATATTTGCTTCTTTCGAATGCCGGCTGTGATGTATCTTCATGCCTTTGATGGACTTGAAGGTTTGGTTGCAGATGCTGCATGTGGTGGTAGGAGCTGGGTAGTCCTGTGTCAGCTGCTATGTCCTTGGGGAGTGTATACTTGTTCACTGTATCGCTCGGATTCAGGTGGAGCTGAGGAAGGACGGGCTTTGCAGAGCCAGGGCATCCGATGTACGAGGATGTATGGGGAGTAAGGCTGTCGTCATCTCTACAATTGATGGGGAGTGCTATGAGATGAGGGACATTATCGATCGATGGGGCCAGACTACGACCGATGTCCTCAGAGTGCATGAGTGTGTTCCTAGTGACACAGTGTACTTCCTGCATAATTAGGTTAAAGGCGGCCATTTCTTCTGCATGGTTCCGGCTGAGGAGAGCAATTTTTTCATCGAATGTCTTGGGGACATGGCCGGATCTACGCTTTACACCGATATGACCCATGGATTCTTAGAGGGACGATTCTGACTTAAGTTCAATACGTACATTAGTAGCGGGGTACACCGTTGTTACGCACAAACAGAATTATGTGTTCGTTACAATGATGGTTGCCATATTGTGTTGACATTAGTTAACTTTTAACGCCTCACAATTTTTCATTGACAAAACACTAAAAATACGCGAATTTAAAAATACTTTTAGACTTCGAATAGAGTTCTTACACCGTTAACTTCAGATAAACAATGTTCAATGTTCAATTGGCACCATTCACATTGCACCTTATGGCATGGAGGGGCTATATTTTATATGCTAACTGCTGGTGTGCAACCCAATGTAAGGTCTGCCTATGTATGGTCTTCAAGAGCCATAATGACAAGAATAGGACAAAAGTATCAGTGGTCTATGCATATAGGAGGTAGATGTGTCATTATGAAAGTATTTATTAATTGGAGAATATCATGCTCATATGTAGATACACATTGGGAAAAATACATATATTATGAATGTAGATTCCAATAATTATATAAACACAAACAGGCAGAGGTGTAGCAGAAGATAAACAATTTATTGACAGAAATAGCAGATATTATACAGTAAATGGTTATATTAAAGCTTCTCAAGATTTGCACATATAAATATATTAATCTATTTATTCTCATTCTCAGAACTAAGAGGCAAAAGAGAGGATAGAACAGAGAAAATGACGGCAGAGTGTGACGTCACAGTCAGTGTTGTCAGCATACAATGATGGGGTCATCACAAAACCAATTAGAACTTTATGACGCTCATCAAAAGGCGGGCCTACAAAATTTTACTGCTGGGCAGAGATACCTGTAATTTGACTGCGAAAATCACCGACTGTCATATCAAAGGATCATATTTTCCTGCCCCCTGCTAATCATATGGAAGCTCGTTTGGGACAGGCAAGTGTAGCCCGCTCTAGCTTTTTGTTTGCCCTGTCCTTTGATGAGCGGCAAACTAAAATATCAACCAACTACAAATTGATAAAGGCGGGGCATGTGACATCAGACCAAATAACAAACCAATTAGAAATTGATGACGCTCATAAAAGGGTGGAGCAAACGAAAACCTAGTGCTGGCTACACTTGCCTGTGTGCCAAATTCAAGTCAAAAATCATCCAATCATTGGCATGTTGAAGCTGTACTTAGTGGAAGCTGTTTTGTTTGTCTGTTTTGTTATAATTCTAAGTACCTTGGTTTTGTTTTATGTGTTTTGAAACTCTCGATATGTCATCTTTGAGGCGGTCTAGTAGGTTGGTAAGGGGAACAGCTGTTTGTGAAAAAAAAGACGGGAACGAATCTCTCAAAGTTACACCGTGCTTCGACTGTGATGAAAAGAAGACTAAAGATGACAAGCAGGTGGTGGTGGAATCTATAAGAAGCGAACCGGACCCCACAGAAAATGTTCCAAGGAAGTTTGAACCGAAAAACTGGACTTTAGTTTTGGCTAACATTCGTGAAATGCGTGCAGAAAAGAATGCACCCGTCGATAAGATGGGAGCAGAAAAATGCGCTGATCAGTTGGAAACAACAAAACCAGAAGTTTGTAATTTAATTTTGATTTCGACGTCGTTCGTTAAAGAGACCATTACCTCCGGAAATTTCTTGTCGAAATATTGTCAAGACTTACCCAACGATTGCGAAAATAATTTTTAAAATTTAAAATAAGTCATCTTTAAAAAACCGAACCATGCCAATTTTAATTTTCAAAAATCTCAATTTTCAACTCAGTTTAGTGGCAAAGGTTGTCACCTTACATTTCCATAATTCCTTAATCATATACATGTATTCCCTATACATATTCCCTATACTAACTTCCAGTCAACTCGAGAGTGGGATAATTCAAATATCAAAGCCATAGTACTTTGAAATGAATAGAGAATACATGTTTTTGAATATGGAATTCAAAGTGATGTGAGGTGACAAAATCAGAATTCGAGTAGAGGAGTATACTTTTGGTTTTTTGTTGTTGCCAATGTCTGTTGTTTGGTAGCGCATGTATCTGATAAAGTCAATTTATATGAAGTTAATTTATTTTTAATTTTTTGAATTATATTAATGACTTATTATAAATTTTAAAAATCGTTTTGGCAATCATTGAGTAAGGCTTGCCAATATTCTGACAAGAAATTTCAGGAGGTAATGGTCTCCCTAAGTTGTTATTACACTGTTTGTCACTGATAACGGTAACCAACAACTGTTCAGTGTTAAACTAATGAAAGTGTAGGCCTATATTTCTAAATATATATATATATATATATATATATATATATATATATATATATATATATATATATATATATATATATATATATATATATATATATACTAGTGGTCCCGTCATAAATGACGGGAGGAAAATTAACAGGCAATTGTGCGCATGCCCGTCGTTTTTTCCTTTTTTTACTCCTTTCATTTCAATTTTCGTCACCCCATCCCACTTTTCTCTCTCCCCCCTCTACACTTTTCAACCTTTTCCCCTCTCCAATTTAATATCATGGGGTTCTTGGATGGGAAGGGTGCAACATATAGTTGACCTTGAGAAAAAAACTGTTCATTTATTTAAATTCCGATTATATATATATATGTATATATATATGTATATATATATGTATATATATATATATATATATATATATATATATATATATATATATATATATATATATATGTATATAGTGTGACGGACCTTTTTCTGCTAGTAGAATCTGCTCTTTTTGGTTAATACGAGCGAGTTTACACTCGTATTGATAGTGGTTGGCTAGGCCACTAATTCTACTGGTCCGGGAGGACTAGACCAATATAACGTCTATTTTATGTCCTCACTAGTCTCTGGCAAAAGACTTCACAGTCTTGAGGATCTTTAATCTCTGTATCTCTCGGACTTTCGTCCGTAAATCTGCCCTAAGAATCGTGTAAAAATATACTCACTTGTACGTTGCAGGTTTGCACCTGTTGGGACCTTTTCGATGTATCCAAATAGGTGAAGACCTGCAAATGATGAATTCCCAATCGCGGAATTTTAAGTTTCGATGAATAAAAACACCACTGGCTTGGTTTAAAATATCAAGATCGGTTTATTACGCAGATAAACAAAGTTAGCGAACTGGTTTTTTATACACACACATAAAAATATCACTTTAGAAAATATAAGTTAAATCGCAAAAAAATAAAAGAACCTGGCCAAAAATGGGCATAGGTTCGGTCTGTTAAAATCTTCTCAAAAAGCGTTTTTTGACATTAAAAATGTACTCTTTATATACCCTGAGAATCCACAAGTCGGATTCTCAGGGCACAATTTGACAATTGGTTAAAACAATATTTTGGACCAAATGGACCAATCAAAGGATTGATCCACTTGTCCAAAACCATGATTCATCTCCTGTTGTCACACATAGGTGACAACAGAAGAAATCAAAACAAAATCGAACTTTAACCGAATAACATGAGGGGGGAACGAAAAGGTCAGATGATTATCTCATCACATATGGTATCTGGGTCACTTGGTACCAAAAGTACCGAGTGGCCCAGAAGCTAAATAAAGTACAGGGTGACGTTAAACCCCAAAAAAAACGCAAACGCTAAAGAGCGGAAATAAGCGGCGGGCCCAAACGTCTCACTCCCCCCGACTAAGCGGAAAGTACCCTACTTTCCAAGACAATTTCTAAAAATCCCCCTCCCCCCGACTGGATCTAAATGAATAAAACCCAGGGGTATCACAGGTAACAAACAAAAATGTTTCGAACAATATACAATTTCTCCAAAAAAAACAATATAATCAAATTTACACAACTAGGATTTTATGACAAATCGCGCTACTAGTCCGGCGCCGATTCTGTTCCCTCGGACGTCTCTGGACTTACGGGTTGCCAACACCTGGTGACTCGGGACTCGTTCCGGGCTCGGTTAGTGCTGGGTCGGTGACGTCGTCTTCTTCTCCTTGGCCTCGGGACATCCATGGCTGGTAGGGGTGGCGAAGTCTCTCGATCCCGGTGGAGGTCTTCCTCAGTGAAGGTGGTCGGGATCATAATTACGGGTCCCTCCGGCGACGCTTCCCTCCAAGCCTCCTGGCTTTGCCGTCTTGCGATCCGGTCTTCCATATCGTAATCACTAGGTCTCGATGCCGATGCGTTCATTTGAGAGAGGATCCCGTAGAACTCGTTTTCGGCGTCCAGGATTTTTCTTTCACTGGAGTTTTCTCTCTGTTGAGATGCTGCTGATGCAGCATCACTGCCGGGAAGGTCTTCCTTGTCCTTAGCATCGTCTCCTTGGGCATCCTCTGCTCCGGATTCGGGGCTCTTACGTTTCTTGGAAGAGTTGCCTGAGTCTGGTCCATCTTTCGGGGACGGCAGGGCATTGCTGCCGGAAGGCTTCTCTGCACTGGCAGCATCTCCATCCTCGGTTTCCTTTTTTTCTTCATCTCCGAGGATTATGGTGTCCTCATTACAGAAGACTGAGAAGTCCATAGCCTCGCGGCTGCTCGATCCCTCCCCAGATGATCGTTGCATTTTCTTCTTAAAAATAAATTTTTTAACACTTGACACCGTAGAAAATCGCGAAACTTTACTTTCGCGTGCTTCTCTTGTTGAAACAAATTCAAAAGTGGCGTCCAAAATGGCGGCGGCGTCCCCACGTGGTTCTACAGGGTTGCCAAGTCTAATTTCCGGGTTAGAAGAGGCGGAGCTATTAGCTACTTCCGGTTTCTCTTCTTTTTCTCTTCTCTCGATTTCTCCCACCAGGCGGCGCTGCGCAAGGCGGCAAATTCGAATTTCTGCATCCCTTGATGCTTTTTCTTGACTCTCTGGGTCTGATTTGGCCGTTTTAACGCCAAATTTCGCCCATCTTGGCGGTAAATTAGCTTTTGCGTAATTTTTCTTCTCTCCACCACGTGTTTGCACACGGGAATCCAATTGGACTGGTTCTTTTGGAGCAGTTTTCTTTGGTCTCCCGCGTTTTCTTTTTGGTGGTTCCAGAGGAATTTCTGGAACTTCCTCTTCTTCTTTTTCAGAAGTTTCCGGATGAGTTTCTTGGCTGGCATCGGGGATAACTTCTTCTTCTTCTTCACGATGAACTTCTGGAGTATTCTCAACAGGTAAGTTGTCGTCTGCTTCGTTGATAATTTCTTCATCAGCGTCGGACTCTTCCTTGGCGCTGGTAGTCTCTTCAATGTCATCGGGTAAGTTTGTTTGAGGAGCCCTCAGGTCATTGGCCTCGAAATAGGGTCTCATTTGCTGAACATTGACGGTGTCTCTCATAGTCAGACCAGATCGAGTGACGTACTCGATCTCGTAGACTAGATCGGTTATCTTTTTCGTGACAAGGCAGGGTTCCTTGTATGGCCAGATGAGTTTCTGAGCCATTCCTGGCTTTGGCACACGATCTCTTATCAGCACTTTCTGACCCGGTTTATAGTCCGGAATCGTACGATGCTTCTCGTCGTAATTTCTTTTCTGCACCTCCTGGGCAGCTTCGATATTCTTTTTAGCAGCATCCAAAGCTGGATCGGACTGCTCTGCTTCGTCTGTTACGGGCGGTGGCACGATAGGAGCGCGTGGCATCATGTTGTCCAACGTGGTCCTGGGCTCGCGCCCGAACATCAATCGATATGGTGAAAATTTCGTTGAGTTATGTTCTACCAGATTGTAGGCCATAACCGCGTCACCTAATTTCTTTCTCCAGTCAGCCTGTTGCTGAAGGACATCCAAGTGACGTTTCACCACTTCCATGACTGTATGATTCGTTCGTTCTGCCAACCCATCAGCTTGTGGATCATAGGCGGTCGTGGCAGCGTGCTGGATTGCGTAGGTCTTGAAAAACGCTTGAGTCTCATTACTCAAAAATTGGGGTCCTCGATCAGTGATGATCTTCTGAGGAACTCCAAATTCGTTTACAATTTTATCTTTGACGAAGGCAATTGCTGCCTGAGCGGTTGCTCTTGCCACTGCTTTGGCGATGCAATACTTCGTCGCGTAGTCCACTGCAATCAAAATATGTTGAACTCCTCCAGTTGATTTCGGAAGAGGACCAACATAATCCATCCCCCAACACTCTGTCGGTTTTCCCACAATGATTGGCTGAAGCAATCCAGGTACTTTTTGGTGCGACAGTTTGGTTCTTTGACAGATGTGGCACGACCTGACATAGTCGGCGACATCTGCTTTCATTGTTTTCCAATAGAATCTCTTCTGGATTCTCTTCATCGTTTTGGTGAATCCGAAATGTCCGGCCTCAGGCACGTCATGGAGCATCTCGAGAATCCCAATCCTCAATTGTCGGGGCACAGTACACGTCAGTACTGGCACGGTGTCTTCATACTTCATGTGGTATAAAACGCCATCCACTATCGCAAACTTCTTGTGATAGGGATGCAGTCGATCTTGTTGGAGTGATTCTTTGATGAGGAGAAGTTCTTCATCAAGGGATTGCTCCCGTTCCCACTGGAAATCGTTGTAGACAGTAAAGATGTGAAGGTCTTCGAGAGCTTCCATCTCTCCATTCTTCTGCTTCCAATTAGCAGGAACGTTGCTCTCGTAACGTGAGACACAATCGGCGTCCACGTGCGTTTTACCCTTCTTGTAAACTACCTCATAGTCATATGGCTGTAGTTTCATCTGCCATTTACCCAATCGGCCATCTAAATTCTGTGCTGTTTTTAAATAACACAGGGCCTTATGATCGGTAAATATCTTGAATTTTCGGTTGAAAACATACGGTCTGGCTTTTTCTATGCCATAAACGATTGCAAGACATTCTTTTTCAGTCGTTCCGTAGTTTCGTTCTGCTCCTTGGAGTTTTCGGCTGTAGTAACCTAGAACTCCAGGTTTCTTTTCGTTTTTCGCATACTGATAGATTATGACACCAATCTGGTAATCGCAAGCATCAGTGTGCAAGGCAATTTCTGCCCCCGGATCATACAAAGTTAGAATCGGAGCGGAGCAAAGAGCCTTCTTCAGACCATCAAAAGCGACCTCGCAGTCGTCATTCCACTTGAAGTCCAGGTCCTTCTTGACTAGGGCTTGCATTGGTTTGGCGATCTTGGAGTAGTTCTCAATGAAACGGTTATAGTAGCCGGTCATTCCAAGGAAGCTTCTGACGTCAGTCACATTTTTCGGTGCAGGAAATCCTTGAATCGTCTGCACTTTCTCTTCATCAGGTCGAATACCAAGGGCGCTAATCTTGTGTCCAAGGTAGTTGATCTCGTCTTCTCCGAAGAAACATTTGCTGGGTTGAAGACTTAAATTGGCGTTCCTGATAAGCACCAAGATATCTCTCAATCTTTTCATGAACTCTTCGAAGTTCTTCGCAAAGATGACGATGTCATCTAAATAGACCAGGCAGGTCTCCCATTTGTGGCCTGCCAGTAACAAATCCAAAGCACGCTGCATCGTCGCAGGTGCATTCATCAAACCAAACGGCATTCTGTTAAATTCGTAGAGGCCATTTGTGCATACGAAAGCCGTTTTTTCTCGATCTCTTTCTTCCACTGGAAATTGCCAATAACCTGATATTAAATCCAAGGTTGCAAAAATCGTGGCTCCTGAAAGTGAGTCGAAAGCGTCATCTATCCGTGGTAACGGATATTGGTCGGATTTGGTTTGAGCATTTAGTTTGCGATAATCGACGCAAAATCGATGCTGACCATTCTTTTTCTTGACAATCACCACTGGACTTGCGTACGGACTCTTGGATGGGCTTACAATGCCGGCGTCCAACATATCACGTAGTGTCGACTTGATGATCTCTCTCTGAGCAGGTGAAGTACGCCGGAGCGGTTCTCGAACCGGCGGGTTTTCACCCGTGTCAATCACGTGTTTTGCCAAATTTGTCTTTTTCAAGTCGGAGGTCTTGAAGGCAAAGATGTCTCTAAATTCTCCGAGAAGTTTCCGAATCGCCATTTGTTCTTCTCTTGAACGATTCGGATTGACATTCAGACTGTCTTGAAATTTGACATAGTCTTGCACTGTCACTTCGTCACTCTGTGCTTCAATTTTATAAATCGAGGGGCCCACAGGCACATCAAGAGCTGTAATGGCGTCCTCGATCTCTGCGATCGTTTCTCTGGCTCCGAGGTGAATAACCTCTCCAGACGGATTGAAGATTTGAATTTGAAGGATGGACTTTCCTCTTCCTTCAATGATCCCAGGAGAAACTTTGACTCCTCTCTGCTGGAACGTGCTTTCGCACGAGTCGATGAATTGAAGACTACCTTCTTGTAGATCATCAGGAGCATTGACCTCGACGATTGCAACTTTTTTTGGATCCAGCACGAGATTCTGGACCAGACGTAGCTTAGCTGGCCCCTTATTCAGGAGTTTCTCTTGCAGATCTTCCTCTTCTTTATTCTTAAGATTTTCAATAAAATCTTCTGCTTTTTGGTTCTTTTGGAGAGTGTCCGGCAACAGTTCCTCTCCAAAGTACACTTTCTTTTTGTTCATGTCAAGGCAAAGGTTGAGGTCTTTACCGAGATCGTTTCCCAGCAAAGCCTCACGTCGTCCTTTGATGACAATCAGCTTTCCTCTGACAAGTTTTTCGGCGACTCGAATCGGCACGATGACTTGTCCCATGATGTTTAATGGATTTCCTCCGGCGCCAGTCAAATTTGGCGGAAAAGGTAGCGGATCCATTACCAACTTCATCTCTTTGACTAGTGACTCACTTATGACAGAAGCTTCGGCACCACTGTCGGTAGTCATCACTAACTCACGACCTCCGAAGTTCACACGAACTTTGGGAGCCGTCTGCTCATCTTGTTGTTGGACTTGAAGTTCACGAGGCGTGACTGTCTCAGTCAACTTGGTCCACACATCTTGTATTGTCTTCGAACAACACTGGTTCTTCAACCGACAGAGAAGACTAGACTCTGCAGTCGAATTAACAGGCATGGCTACTTTCTTTTTTGCCACTCCATGTTCTGCTTTGGTTTTAACAGGAGTAGCTCCTTTTGAGACTACTACCTGTTCTGCTTGATTTTTAGCAAGAGTAGCTCCTTTTGAGACAACTACTTGCTCTTCTTTAGTCTTAACAGGTGTGGTTACTTTCTTTTTCGCCACATACTGTTCTTCTTTGGTTATAACAGGTGTGGTTACTTTCTTTTTCGCCACACACCGTTCTGCTTGATTGTTAACAGAAGTAGCTCCTTTTGAGACTACTATCTGTTCTGCTCGATTGGACATCTTGGCGTCGTTCGTCTTTACAAACGACGTAGAGGCCCCACTTTGCAGTGGGTTCCGCCGGCTCCCATTTTCGTGAATGGTACGGATGTGGATCCCATCTCCAAAGTCTGCTTTATGTCGTGGAGAGTCCTCTAGCTGCACCGCAGCACAGCTCTGCTTAGGAGTCGTTGATTCCTCTTCTCTGTTGTCGTTTTGGCACAGGCTACCCAGACCTGGAGGCATCCCAGCATGGTTGACCGCAGCCAAACCAATAGATCCTCTCGTTATCTGGTCCTGTCGGACCGTGACGTCAACCTTTGCAGGTTTCGTTGACTCCTCTTCTTTCGGGCTCTCGTTGACATCTTCTTTTTCGGGCGTCACTACTTTGGGTGCGAGTGGCGCCCTTAGTAGTTTAAAGCTGTCAGATGGTTGTCAAAATGGAAATAATGCGTTCGATTATTTATTAGGACAGGCACCATCTTCATTCCATTGGGTAGAACATGGATTTCGTCGGCGCGGATAACTTTCGGCGCCGTCGTTTCATCAACTCTACTAACTGGAGTTGGTGGAGTCGTCTTGTTCTCCTCCTTCTTCGGTTTCGGTTCGTTGGGGCACTGGAACGCTCGATGTCCAGGCTCCTGACATTGATAACAGATGAGTGGCCCAGTAGACTTCCTTCTCTGCTGGGGTCTCGATCCACCATCTCGATTTGGTTGTGAATCCTGCGTCTTTTCAGACGTGGCCGGATTCTTAGGAGTCCACGTCTGCTTCCTTTGTTGTTGCTGCTGTTGTTGCTTCTGCTGCTGAGGCTTCTGCTGCTGGGCCGGTTGGTTACCAGTAGACGTCCTGTACACTAGCATCTTCTCCTCTATTAGTTCTCCTTCTGTTTGGGCTGCAAATTTAACAAAGTCATATAAATTGTCTTTAGGTGCCCCAAATAGATACTGTTTGAGAGACGGTAGCAGGCTCTTCCTCAGGCTTGAGATCAACAAAGAGTCGTCATCATTGGGATGTATCCTTCGATACATCTCTGCATACTCCTCCGCATAGACTTTGAAGGTTTCGTTGTCCTTCTGAGTCCTTGCGGACAGCTCGTTCTTCATTCTTACTTTCTGGTCCGGCAATAGAAATTCATTTATAATTCCATTTCTCATCATGATCCAATTGATCTCGCCATATTCCAAGCGGAAACGAGCAAGCCATTTGATTGCTCGTTTTCGAAGGAGACCAGTAAAGTGGCTGCATCGCTGCAGGGAGTTCCACTGGTGCGCAATCGCAATATCTTCGAACTCTTCGATATATAGAAGGATGTTTTCAGACCCAGTATACTTCGGAAAACCCTGGAGTGGATGTAGCGAATTCTTTTCAGAATACGGCGTAGGTCCCAGGTTTGGAGTCCATTCAGGAGCTTCAGGCCTGAGCTTGCGCCCGGATTCTGTCGGTGATTTGCTTCTATTTCTGAGATTTCTCTCATGTGTGTGTTCAAAGCGGCGTGGAGTCGATTCTCCACATAACCGTCTTACCAATTCTTCTCGACTTTCAGGAGTAGCGTCTTTCATCAGTTCGGCAAACCGGTCGACCATCTTCTGTTCGTTGCTTCGTCGAGAGGCCTCAGAAGATGCTTCAGTCTTGAGTCGGGTGTCGGCTTGTCGTTCTTCGTCTTCAGCACGCTGTTCTTCCTCCTGGAGTCGCTTCTCTGACGCAAGGGCCCTCAGCTTGTCTTCCTTCTCCTGCTTCCGTGCTTCTCGGGCAACACGGCGTGTTTCCCAAGCTTTCGCTCGTTCCTTTACGAGCTGTTCACGTCGGCGTCTGTATTGGAGTTGCTGGGAGAACCTTGCGGTTATTCCGTTGGTATTCATCATTATGTATCGTAATTTGTGTCAATAAAAACGTAAAAATGTTTCGAAAAATTTTGTTTGGTTTCAAAATTGTTTGCACAATTGAATTACGATAGTTCTCGTGTTTTTCAACACGTTTCTTAGGGCAAAACGAGGTAGCAAGTTTTATAAACTACCCCGCACCTCCACCATATATTGTGACGGACCTTTTTCTGCTAGTAGAATCTGCTCTTTTTGGTTAATACGAGCGAGTTTACACTCGTATTGATAGTGGTTGGCTAGGCCACTAATTCTACTGGTCCGGGAGGACTAGACCAATATAACGTCTATTTTATGTCCTCACTAGTCTCTGGCAAAAGACTTCACAGTCTTGAGGATCTTTAATCTCTGTATCTCTCGGACTTTCGTCCGTAAATCTGCCCTAAGAATCGTGTAAAAATATACTCACTTGTACGTTGCAGGTTTGCACCTGTTGGGACCTTTTCGATGTATCCAAATAGGTGAAGACCTGCAAATGATGAATTCCCAATCGCGGAATTTTAAGTTTCGATGAATAAAAACACCACTGGCTTGGTTTAAAATATCAAGATCGGTTTATTACGCAGATAAACAAAGTTAGCGAACTGGTTTTTTATACACACACATAAAAATATCACTTTAGAAAATATAAGTTAAATCGCAAAAAAATAAAAGAACCTGGCCAAAAATGGGCATAGGTTCGGTCTGTTAAAATCTTCTCAAAAAGCGTTTTTTGACATTAAAAATGTACTCTTTATATACCCTGAGAATCCACAAGTCGGATTCTCAGGGCACAATTTGACAATTGGTTAAAACAATATTTTGGACCAAATGGACCAATCAAAGGATTGATCCACTTGTCCAAAACCATGATTCATCTCCTGTTGTCACACATAGGTGACAACAGAAGAAATCAAAACAAAATCGAACTTTAACCGAATAACATGAGGGGGGAACGAAAAGGTCAGATGATTATCTCATCACATATGGTATCTGGGTCACTTGGTACCAAAAGTACCGAGTGGCCCAGAAGCTAAATAAAGTACAGGGTGACGTTAAACCCCAAAAAAAACGCAAACGCTAAAGAGCGGAAATAAGCGGCGGGCCCAAACGTCTCAATAGATATAGATATAGATATAGATATAGATATAGATATATATCTATATATATATATATATAGCAAAAGCACCCTTATGGGCAAAGTTAGGCTGATAGACAAATTTGCCGAGATTGCCTGTAAATCAATTGCTTATATGAATTTTTTTGTTTAGGTCACAAGATTTCAGGTTCTCGTCTCCTTGATGTTGTCAAGCCAAACAAAAGATCAAGTGACTCATTCTGCGATGGAAAGACTTAAGCGTCATGGTTTGACTGTCGATTCCATGATGGAAACGGACGAAGAGACGATCGGAACACTTATCTATCCTGTCAGCTTCTGGAAGGTGATTAATCTCTGATAATATTAGAGGACGGGGTAATTGCGTGACTTACGACGTGACCAGTAGCGATCGCAGTTTAATTCTTTCACATTTCAGACAAAAGCAAAACATATCAAGAGAACGGTTCATGTGTTGAAGGAAGAATACAATGGCGACATTCCGAAAACACTCAAGGGTCTGTGTGCACTTCCAGGTGTAGGTCCCAAGATGGCTCACTTGTGCATGAACATTGCTTGGAATCAACTTACTGGGATAGGTTTGTATTGCAGTCATTATGCGTTACTTTTGTTCCTAGGTTGATTCAGTCTTATCCAAGGAATGGCATCCTAGGTATATTTGTTTTATCATGAAATAATAATCGGATTACAATCGGATCAATCCCGAGAATTCAGCATTTTAATTTTCATATATTAACGCTCGTACATACGCTCGTACATATTTTAAAGCAACTCTCAAATAATTAAAAGGCAGGAATGTGTAAATGGCATATGAGTGACACTCACATGGTTGGCAACCTACAGTATTTACTGATAGCATTTTTTTTTGCTAATACACAATATGCAAATATAACAAGCATAATTTACTAGAAAGATTATAAGCGCTACTTAGTTGCACTTTTTTTTTGTTAACAAATTTATTTTGTCGAAATCGTTAATTTTTGGGATATTCAAAAAATGCCAGCTCCTAATGTAAAAAGAACTACATGAATACAATTATTGTTCTGAATATCGAATGCAATTAAAATGTCAATTCATGATTCTGGAGGAAAAGTAATATTTCAGAGAAGTGCAGAGTTTCGAATTTTGATCAACTTTGAATTTATAGTTTTTAAACAATTATTTTATAGATATACAGGTTTATTATTTTTTATTTCTCAATGTTAAAGAAATGAATAACTACTTGGCCATTCTTATAAGTGTCATTGTAGCTTCTGCAAAACGGTTGTGGCTGCAGGTTTAATCTTTAAGAGGCTACATCACAAAAATGCTTCGAAAAATCTCCGCAAAGAGCGCTAGCATCGTTTTTCTATTGAGCCCAAATACCCCAGTGTTAAAGAAAAAATTTAAATTTTTAAAATACACACAGTCGCGGCAATATGTTTATTTTCCATATTTAAAGTTGTCCAATATTAACTTTTCAAGCTGATCGAGTGACATAACGGTTATATTTTTAAAAACTATTTCAAAATCGCGAATTTCTAACTTTTTTTTCTAACTCTATTGAGTACGCACTCATAAGAAAAAAACAACCATTAAAATGCTCGTAAAAATACGTAAAAGTAATTTTAAAAAAACAGAAAAAAATCAGCACATACGCCAATGTGTTCGCTTCACTGTGGTTTAATGTGGTTTTTTAAAATTATTTTTTAGGTATTTGTAGAGCATTTTAATGGATGTTTTTTTTACTTACGAGCGAGTACACAATGGTGTTTAACATAAGTTAGAAATTCGCGATTTTGAAATAGTTTTTAAAAATAAAACCGCACTTACCAATTTTTTGTTATTATGACTCAAAAAACAGCATATATTTAAGGTGCACATTGCACTTTGAAAACATAATGTTGGACAACTTTAAATATGAAAAATAAACACATTGCCGCAACTGTGTATTTTAAAAATTAACATTTTTTCTTTAATATTGGGTCTATGGGCTCAATAGAAAAACGATGCTAGCGCTCTTTGCGGAGATTTTTCGAAGTAATTTTGTGATGAAGCCTTTTACGCATTTTTTAAGAGCCTGGACCCTCGAAATTTGCTTGTGCCATTGACATGGTCAATTTTGCAGTTCCAAAATTAATTTAAATAGCTGTACCAACCAAACTTTAAATTCGAAACGTCGTGAAAATTCCTCATTACTTGAAAAAAACATTATTGAGATGAAGGAACTTTAACATGGGTCAAGGTGCATAGGACAATGACGCAACCAAAAGACCTTAATACCGGGCCACAAAATTCAAGAAGTAATTGCAAATTCAACCACTTAACCACTTCTTAACTGAAATGTGATGTGTCCAATAACATGGCAACTTGATTCTTTATAGGCCTACCTTATTTTCTTCAAACTGTTTTGGAGAAAATAAGGTAGACCTATAGGCTATGTTATGGGACACACCAAATTTCAATTAAGAATGACCTCTATGGCATCATGCAGCGTGTGTGTGCTGGAGTGTCTAGGCAATTCTTATTGAAAAAATCGGAATCCTAGGATTAAAATATTATACCTTGAAAAGCCTGGGATTGGTAGATATTTCTGAGCTGCAATCTCGTTTAATTTCATCGTCGTTCCATTTTTATAATCTATTTGAAGGGGTCGATACTCATGTTCATAGGATTTCTAACCGTTTGGGGTGGGTCAGCAAGGAGACAAAAACACCAGAAAAAACAAGGTTGGAATTGGAATCATGGTTGCCAAGGTAAGTAAAATCAGTTACGAATGGAAGTGAAATAATAGCAGTCTGAAATAAACTTTGAATTTCGTTTAAGATGCTACATCACAAAATTACTTCGAAAAATCTCTGCAAAGAGAGGGCTAGCATCGTTTTTCTATTGAGCCCATAGACTCTATGTTAAAGAAAAAATGTTAATTTAAAAAAGGAACAAAACTAGCATCAGTTCTTGCTTGCAATTCTTTGATTGGTCATGAGTACTTATAAGAGGATTTCTAGTGAGGATGCCATCTAACATTGCGATGCTTTCTTCAGTTAGCAGACGTTCAAGTCGGGCAAGGCTTTGCTCTGCTCTATGGTTTGCCAGCGAGTCCCACTGTAGCTCATCTATCGTTAAGGCGCATTCACACTAGGGTTGTTTACCAGCCGCTGGTTGCTGCAGTCTATTAGCAGCTACAGCAAGCAGCGGCTGCTTTGGGTTCACACTTGTTCTGTCACTGCTGGTATTAGCTGCGCAAGTCATCCAATAACCGTCGTGCAAAAACACAAAATCTAACAACCAACCAACCCAAGCAGTGGAGTTTCAACTACCCACTAATAATAAGTAGTAATAACAAAGGGTTCACACTAGCTGGTAGCAGCAGGAAGGGAGTCACATGACCAGCTGGTAGCTGCTAAAGTTGGAGATGTTCAACTTCACCAGTTGATGTTAAAATCACTAGCCTGCTGGAGAAAGCTGGTGCTGGTAGCAGTTCACACTATGCTGCTAGAAACCTACAAACAACCAGCAGCTGGTAAACCAGCCTAGTGTGAATGCGCCATTAAGGTTACACTGTCAGAAAACATGTATTTTTCTTTAATGTATGCTCTATGAACCGTAGCCTTTAATTAGCTTTGTTCACTAATTAAAGCAAGTCTTTGGAAAGGGTTAAACCAACGTATTTAAAGGTGTCAACATGTTTCAATGAAATACACCCCATTACCTAAACTGCCTCAATTGGATTACGCTTTCTGGAAACATGCAAAACCTTCAGGACTTTCTTATGTTTGCAAACACAATCAAATAACATGACTATAATTTAAAATTATCAGTATGGGCAGTGTTGCATATTGTCAATTGTTAATTGTTAACATTTTGAATTTGAATAATTACTCTGCAAGCAGCCCAGATGGACTGTGGCAGAGGAACCATTTAGTCCAAAATCGGCATAGAAAAATGCATTGTCAAAATAAACAACTATTCCTTGTGAATTTAATACAACATTTAACATAACATTTAATGTCATTATCAGAATAGACCTTACTTAGGTGGGGACGAATCCTAAATTTTCTTGAATCCTTCACATAAGAATTCTATATTATTCATTAAGACGATACAAATAAATGAAATAATATTAAATATTAAATTATTAATAATAAAAAACAGTGAACCGGGTACCACCGAAATTGCAACAATCGCCGTTTTTTTGTTAGTGAATGCTTTTAATGGACGTCAATGGAGTTAAAACTAATTTTACCACAGTTTTTAACAGTTTTTTTTTTAGGTTAGGACTCGAAAGATTCGAAAGACGAAAAAAGCACGAAGATTCAAGTTTTCGAATCTCGAATATTTCTGAAGATTCGAGGATTCGAGAATTCCTTACTCTTAATCTAAACAAAAACATTTACATATCGGATTATAGTAAAGCATTGATGAGCATTTAGTGACGAACCATGTTTTCAAACGATATGTCATGATGGCTATATTCACGGCTGTACCGATCACTTTTGTTTCCCTAGCCAATGCCGAACTGAACACAAAAAAAAAATTGGCATGCCGATCATGCCGATTTTTGCTACCGTTTTTGTTGCTGGAGTTTGTTTTATAGCCGATTTCTGGTACAGAAAGTGTAGGCTATACACATAGTTATACCAGCAGGGGAAGATTTGGGCAAACGGGAAAGCACAAAATTTCGGCCAAGAGAGAAGCAGTTTGCACAAGAACGTATTGAAAAAGAGTTAAATTATAATTTTCCAGTTTATAAAGCAATGGCAAGACAACAATTTCCTTTTAAAGATGAATTAGTGATAAACTTAGTAATAAATTGATGGACCCGCCACCGCTGCCATTTTTATCGAGGAGCAAACCTGATTGTTGAGTGCGTTAATGATCGGAAATTGGTTAATATTTGTTCGCCGATCCGATTTTTGCCGATTAGCACTAAATCGGCAAAAATTGGTTCGGCAAAATCGGCTCGGTACAGCCTTAGCTATATTCAAATATCTCCGTAATTGTTATGCGCATAAAATTGGTCATAGGTTCATTTTTTTTATTTTTCTAGGGAGCTATGGAGTGAAGTCAATTTGCTTCTAGTTGGATTTGGTCAACAAATTTGCAAACCAGTGAATCCGAACTGTTCAGACTGCCTCAATAAAAAACTGTGCCCATTTGGAAGAAAAGAGAAAAAGTAATTTTGTAATAAATATTTTGGCTATGTAAATAAATATAATTAAACAATTTCTTTTATTTCGTAATGATTTTAATTCATAACTTATAATTAAATGCAGCTTTTATTTCCGTCAATGACAATTGACATGTCATTCAATGCTTTTGATATGCTACAATTCATTGCGCACATCTTTGCCCATTTCTTAACGTTGCCCTGTAGAAAGGAGGCGACCTGCGTTTGAAGTAAAGCGCCAAACATTGCAACGTCGGCAAGGCTAAACCTTCCACCCACCAAATAATCCTCCTTTCCAAGGTGAGAATTCAAAGTTCGAAGAACACCCTGTCGTTCCTTACTACTGCCATGAAGCAGAGAGAAGTGAACGAAGTCGAGCCATTGGTCAATCTGGGTCGCTCGTATCGGATCTTTGAAACTCAGGTTCTGAAGAAAATTCGAAGCACAGTACCTCAGAAAGTTCACTTCTCCAATCACAGCACCTTGTATGGTAGGAGAGACTACGAACTGCATATCGGTTCCTACTGGAAAGAGATTGAAGGATAAAGTCGATTGGTTCGAGTTCCTCGTAATTAAATCGATCAAAACAAACCATCTTTCCAAATGAGAACTAGGTTTAAGTTTTGTTCTTTGACGTACTTGGAAACGATATTTTGAACAAACATCTGGTACTCCGAGGTCAACGAGACGACTGAAGAATGGATGTGACATGTCAAGCGAACATTGCGTTTCTCGTTAAGTAAGTAGTAGATCATCAATAGAGTTATTGGATTGTAACTTGAGGAAGTTGTGACGACAACGTCCGACACTTGTTCCACTCCATTCTATGAACATAAAGAAATGAGTTAAGCTGCTTTCCGGAAACGTTATTTCAGCAATGTGACATGATGGCGCTCGCATAGTTAAAAATGCGTATCGCTAAGTTATTACAAAATTATATAATTAATGTCTTAATTGAAATAGAAAAGGTATGTCATGATTAAGGAAACAAAATTAACTTATTTTGATAATCTGTCGTATTCCGATTAAACGCGCACAAGAGGAGTAAAAGCCTGACTCCGTAGTCACTACAACTGAACATCTCTGGCAGATCTATTTTTCCGTTGGGTCGCTCGTCAAAAAAAAAGATAACGATCCAACGGAAAAAGTTTGCCAGTTGTGTACATGGTTCGTCTCTTTTCTCCTTTTGTGATCGTTTTATCGGAATTTCATTTTATAAGTCGTTAAAAATATTTTAAAAACGTTTTTTTTCTAACGTGGGGTTATATAAGATAATAAGAATTAGCGCCACTAGCATCGTCTATGTCACGTTGCTGAAACAACGTTTATTTAAAGTTTCTTAACTGAAGATATTGATTTAAAAGCGAGAAACTACTTCAAGTTTCGTTTTGGCAGAAATCTTCGATCGAGGTTCGATCAACGTAGGATCCAAAGATATCTGCTGTTTAATGAGTTCTAGTTTTCCTGTCAACTCTTCAAGTTGCCTGAAAAGTCGTTCCTGTCTCGATTCCAGTTGGTTCAGATTCGATTCTTTGCTCGGCTGGAAATAGAAACATGCGATTCAACGAAACGTATAGAGCAATTCTTCCTAAGGGATGTGGTGGGGGTACAGTGGCTTTGGTAGGGCTTTTGGCGCCAAGGGCAAAAATCTTGAGTGTGCCCCCAAAAATGTTTTTGACCTCCATTGCTCTTTAGAGCATTCCTCTTTCCAGTTGTAGCATTCGAAAAGGACTATCCCTTTTATTTAGGAGGGGCGTTCTTTCTATGTTCTGTTATTATTTTTGCGTATAAGAATACATGTGACGTATTTTCATTTTAAACCATATAATTACAAATGAATGTTGCATGTGCATCACATGTAACTATGTCATGTACGTGAGTACATACATGTGTGTTTATCTATATACACATGCGCACAAGTGTGTACTTGTGTGTACACATGCGCACAAGTGTGTACATGTGAGGACATTAAATAGACGTTATATTGGTCTAGTCCTAACGGGCTGGTAGAATTGGTGACTTAGCCAATCACCTTTAAAACGAGTGAAAACTCGCTCGTACCATTAAAAAGAGCAGATTCTACCTGGGGAAAAAGGTCCGTCACAATACGAATTTCTATTTAAACAAGGGATTCAAAGAACCCTACAGACCTCCATTGATTTAATATATCAAATAACCGACTTTTTTCATTGTTACATGTGTGCGCATGAGTATGCACATGAACACATGTGCGTGTATGAGTACATACATGAACACACGTGCACACATGAGTATGCACATGTACACACGTGCACACATGTGTATGCACATTTATGCACGTGCATGCATGTGTATGCACTTGTGCGCGGATGTATGCACTTGTATGCATGTGTATGCACATGTACACACTTGTGCGCATGTCTACGCACATGTACACACTTGTGTGCCTGTGTATGCACATGTATACACATGTGCGCATATGTATATAAATAAACACACATGTATGTACATGACATGCTGTGACGACCCAGTTTTGCTCCTTTGGTGGAGCAGAACTAAATCTCCTGTTTTGTCTGCTAGGCTGGCTAATTAGCTGCCAGGCAGACGACAAAATGGCCAGCAAGGGTCACTGTCCTCCCCCAGGTGGAGCAGCCTGGGGGTGGTATATAATGGCGGTGGCCATAATATTCTGGACAGTGTGTTAGACCCCTCATGCTAAGTGCATGTGTTTGGTGTGCTCTTTTTCATCAGGTGGCCAAGATGGCCACCCTTATTCATCATCTTTTGTGGTGTTCAGGTGTGTTACACCTTTGCTCCTAGGTGGAGTAGCCAGGAGATATCTTTTGCACCTTATTTAACAGAGTGAGTGTTGATCTATTCACTTGTGTTAATTGAATAAATATCACCATTGGAGTCATGTCTTTTGTTGTGTTTGCTCTCTGCTGGATAAAGCATCCAGCAGATATTGCCTAAATTGAGTGAGTGTTTTGCTATTAATTTATCTGTGAATAAATTATCTTATTTTCACTCCTACACACTGGTGTCGTGTCATTCTTTTGGCGAAGTTCCGCGAGGAGGGTGGGGGTTTATGGTTGGGAGTCGCCGAACCACCACCGTCCTGTTCCGGCTTGTCAGCCGGTTCTTCACGTGCCGGTTTCTACGGTGGACCCATCGGGCAGTCACCGTAGGTTCTTATCGTGGCTCTACGGTCATCCGACCGTCAATATTCGGCGAGGCAGGCTCCGGTTGGCCGGCGCCACCCGGACACGTGGTCAATAGGGCAGCCCGCATTACGATCCCGGTCCCTAACGGAGTCTGGATCCGGGAAGTCGGGAAAGATTTGCCGGGGTGTTGTTTCGGACCCAAGTCGGGTCGTTACAATGTGCATGCGTCATTCATTTGTAATAATATGGTTTAAAATGAAAATACGTCACATGTATTCTTATACACAAAAATAATAACAGGACATAGAAAGGAACACCCCTCCTAAATAATAGAAAAGTCCCCCTTTTGAATGCTACAACTGGAAAGAGGAAGAATCTCGATTTTTTTTAAAAAAAATTACGTTTTTAAAAAATCGAATTTTATATATCAAAGTTTCATCGTCAGAATGTGTACATCATTTTAGGTCTGATAACATTTTATTGTAGGTGGCCCCGTTTTCGACTTGTTCGGCCCACAAAAAATTATGACCAACAACTAAAAATTTGTTTCTAAAAAATTCATAAAAAATAACCCCTGGGAATCAAATAAGAAAAACTGCATGTCTTTATCTCATTCCGTTCTTGAGTTGTTCGACCCACAATTTCGGGGTTCCGGACACACACAGACATCCTTTTTTGCCCCTTTTCTTGCATGATCCTATATACCTCCATTGCTCTTAAGAACAATGGAGGTCAAAAACGATTAAAATCCACTCATGTGGAAGTGAACATGAGGGGAAACGAAAAGGTCAATTGCAAAAATACAATCTGGGTCAATCGGTACCCAAAAGTACCCAGTGGCCCAGAAGCTACAAACAAAAATACATGGTGAAACGAAAAATAAAAACCCCAAAACAAATGGCGCTAAATAAAAATAAAAGTGGCGGGAACAAAACGTCTCAATATGTAAACCAAAAAAAAAAATGCATTTTTCAGTTGCAGAACCTGGTTACTGGCTAAAATTCACAGAGGTGAAACTAATACCTATCAAAGGCTTCATCAGTCGGCCATTTTGGCAACCACGTTGTTTATTTTATATAGCTTCATTCTGCTGCTTTTACAGCAGCACCTGTACAGTTTATTTAATAGCAAGTGAATGAATAAATTATCCTTTTATTTATTCAACTCTCTTTATTTGGGTCTTAACTTGGGGGGTTAACTGTGTGGTGGGTCATTTCTTTTGTCCACACCACACACCACCCCTGGGACGGTTTGGTCTGGTCCCCATCTACCGCGAGGAGGTGAATAAATTATGCCGTGTGGTTCCATCAACATTGGGTGGTGGAATACGGCGTGTTGACTCCGGCATCATACCGTCCTGCCAGCTTCAGTTCACCATGAGACATCCAGTGGTTCGTCCTGCACTGAAGGAGTCTGGTGAGTATAAGGGTTTTGTGCTCACGAAAGCATTGGACAACCGATGGGTTGTTACACGAAGGTGAACAGCTTTGGCTGGGGAACCTTTGGCAAGCAAGTCTGCAACAAAGACGGGATCTAGCCACCCTTCGAAGTCTGAGCAGCCCGGTAAGTCTTCGAGTGCGTTGGGTTCCCCTCGAAGCATGGTAAACTCTCTTCACATGAAGAAGCATGCAAAGAGGGGAGAACCAACGACTCATGCCAGGATGTTGTACCGGGCAAGGGTGAGTCCCAGCATGCAGGTACGGGCATGTCAGCTGAGAATCAGCCAGACAATATGCACCAAGTAGGGGTGGCACAGGTGGCTTGGTTTTCGATGCATAACATGCTGGTCTGCTCGGCCCCAACCCCTCCGAAGGTGGTCTTAGTGTCGGATTCATGGATCTGACCTTTCGGTACACTCCAAATGGTGAACCTGCCTATGCCTCAGGGCAGGGCGACTTGGGTGGAGATGTTCCACATAACAGCAGTTTCATGACTTCCTGTGGGAGAGCAACTCCCAGACTCCTGGGTAGCAAAGCCTTACAACATGAACCATGTGGTTGCATTCAATAATGGAAGCTATATCTAGTGTTCACGGTCATCAACCTGGTTCAGCAAACATTTTGTTTGATGGATATTTTGAGACTAGGTCACGGGTTGGTAAGAATAGCCCACCATGCAGCCTCACTCAACCAATGATTTTGAGATGTGATGCTAGGAGTGATGTTGGCTCAGTATGTGAAACCGAGCCCAGTTTTCCTAGTGATCCTCCTCACCAGTCCGGAGCTACATGTAGCCCCACAGGTGATTCTGGTGGGCATTGTTTACTACTACCTTGTGTCTTATTTGTGGCAGTTGTTTGGGGGCCTGACCGGGGTAATGGTGAACTATCGCTACGTTTCTTGGGCCCTACAACCACGTTGGTCTGTCGGCGGACCTGTCTTGTTTTGCCCAGATCACATCTTGTCACACCCAGCGCAGCCGTTAATAACAAGGGAGACTCCGTGATCTGACCACCTTTTTATGAGGACCGGCAACTTCTAATTGGTTTGTTATTTGGTCTGATGTCACATGCCCCGCCCTTTTCAATTTCTAATTGGTTGATATTTGGTCTGACGCTCATAAAAAGGCAGGGAAAACGACTATATCCTGATGAGCACAATTGCCTGCGAGGAGGAAAAGGCTATTTGAAAGGTTAATAGGTTACAATTAATGAGGGGGGGGGGGGGTCGACAGACTGGACATATGTTTAATAAGCGCCTCTAGTGGCAGTAGGCGAAAAGATGGCACCCTAAGAAGTTGGCAGACGAAATTTTAACATAGGTACGTTTTTTGCTGTTTTCTTGCAAATTACTTGCCAAACCTTTCGTGAATTTTTGAAAACGTAAAGATAAAAGTATGTAGCTTCATATCCATACATTAGTTTATTTAATGTTGTTTTGTTGTTTTCTTCTCAACGTCGCTGTTAAACCGAAACTTTTAACATAAAAGCCAATGGAGATTTTGATTAGTCGGTAAGTTCTTATGCTTATTTCTTGCAATTACAATCACAATTATAGTGACATTTTAATGAAATAAAGATAAAAATACGTAGTTTCACAGTCAGGCATTGGTTTCTTAATGATCCTCTTTGTTTGTTTGTTTTCAATGTTTTATTCTGAACCCTACAATGAATAGCTGGAGTGAATTTTTTGAATAACACATGAAAAACAAACAGGAAGAATATTTAATTAAACAATAATTGATTATAAAACTACATATTTTTTATCTTTATTTCTTTAAAATTTCACGATAATTGTGCAAGTAATTTGTAAGAAAACAGCAAAGGAACTTACGGACATATCGAAATCTCCATTGGCTTCCATGTTAAAAGTTTCGGTTTTACAGCAACATTCAGAACAAAACATCGAAAACAAAAAACAAGGAATAACAAAAAAAAAAAACTAATGCATGGATATAAAACTACTTACTTTTATCTTTATTTTTTCAAAAATTAACGAAAATTGGGCGAGTAATTTGTCAGAAAACGCCAAAAAAAATTTACAGGTGCAGCGATTTTTCCATAGAGTAACTTTTAAAGTTTGTCTGCTAACTTCTTGGGGGGGGGGATTTTTTCGCCTACTGCCTCTAGAGGCGCTTATTGGACAAAAGATCCATTGCATAAATAATGACGGTTTTATTTCTTACCAAAGCACTGATATTGCTTTCAACAACATTTTTCATTTCGTACATACACGTTAATGTTTCGAATGTTTCTGGAAACTCATACATACGACAGATTTTATACATTGAAAAGTTTAAACACCTCAAATCCGCCTCGCCATTCATTTTCAAATAAGAAAAGATTCCACAGTACCGGTTTTGTGTACGTAAAACAACGTCGCAACCATAGCACAGAATAAGAACATAATACAGTAGGGAAACTGAGCCATTAACTTGTGACAGAATTTTAGTCGCTATTATGTCGTGACCAACGATCTATAAAGAATAGATTGGCAATGTCATAGACATCAGCGCCCCCAAACGGAGGCTACTGCAGCTACGCACCGCCATGATAGTTATAGGCAGAAAGGACAGTGATCAGCAATCAAATACATTAGGGCAGAAAAGGCAGTATTTCGTTATTTCTGGGCAGGTCGCGATATTTTTGGGCAGGTGAGGGTATTTGAGGGTAGGTGGGGGTACTACCTACTAAACTTAACCATTACCTGCCGGAAAAAAAAATTTCCGGAATTTTAAAAAAATTTTGAAATTTTTTGTATAGGGCAGAATGGGCAGAACTTCGTTATTTCTGGGCAGGTCGCAATATGTTTGGGCAGGTCAAGGTAATCGAGGGTAGGTGAGGCTACTCCCTACTAAACTTAACCATTACCTGCCCAAAAAAACATTTCCAGAATTTTAAAAAAGTTTTGAAATTTTTTGCATAGGGCAGAATGGGCAGAATTTCATTATTTCTGGGCAGGTCGCGATATTTTTGGGCAGGTGAGGGTAATCGAGGGTAGGTGGGGGTATTACCTGCCAACAGTGAAAAAGCAAATTTCTGTAACAGCAACAGCTAACTAATAGCTAACAAGTTAATTATTTTCAAAGGCCATTGAATAAATCACGTTTATGTATGTATTTTATTATTCATGTTAAATATGTGTATTTTGGTATTTAATTGTGTGAAATAAATAATTAAATTTTATTGTATTGTATTCAGTAAAATTTTACGAGTAGGTTACATAAATAATGAACAAATACATTAAATGTGCAGTTCCTTTTCTGAAAAAAAAATAAGAATATATGAGTTTGCTATGAGCAGCCCATAGGCAATTAAGAGCTTTTTGCCTTTTACTGTCATGGCCGCCATAGTGTTCAATTCGCCTCAAAATGGTGTCTTAACTGCCAATCTATTCTTTATAGATCGTTGGTTGTGACGCACTGCCGCCATTTTGAAATGTATTACTCTATGATATGTGTTAATCTGTGGCAACAGCAACGATTGAAAAGTTGGCAAATTGTAAAAATATAAAAGTTGAAAAATTTTAAATTAAAAATGTGTTTATAAAATTTCATATTTTCCATGTATTTATCTTACATAATAACAAAAATGCAAAAAAAAATTTTTTGTTGTAAACTAAGCCCGGTGGATTGGTTATCATTAAAGAAAACAACAGTCACAAAGATTTCGAAAAGAAATCATAAGATGGGAGTTTGAAGCCTACTGATGATCCACTTGGCAGTGGTGAAACATGTTTAAAAATGAAATTTAAAAATAAAATTAAAAATTAAATTAAAAACTGAAATTTAAAAATAGATTTCAAAACTAAAATTTAAAAACAACTAAAAACTGAAATTTAAAAATAAAATTTAAAAATAAAATTAAAAACAGAAATTTAAAAATAGATTTCAAAACTAAAATTTAAAAACAACTAAAAACTGAAATTTAAAAATAAAATTTATTAAAAAAATTAAAAATTTAAATTTAAAAATAAAATTTAATAAAAAATAATCTGAATAAAAAATACTTTTATCATCATTTTATGTAAATTACACGAACTTTTATTAATTAAGCTTAACACAATTTGAATTTGATTATTTAAAAACGATATACACAATTAAAAAATTACATTATAATTTAAAAAGTATTCATTTCCACATGTTAATTATGTTTTGATTTAATCATGTTACTTTACAAGAAAACATCCAAACAACCAAACATAGTAATACATTTCAAAATGGCCACTATCAAGTAACCGGTTAAAATAAGAGAAGCTTTCAGTCCAAGGTCATGAAATTCTGTCACAGCAACTTCGAAGGTGCTGCATGAGTTTCCCTTCTGTATATCTCCTTATAATAAGGAGAAGAACAGAAGGGAAACTCTCATGCGGCGCCTTTGAAGTAGACCTAGTGGAAAGAAACGAATTTATAGATCGGGAACTGAAAAACGTGATGATAAAAATAAACGTGAATTGGAGGAGATCCAAAGCAGAGGAAGCTATTCGGATTTGAGCAACGTTGCTCCCTACCAACAACATCAACTGATGTCGATGATCGTTCAGATCCCGCTGAACGTGCGGAAGCTGAAGCTCCCATTGAAGAATCAAATGAGCTGAAGTCTACTACACACAAGGAATTAGGGGACGATGCTGTTAATCCAGAACAAGAAAGCGGCGAAATTGAAGCAGTGTATATTGAACTTTGGAAATTTGTTCCACGTGGATTCCAAGCATCAAATACGGAGAAACTCGCATTTATGAAACACCATCTAGTTCAGCCAAGTGATATTGATAACCAACTTCCATTTAAGGCAAGCAAAATGTGCAAACGAGATCTACCCAATGACACTACAGTCCCTCGTAAATGGTTGTCATACTGCCTTGAAACAAAGAAAATATACTGCAGTGTCTGCATGCCATTTTCCTCAGACAGAGAAAGCCCATTCGTCCATGGAGTTAAAGTCGAGATAAAACATCACTATAAGCAGATTGAAACACATGAACATTCCATTGCCCATGACAATGCTGTGAAAGCCTATCTGCAAATCTGCAAAAGTATGGATGTTGAATCTCTGATCAACAAGAATATGGCAGCAAAACGGCAAAGTGACATCGAAATCAGAAGGCAGGTGATTCAAAGGCTAATTGACATAATTATGTTCATCGGCAGGCAAGGGCTAGCTTATAGAGGATCCATTGAAGATGCTGCAGCCCTCAGCAACAGATGCATCAACCACGACAACGTCTTAGAACTAGTTATGCTGGTTTCTAAATACAACCAAATCTTGAAGACACATGTAGACATGGTCATTCAGAATAGCAAAGAGTGTGAGAATAGGCACCCTGAATCACAAGGAAGAGGTGGCCTTAATACATTTTTGTCAAAGTCGTTCATCAACAAAATAATTAAATATTTAGCACTTCAAATACAAATCGACATTGCTAGTGAAATTCAGCGAGCAGGCATCTTCAGCATAGAAGTAGATTCCACGCAGAATGTTTCAGTTCTAGATCAGCTAGCTCTGTGTGTTAAATATGTGCTAAATGGAAGAGTTTCTGTGAGATTGTTGGAGCTGACTGTTGCACAGAAAACAGCAGGTGAGGCACTCTACCTTCAGATAAAGGCAGAACTGGAGAAATTTAAGATCAACATAAAGCAAATCGTTGGATGTTCATTTGATGGAGCTGCTAATATGAGCGGCCAATACAGTGGGCTCCAAGCACAGCTTAAACAGGATAATAATTTGTTGATATATGTTCATTGTTGTGCTCATGCGCTGAACTTGGTCCTAACAGATTCGACAGAAAGTTGCAAAACAGCCAAGGACTTTCTTGGTCTGTTGCAGAGCACAGCAGGTTTTAATCTCAGAATCACACAAGCGCATGCTGGTTTGGACCAAAGTTAATAGGAAATCAAATGAAGGTCATGAACTGTTACATCGACTTCAGAAGGTTATTGCGACAAGATGGTGGAACAAAGACCGGGCATTGAAAAGTGTCTTCGATGACTTGAATGTTCCATTAGAAGATTGCAAGAAGTTCTTTACTTTACTAATCTGCCTCTTCACAATTGTACAAAGTAGAGATTTTGCATCTGATGTGACATTTAAAGAAAAGACATTCCTCGAAAACTGGTGCCGGTTTGAGAACATCATGGTTGCCTTCCTTTGCCGTGATTTATTCAATATTTCAACTCCTGCCTCGAAGTATCTTCAAACATGTGGTCTCAGTTACCTGGCAGTAAACAAAATGATCAATACGTTGTATAGGCAAATCAGTGCAAAAAGAGAAAACTTTGAAGTAATGCACGCCATCGCCACAGATTTTGTGGCTCATTTAAATGGAAGGTTTGCTGAGAATGAAATCCACATTGAAATTGAACCTAGCTTACCATCAAAGCGAATCCCGATTGCAAAGAAAAGAGCAGGCGAATTAGCTGCTGATGAGGTTAGAAAAATTTACATATCACCCTCCAATAGATTTAAAACGTGATCATTGATACAGCAAATAAAACAACATTTTATCTTCAACGAAGAACTTATGAAGAACATTGCACAATTGGACTCTAGAAATTTTAAGAACCTGCAGTTCCGAAATGTCTCGTAATGATTATATGCTTCGAAAATTGGCTCAACTTACAGGAACCAATCGCACTGAGCTGTGCAGAGAATTGATCCAATTTGCAAATCATTATGAGGAATACAATGCAGTTAAACAATCAGATTCTGATAGACATTGAATTCAATGATGATGATCACAGTGACACTGTACAACAGCCGGAGACATTATTTGCAATGGATGAAAGCGATGATATCTTTTGTGAATCGATTAAGTGTGAAAAAAGGCGAAGTGCTAACAATGCCTACTTTGTGCTTTGGAATTATTGCACGAGTTAAATTTTCACAGCTCATTTTACACATCACTTTATCTAGCTTACAAGTTTGTGCTAACATTATCGTGTACACAGGTTTCTTGTGCGAGGGTTTTTTCAGTTCTGAAAATCATAAAAAATCGTTTGCATTCTTCATTGGGTCAAGATTGTTTAGAAAATTTTCTTTTGTTCTATGTAGAAAAAGATTTTAATTTTGATTATGATAAGGTAATTGATGATATTGCTGCTAGTTCACGTGAATTGTCTAGAATTCTGAAATTGTAAACTTCCCTCGTTCCTAAAGTAGGTTACGATCAGAGAATGCTGATCAAGTCAATGTAACACTTGTGTAATATTATGTTCATATGTGCATTCTTATCTTTTTCTTTTATTTTTCTTATCATTTGATCCTTTTAGTCAATAAATAATATAAGTACAAGATTTTTCCTCGACTTTATATTACTTACGAATTTTCGTGTAGTATGCTGAAGGTTTATAAGGGGCAAATCATTGGTTATTATTATTTCATAGCCGGTGGGACCAACCACTAGCCAGTCCAGCCCTGTTTTTAAAACACCACAACAATTGAAGAAATGTCCCAAAGAGGACAAGATCAATTCAAGAACAGTCTGTTCAATTGTTCTGATGTTCCTGTCCACTGACCTTTTCAGTTTGAAAGGTTTAAGATGGACTTTAAATTAATCAGGTCCATCTAACACATCCCAGGTCAGAGAAAAGT
Organism: Brachycybe producta; assembly: GCA_036925085.1. NCBI lineage: Eukaryota > Metazoa > Arthropoda > Diplopoda > Playtdesmida > Andrognathidae > Brachycybe > Brachycybe producta. The sequence continues at coordinate 4,842,267 of JAUPFP010000011.1, read as the reverse complement.
AGTGAACTTCTCATTATCCTAAAGAAAAGATCAGGGAAGGGGTGGTCTCCTTTATAACATGAAAGAATAGGGAGAAGGGGAGAGTGGTCCATTGGGAGCTCAACGGCCACTCTCTCCAAAGATGAAAAGAAGAACAGGTGTAGGGCTGTGGAGATTGCAAAGCAAAGGGGCAGCAAGAAATATGAATTGTTACACAACCCCACACTTTGTCATAGGCATGTCACCATGCTTCACATATTATTCACACTCATGACAGTTCAGGCCAACAGACCAGTCAAAAATGGATTAATAAAAAAAAAATAGAAATTGCATAAAGTGGCCAGTACAAAAAGGAAAATAACACTAAAAAATACAATAAATCTGGTAAGTCAAAAATATCCCCCCCCCCCAAAAAAAACCACAAAACTAGAAAATTGTGCATAAAGGATACACTGGTTTTATGGTGGTCTACCAGTTTTTATCACTTGTCCATCTTGATGTTCTGGAAAGTTCTTCAGTCTGTGTGCTTTTAGATCTATGGTAGATCTCCTGTATGGCTCCGGTTGAACTTCCCAAGTTGACAGACCTTAGGCTGCCTGCCTCTGTCCCCAGGGGTCGAAACACCTTGGGCATTGTCTACAGCATGAGGCGATACCAGTCCAGGCATCTCTGTAGTCTCACTCTCAGTTTGTGTCTTGGTTTCGTCGACGACATCAACACAACCTACTGTCTCCATGCTTTGACCCATGTAGGGAGCTTCTTTGGTTATTTCCTTGGCACATATATTGATTAGGTCCAAGACTTCTTGCAGACTGTCTGGGGTTGCAACTTCATACCAGACACAAGCACAGGACCTTCTTGAAAAACTGTCATCGGGGATGTCCATTAGATGAGTTTTGGATGTACATCACATAATTTCCTTATTCTCTATGTCAAATTTTTTGTTTTGAAATTTCTCTATTACACTTGCAATAATTTGGTCATGTTTCTCCTCCACCCAGCCAACAAAAACACCGGTCCTCCGGTGTCGGACAATTATTCCACCACTGTGTACTCCAGTCGCCAAACTTGCAACCACTTTTTGCACTGCTTTTGTCTTGGACGAAGGTCGCGAACCATAACTTTCTGTCCTATGTTTGTTGTACTGTTGCTTTCTCTTTAGATGAGCTTGGCGAAGGTGGTGTTTAACATTTACATTAAGGTCTGGTGGTTTCACAATAGCTCCTGTGTGTACATCTGTCGATTTTAAGAGGCTTGGAACGATGTTATCTACATGTGACTGTTCCTCACGCCCAAACATTAGACGAAATGGTGTATTTTGTTGACTCATGAACTATTGAAGAGTTGGTCCCACTTCCCTAGCTAATTTTATAAGAACTACTGCAAGAATTCCATCTGGGCCCCCACTTTTACTTTTATTAAGGGTCAATAGTTGCTTGATAATGCCTTCAGTATTAACAATAATATCTCCCAAAGAATGCATTGTTCTAAACTCAAAAAGCATTAGGTGTAGTATTTTCATCTGCTGTAAAAACACTCATGTATTGTTCATTCAACAAAGAAGCTTTCAATTCTGGGTGTGATATTAGTTCTCCATTTGCCCCAACAAGAGCTGGAATCGAGTACTCACCAGCCCAAAGAGGGAATAGGCATTTGAGACTGGGTGTGAGATAGTTTGCTGCAGTGTACAGCTGCTTAATGGGAAAAAGGTATTTTTTTTCTTTCTATCGCCCACCAGGATCTTCAATTAGTGATATAGCTGCCTTTCGCTCATGTCTCAATGCTCTTCATCATGCGCACAATAACCAACTATAATTTTAGGAGGTGATATTAACTTCCCAAACATAAACTGGGAACTTTGCTCAATTACAGGTGGGAATGATGTTACTTTAGCTGTTTCATTGTTGGAAAGTTTCTATATTTACTCCATGGAACAGATGGTTATGCAACCAACTAGAAATAGTAGTGTTCTTGATGTAATGACTAACCATAACCTTATGATATCTAAAGTTAAGGTTTATGAGGGAATTTGTGACTGTCACATTGTAACTTGTGATGTCAATGTTAATGTTAAGAGTACCGTTAAAGCCATAACACAGGTTAGCCTTTATAACAAATGTAACTGGGATGGGTTTAAGTTTTTCATCAATCATTTTTAATGTTCTCAAGGTTTTGCTGCAGCATATGCAGCAAAATCTTGAGAATGAAAATTGGGCAATTTTTCACTTATTACTGATGGGAGGGGTTGCAAAGTTTGTTCCACTAAAGAGTCCTGGATGCCTCAACACCAGCATGGTATACACCAAGTGTTAAAAGGCTCTTCATAATCAGCGATTATGGAGAAAAAGATACAGAGGTAATCCAAGTTTATTGAAAGCAAATGGTTTGCATATTGCTCGTGCAAATGCTAAAAAAGAACTGGCATTGGCCCATAAAAATTTTAAAACTAATAAACTCAGTAAATGGCTGCAAGAAGATCCTAAGCTGTTTTGGAGGTATGTCAAGCATTCTCAGGCTGGTGAGTATTCGATTCCAGCTCTTGTTGGGACAAATGGAGAACTGATATCACACCCAGAATTGAAAGCTTCTTTGTTGAATGAACAATACAGGAATGTTTTACAGCAGATGAAAATACTACACCTAATGTTTTTGAGTATAGAACCATGCATTCTTTGGGGGATATTATTGTTAATACTGAGGGCATTATCAAGCAACTATTGACCCTTAATAAAAATAAAAGTGGGGGCCAGATGGAATTCATGCAGTAGTTCTTATAACATTAGCTAGGGAAGTGGGACCATTTCTTAAGCTAATTTATCAGCAGTCTTTGGATCAAGGGGTTGTTCCAAGTGTGTGCAAATTAGCAAATGTTACCCCAATATTTAAATCAGGTAATAAGTCTGAAGCTGCAAACTACAGACCTGTATCTCTAACTTCAGTGGTTTGTAAAATTCTTGAGCATATATACTCTGGCTGCATTAAGTTTCTCAAATCTCAATCTCATTTCTGATAACCAAGGGTGCTCTTGTGAGACTCAACTTATCCTGGTAGTTGTGAACTTTTGGCGATGACCTTATAATTTTTACCAACTTATGATGTTTTCTATAACTCATTTCTTCTCTTGATCGTGCGGTGACCGCACGAAGAAGATTCGAGCTACAGAAATAGTCGGATGGTGATCGATTGTGATCATCTTTCTGTGCAGGGATGTAGCCATCGCAGAAGGATGGTGAGCATCGCTCCTGGTTGTCACTGATGTACATCTTCCTTTGTTACCAAAATATGTTGTAGCACCTCCAGGATCTGTATGTCTCCTTGCCTTGTGGTGTCTCCGTCTTGTCTAGAGAAGGATTAGTTTCCAGACAAATAGACAATGCTGTTTTTCATTATAAACACTTTATTCATTCTTGTACAGAAACTCAGATTACAAGAATGAATTGTTTGATTAAAGGTGCGTCCTCGGCCCATGATGTGGTATGGATATAAATCTACGTAATACAAAAGTTGAGCAAGTAAGGACGGTGAACAAAGAGGAACATGGCCCTTTTATACCTTGGACCTGTGTACACCTATGTAACACCCAGTAAGTCACGATCCCACCAAAACCATAGCCTGGGGGTTAAACAACTCCTGCTTGTCCCTCCCTCCCTCTCTCTGACTCATATCGAAGTGGCAGATTGATACTCTCAGGACCATAGTAACTTGGACCTGGTTACACCTCGTAGGTGTGCACAAGTCCAAGGTATAAAAGAGCCATGTTCCTCTTTGTTCATTGTCCTTACTTGCTTAACTTTTGTATTACGTTCGATTTCTAAATCCGTACCACATAATGGGCCCGAGGACACACCTTTAATCAAACAATTCATTCTTGTAATCTAAGTTTCTGTACAAGAATGAATAGTGTTTATAATGAGAAACTGCATTGTCTATTTGTCTGGAAACAAATCCTTCTCTAGACAAGCCGGAGACACCACAAGGCAAGGAGACATACAGATGCTGGAGGAGCTACAACATCTTCTGGTAACAAAGGAAGATGTACATCAGTGATGACCAGGAGCGATGGTCACCATCATTCTGTGAAGATTACACCCCTGCACAGAAGGATGATCACAATCGAACACCATCCGACTATAGAAAACTTTATAGAAAACATCATAAGTTGGTAAAAATTATAAGGTCGTCGCCAAAACCTCAAACCTACGAGGTGTAACCAGGTCCATATGACCATGGTCCTGAGAGTATCAATCCACCACTTCGACATGAGTCAGAAGTATGAGTCAGAAAGAGGGAGGGAGGGACAAGCAGGAGTTGTTTACCCCCAGGCTATGGTTTTGGCGGGATCATGAGTTACTGGGTGTTACATAGTGGATGACCTTCAGAAAAGTTTAGACAATGGTAAACAGGTTGACATGGTGTTTTTTGACTTTTGTAAGGCATTTGACACTGTTTCACATTCAAAAACTTCTGGCAAAAGTTGCAGCATATGGGTTAGGAAGGCAGGTAATCAAATGGGTAACTTCTTTTGATAGGAAACAAAGGGTAGTTGTAAATGAGTCTCAGTCAGAGTGGTTTGTTGTAATATCTGGTGTACCCCAGGGTAGTGTGCTGGGTCCTGTTTTGTTCCTGATATTTATTAATGACCTCAGTAGCACAGTTGGCAGCAACTGTAGACTATTTGCTGATGATACCCTAATTTACAAAGAGGTTCAATTCAATTCAATTCAATTGGATACACCTGCAATCAGCATGAAAGCCATGTGGCAGGGGGGATTGCTCCCAATCATGAGTAATTGTCATTATTTAAAAATAAAACATCATCACGAAATTAAAATCGTCCTAACAAAGAACTATTCACAGGAAGAGAATTCCATAGTCTAACAACATTAGGAATAAAAGACCAAAAATATGCATCAGTCCTAGTCATTAATTCCTTGAAAGTCTTTGAATGCACAAATCTACCTTTACGAGGATTTCTAGTTAGTAAACCATTAAGCAGAGTAATGTTATCATCAGACAGCAAACGTCCCAGAAGAGCGAGGCTTTGCTCATTTCTTCGGACTGCTAATGTTTCCCATTCTAGCTCTTGAAGCATAGATGATACGCTGTCAGTATATGCATACCGTCCCTTTACAAATCTTGCAGCCCTATGCTGCACCATTTCTATTTCTTGTTTTAGGTTATTTCTAAATGGGCTCCAAATTGGGGAACAATATTCTAAGATAGGTCTAACTAGGGTAAAGTAATAGACCTTCTTTACATTTTCATTACAATGTTTAAGGGTGCATTGGACAAACCACAGCCTTTGATTAGCTTTTGCAACTGCATTGGTTATATGATCTTTCCAAAGCATATCTTTGGACAAGGTTAAGCCAAGATATTTAATGGTATCAACATGAGTTAGCTGAACATCTCCCGCTGTATAATCTGCCATGCAAGATTCTCGCTTTCGGGAAACTCGCATAACATTGCATTAACTCCTATTGAGTTGTAAATGCCACTCAGAGCACCATTCTTAACACTGTCTAGATCTCTTTGGAGGACTTCACTATCCTCATTATCCCTAATCCTCCTGTACACAACAGCATCATCTGCAAACAAGTGCATCGTACTGTTGCATCTATCTGTGAGATCGTTAATGAACAGAAGAAAAAGTAGTGGTCCAAGAATGCTACCCTGAGGTACAAAAGATGTTACTTTAGCCCAGTCCGACACAGCACCATCAATTTGGACTCGCTGTTGTCTATTTGATAAGAATGATGATGTCCACAAAATTACTTGTTTATTTAAGTTAAAAGTCACCATTTTTTAATTAGTAGTGAATGCTTCAGTGAAGCATGAACATGTGAAACATGATGCAGTGTATCAAATACTTTTGCAAAATCTAAAAATACCAAGTCAAATTCGCCCTTACTATCCAAGCCAGATTGTATGTCTTGGATGAATAGTGCTAACTGGGTATCACATGATCTGCCTTTTCGAAAACCATGATGGTTTTCATGAATTAATTTATGGGTTTTTAAATGCTTGATTGTATTAGAATAAATTATATGCTAGAGAGTCTTACATACAATGGAGGTTAGAGAAATGGGTCTATAGTTCTTTGGACAATGTTTATCTCCTGTTTTAAAAATTGTTCAGATATTTGCTTGCCTCCATGCCATAGGCAGTATGCCACTATCAAGGGAATCTTGGAAAAGTTTACTTAAAAAAGGGCTAACTTCTGTGGCCATCTCCTTTAGCAAATGTCGCGAAATTTCATCTGGACCATAAGATTTATTAACATCTAGATTATAAAACAAATTTTGTAATCCAGTGGAGTTTATAATTATGTGAAGCATGACATGAGATAAGATGCCAAGTTGAGGTTCCTCATCACCATTATTAGCATGAAGGACACTTTGGAAATAGTCATTAAGTGTGTTTGCAATAACCTGCTTGTTTGTACAAGTGTTCCTTTTTAAGCAAATTTTTCACAAGATGTTGCTGGGAATTAAATTGCAATTTAATAGTGTTATCCATGTTCATCTTCATTTTAGATCTAAATTTGCGTTGTTTACGAAGAGCGCGGTGTATATCTCAGTGGTGTACCAAACTGGTTCCATGCTTGATTTTACATTTTTGCATGGGATGAATTTATTTATGCCATCAAAAATGACATTAACAAACAGTGACCACTGTTGGTTTACGTCTTTTGATAGTCCACTTTTATTATTCAGTTCATTTGTTACAAAAAGCTTAAAATTAGCCCAATCAGCTTTATTGTACTGAAGGACTTTTCATGAAGCTGATTGGAGTTTTTCAAATTGGGTGACAAATTCTAAATAAATCATTTTGTGATCGCTTATGCCATCAGCAATTTCAATTGATTTGACATTTTCTGGGGTGTTCGTAAAAACTAGATCTAGAATATTAGCTGTTGTATTGGTGCAGCGTATAGGAGTTTGCACTAGTTGATCCAGGGAATATGTGCATACACCGTCAAGCAGTATATCTATTAATTTATTGCTAGGGCACTGGGAGTCAACAGTATAATTTTTCCAATTTATTCCAGGAAGGTTAAAATCCCCACCAATGAGAACTGATGCATGTTTGTGGGTAGAAAATAAGGAATCTAAACATTTTCTGAATTGGAGTAATTCCTCCTCGTCATTTGAAAGTGAGTGATAGAATGAAAATAAGAAAATTTTTTTTCCATTATGAAGTGAGATGCTACAACAAACTTGATGGTATCCAAGACTGTGAAACATTAGCTTTAGACTTAAAGGCAATTGAAGGATGGTGCAATACATGGCAACTTCAGTTGAATGAGGGGAAGTTTAGTGTCATGAGGCTAACTTGGAGTAAAAATCCAACTGTGTTCAATTATAGTATGAATGACAGTATTCTTCGGAGTGTCAAGTGATATGAGTACTTGGGTGTTATAGTGACAGATGACCTTTCTGAGAAAAAAAACACTGATGGTGTTACTAGGAAAGCTCTACAAATGCTTCGTTTTAGTTATTGGACATTGGGCATCTTCCCAGCACATTGCCTATCAAGCATTGGTTCGGCCTCATCTTGAGTATTGCTGCAGTATATGGAATCCTCACTGTCACACTCACTCAGTTGAAATAATTTGTTTGTGGCAGGCACAATTTACAGATAGTGTCACTGAGATGCTGTCAGTGCTACAATGGGATAGTTTGGCACATCGCAGGGCTGAGCAAGTTTGAAATTGTTTGGAAAAATTACACATGGTGATTAGGGTGATTCAAAAGTGGAGGATAATTTTTTTTTCTAATTCCCATAAAGTCCACCTGGAATCTGGTTTGTATAGGTGAAAAACAAATACTGTAAAAGTTTTGGACTTTTAAAATGAATTTCAAATAGTGCTACCGTTAATGAAAGTTCTGATTAAAATTTAATATGCGTATAATGCAAAAGAAATCAGGATAGACCACTATGAGCTAAAAGTTTAACTTCATCCATAGTTGCACAATACATCTAAAATGTCTGTGTGTTTAGCATGTGTTTACATACAGTTACTTTTTTCAGAAAATTGGCACTAACAACATATTAAAACAAAATTAGGTACTTTTTAAATAGTTAATAGTAGGATAAATGTTAATATTATTTCTTTTATTTTAATTTACTTTACATTCATCAAACTAGGTTTCTTCCTATCTGGATATGTTTGCCGATGTTGTTTGACAACCTGAAGCAGAAACTATTTTTGCTCTTCGTTGTTGGTATGAAGCTTGTTGTACTCATCCATTAGAGCTACCCCTCGTTCAGCAATGTCATTAATGACTTTAAAGTTGTACACAATGGCTTTATTGGCCTGGTACTGTTCATCAGTATCCCATTTTTCAACATGCTTGGCTAAAAAGGTTGAACAAAGTCCTGTTATTGTAAAGAACTTGTGAGTATTTGATGAAACGAAATCTTCCAGTTGTTTCTGATCAATCATTGCAGGATCCACACTGGCTCGTTTCATTACATGATCATCTCCTGAGTTATTGAGAGCAGCAACCATCATTGTCTTTGTATGCAAAGAAACAGCATCATCAAAAAAAGCAAAGGCAACAAGTTCCTCTGATAAGTACCATAGATGTCCAAGTAGCTTTTTCAAGGCAATCTGAGAAACAGATGCATTTGTGTCTTTGTACTTTTTTCTGTCTTTAAGAAGCTGAAGATCATGCCGAGGTGCTGATGCGGCTGATGTGGCAGTAAACCAGGCAGAGACATATATTCTAACAGTAAACATGCAAATGTCAAGGAGTCCTTTTTCTTCTTCCTTTGTCAGTCTGAATTGTCCTTTAAACATCCACATTTTTAGTGCATATAGGGCTTTTGACATCCATCTGGCTCGAATTCCAGCAGGGATTTTGAATGAAAATGCAGGCCGAGGAGTCCCTCCTAAAAAGACTATAGTCAATTCTAATAGCTCCCGATAATCATCTCGTGGATGAAACTCTTGCAGTTGTGCCAAAGCAAATGAAATAACTTCATTTGAATTATGATGAGTTCCACTAAAGGCCATGGCATCAGAAAAAGAAGTTTCATAGTTGGTCTGGTTTATAGAGGGCCAGAATTTCTTGAATCTTTTGAAGATTAAAATCTCTGGGCCAGTTGATGGGCCAAGTGACTGCAGAACAACAGATTCCAACACAATTTCTAGGACATGATGTCGACAGGCCAACCGCAACATGTCTTTCTCCATCTTCTGTTCAAACAAGATACAAGCACCATTCCTTAATCCAGTATTTGCTGATGTTGTGTCAAAGCACATGCACTTGACTTGGGTGCCAACTCCCCATTCTATTGCTGCATCAAAAACTGCAGATGATGTTGCCTCACCTGATTCAGATTTCAGTTTTGGGATGCCTAGTAGTTGATCAACTCCTTCCCCAGATACTAGAATTGGAAGGCGGTCTACAATTTCATGTCCAGTGATGTCTTCCAGTAGTTTCCCATCCCAATGAATAGTTAGGGGGCATTGTGGATTAAAGGCTTTCTTCAAACCTTGTGCAATTTTCTGGCGACGTTTTATTCGTTCTCGGCGAATTGAAGAATAACTGACATTGTAGACAGAAGGATCTTGGCCAAGATGCTCAATTGCGGGAGTTAACACAAGAGCTGCATTGCGATCACTTACTTTGGCTACATCAAGACTGGCAGCCAGCTTGTCATTAAGGATATTTAATCTTCTTTTTTTTGGAACTGTTTCTGATGTTGATGGTGTGTTGTGTAGTACATAGTCTGTTTCAGAATCAGATGAAGAATGGTCTTCTGTTCCTGTTTGTGAAGATTCTGAACAGGCAAGGAGGACTTCTGTTCTTTGTTGTTGTGACTCAGCTTCTTTTGCTTTTCTCTGCTGCACAGCTTCCTTTCTTTTTATTGAATGAGCTTCTTTTTTGGCAAGCACCCAGTCTGTTTCCAATTTTGCCACGGCATTCCTTTTCCCTCTGAGCCAAAAGGAAGTCTATCTTCTTGAATCTTGATCATTTGTAAAGCATTTGAATGGGCAATATCAAAAAGTGACTCCAAACTTTCTTTCCACTCTAACTCTTTTCGTATCAATCCTTCAGAGCGCTTTGTCTTGTTCTCTTTGTTTTTCTTTAACTTTGCCCATTTATCATACAATATTTTGATTTTCTTCACAAGTCTCTGCTTTGTTTGCACTGGAATGCGAGCCATTGCCCATATTTTTAAAACATCTTCAGCTGTAGACAAAGAAGCAGTTCTTGTGGTCTGCTTCATACCCTGCTTGTAGTGGAAAAACAGTGCCATAGTCTCTTTTTTAGATGGGAGTTTAGCAGCACTTAAGCAAGAAGATGGCTGACCAATTAACCATACTTCAGTCGTTTTTCTTGTTGAAACACTTGCTATCACAGCAAGCAAATCAGCAGCCATATTAACTGACGCTGCCTTTATAATTTAATTATAAATTATATCAAATTGTAATACATTGAATGTCATTCACACATTTATACATATCATGATATAATACCAATATTCCAGTGATGTCCAATATGTGGTCAAATGTGCAGTTCCAAGTGTTTATATTATCACAGCACCTTTAATAAAACCCTCTCACTCAGAAGCGCTGTAAGGAGACTATGTATTAATGCGTTGAATTTCGTAAATATTTAATGTCCGGTAGCATAGTTTAAAAATTATTTGATTTAAAAAAAAATTATAGAATTTTTTTTTCATTAAAAGGAACCAAATAATGAGTGGACTTCTGAAAAATTAAAAAGTTGAAAATTTTGAATCACCCCATTGGTGATTGTCTTAAACCACAGTCAAGTGATATTTATAAAGCACTATACATTGGCAGGGCTGACTATTCTAAGAAAATTAGGGAGATTTTTGCTAGGACAGATTCATATTATTGGTCTTTTTTCCCTAGTTATAAAACAATGAAACTCTCTTCCTGAGGAAGTGGTGAATGGGGATAATTTTGTTTTGTGGGATTGACAATTGTATATTTATTTTTTTTTATACATGTGTATGTATACGTGCTTGACAATGCTTAATGCCGCATGTGGACTTTTATGTCCCTCTGCCATATACCTATTTGTCTGCTAGCAGAGTACTAATTGTAATTGTAAGTTGTCCTATTTACAATAGTTTCAAAGTTATTTCAAAGTTTTGTTACTTTGAATTAACTTTGAAACTGTATTTTTCCTGTATGTTTATTTTATCCTATACCATAGTAGAATTGCAGAAAATGTTTATTTAAAAAATATTTGTATTTAAATTGTTTTTCTTTATATTTTATTATAGTTTTTCTTTTGATATTTATTACACCCTATTACATAATAGAATTGCAGAAAATGTTGATTTAAAAAAAAAATAATTGTATTTAGATTTTTTTCTTTTCAGTAAACTATTTGCTTTATAAGTAAAATAATAAAATAAAATAAATGAAATAATAAAATAAATTAAACAAAATAATAAAATAAAATAAACAAAATTATAATAAAATAAATAAAATAATAATAAAATAAATAAAATAATAATAAAATAAATAAAATAATAATAAAATAAATAAAATTTTAATGACGTACTAATTTATTGCAAAACTATTTACCACTATTTTAACAAGTTATGTTTAGATTTCTCTATACTGTGGTTCAAAACTTTAAATTAGTGATGGGCCATATATCGATAATTTTATTGTTCGATAACTTATCAATAAACTTACAAAAAAAATATTTATCAGTTAATTTCACTTTTATCGATAATTTCCTATAGAAGCCCATTTGGGACTTTTGCACAATAATTTACGTTCAATAATATTGCGTACGCACTCAATATTGTGCACGCATGCTCAATAATACTGTGCACCTATGCTCAATAATATTGTGCACACATGCAATAATATTGTGCACCTATGCTCAATAATATTGTGCATACATGCAATAATATTGTGCACAAATGCAATATTGTGCACACATGTTCAATATTATTGTGCACACACGCTCAATAATATTGTGCACAAACATTGATCAAAATGTCCCATTTGGAGCACCAGTGAGAAAGAAGTAAACGTGCATAATACCTTATTGGTCGAGAAAAATGATGTGGGGTTTTCCTGCTTGAAAGACACAGCCCAGAATTTTGACACAAAGTAAAAAAAAGTAAATTGTAATTTTTTTAAAAACAAATTGACCATTTATTATAAAGTAGAAGGGTCATGGCAGAAAATAAAAATTGTTTCTTGTTAATATCTTTAAAAATAAACTTTTTATGGCCTTTTGAAAATCATCAAATATTTAAGTGTAAATGCTTATTAAACTGTGGGAGAGAAACCTTGAAAGTATTTTTAGAAACTAGAAGGGTAGTTTATGTGACAGTACGGGGTTTTAGTTTAGGGGCTCGATTATTGTCACAAGAGAGCACGGGAAGTAACCCAATTAAATGGCCGATCGTTGTTTGAATAGATAGAAAAATGAGAAAACTAAATGTAGAATAAATGAAATATTTATTCTACAAACAAACGTATAACAGTTTGTGTCTCCCCAGAAGGAAAGGTAAATAGGATGGTTGACGATTACAATTACACTTGTCGATATAAAATAAGCAGTCCTCTCGGACAGAAAGCAGACGGCTTATAGAGCATCTGCAATGAGCGTCATATAAGCAAGAAAAGAACCGCGAGATTTGAACATTGCACCTTTTATACCCTCGTGCTTGACCACGCCCCCATTCTATGGGGACGTTTCCAAGCACGAGGCTCTAGAAAGTTCCAATCCTGCGGAAGTGATGTCGTAGATTACTCTCACGCGGACGCAGAAGAGAGAAGAGACACAGAGAGAGACGGATAAAGCTATCCATCTCAACGAGCATAGGGTGAGTATATACGATTGGATTGTTCCATTTCGATAAGAAGGTAGGTGAAATGTCACCCCGTCACATTTGTTGCCATATGTGATTGAGCCAAGGCTTGAGCTACCTTTATAGTTAATAAACCACTTTCATTTTGCTCATCTGAAACACTAGACTAGAATAATCATAGTTGAAAATTCAGGTACATGTCCTCATTAGGGTGGTCCATTTTACATGTATAAATTGCCAATCCAGTATAAAATGCCGGGTCCAAAATATTTTCCCAGCACGCCTCTAACCAATGTAGTGAAGCATATTGTGGAAATGAAGTCTAATTTTTGTTTGCATATTAAAAACCAATGGATTCTGTACAATTTACAAAAACAATTAGTTGTTTTTGGTTAAAACCAAAGGTTTATTTTTAAAAAAGCAAGCAGTTAAAATCATGGTTTTAACTGTAGTTTTAACCACAATATGGCTATTGGCCATTTTTTAAAAAACAACACTATTTATGTCACTTGTTGTTTACATTAGTGCCTACAAAATGTTACTTTGAATTTCAATTAATACTCTGCAAGCAGCTCAAATGGCCTATGACAGAGGGAAAACAAAGTCCAAAAGCAACATGAAAATTGCTTTGTTATAACAACTAACAATAGCTACATTGTTGATAGGAGGAATGTGACCAAACAAAAGCATCCCCCTCGGAGCAATTTTATTGCATCTGTAAAGTTTTCCACCTTCGTTATCAAGCAGCGTTATTCAAAGATTTGTCTGTTACCAAAGAGCAAATGACATTTTCCTCAAAATAACCATCATGCAGGCCCCTTACCAGGACTATCTCTACACTATAAAGGCATGCGTACCTGTCACTGACATTCCGGTCCTTTACAGCAGCAGTGGTTTTTCACTATGCAGATTAGGGATCCAGGAGCACATCTGCAAACCATACTGATAATGATGTTAGCATAGAGAAAACTGAACGACTAAATATAACCATGCACTAGGTCGATAGCAGAGCATAAATCAGTTTGCAGCGTGCAGTACAGAGGACTGGATCATCCCATTTCCATGGATAGGACCTGACATCCATACTAACAAGTGCCTTATTTGGGACCACATCTTTCGGGACAAGCTGGGTGCTAGCCCAGCTGTTTTTTTGGCTGTGGGGTTTCCCAGTTGCGGGAAATTCATTTTGAAACAATAAGTCCGGGAGCAATCCTGGCTCATTTTAGTTTTTCTTGGAATGGCATGGAACTTTGTCACCCCTCTGTACTGTTGTACAGAGGGTTGACCTAGTTCTAACAGTTGACGATGCCAATACCCTGTTTGTGTCACACCACAGGGCTTGGGCCCTTTTTCCTCCTAGTCCCACCCCTTAATACAAAGAGATCGTCCTGATATAAGCAGTAGCATTAAGTCTATGGGGTTGCATTTTTCTTTTGAATTTTGTGTATTAATAGGAATGAGTCATGTTTGACATTTAAGCTGACCACTGGTAGGTCATTTTTATTGGTTTATTTGATTTGTGTTTTCTTAAATAACCAATCAGAGGATTCTGTGAAAGTGTTCTCAGTATCCTCTTTTTGGGTGTAAAAAGGCCATGTTTTCTATGTAATTCAAGCATTCTTGGGACAGAGAATCTATGCCCAACTTTCGATAGATTAAAGCACTTTGTGTAATTGCTCAGAGAATGAATGATGTAAATAAACTGTTTATCATCTAGAGCTGTCAACCCAGGTGAAACCTGTATCTCCAATCCTAGATGAGACTAAAGAGGATAAAACAATCAACAAGCTTTTAATGGGCAAAAGTCTGAAGGGTAACAGACAGCTAAAAGATCCTTTTAACTGTAAAAGTTCATTAAAGAGGAACTTATGAGGAAACGGAAAGGGATTAATTTGTTCCCTTCCTCCCGAACCAGGACAGAATAAGTGGCTTATCCAACCACTTTTTGGTAAATTCTATCCCCCACGAAGGTGGTTCTTTACAATTTGGTGAGTGTGCCCATGGGCAACGGTGGCCTAGAGCCTAATGGCAGGTGGGCCGGAGTCATATTTCACACTCGTTATGCTAAATGTATTTCTCCTAAAAGCTCCCCTCAATGTAAAACTCTCCTTATTGGCCTCCATAGAATCAGCTTACATGAAATGGCCAAGATGGATACCTCCTATGAAAAGTATTCAGTACAAAGGGCTTCTTACAATTACTGTAGAATGTAATGAATGAAAAACAAAAATTCGTTAATATCTCTTATATACGAGGCACTTCGGAATATTGCAAAACATAAAATACAAACTGAAAAAAGACCATTACATAGCAACAGCAATATTGCTCAGACCTGGGGCCCGTTTCACAATACTACAAGTCTTGTTAGTAACAAGTATAATTGTACAAAAGCGTTTCACAAAAGTACAAGTGTACACTTGTAATTACAAGTGAATTTTTACAACTTTACAAGTGAATTACTTGTAAACCACAAAAGATCACTTATAGCTAACAAGTGTAGTGGACAAACTTGTTACTGACACTTGTTACCAACCAAAGATTTTCAACCTAACTCAAAAGGTAGGTAGATTGTTTTACAAGAGTTTTGAAACTAAACAGAATGTCCTTAATTAACTATCTGGTATTTCTTTCAAAACACACAGCTTATTTCCTAATGCAACACGTTTATACATTTTTGAGACCATGGAATTACACACAAAGGGAAAAAACGAATATTTTATGAATACTGACATGTTTTGTTAACTACACTTGTCATGGACAAGTCCAATTTCACCTGTTCCCAACAACTTGTTATTTACAATTTTACTGTTGCTCACAAGACTTGTAGCTTTGTATACAAATGTTTGTGAAACACCTGTAACCAACAAGTTGTGATATTACAAGGACTTGTAACCTACAATTGTTATGGACACAAAACTACAAGTCTTGTGAGTAAAAATTGTAACTTACAAGTTTGGGGTAAAAATTGTTTGGGAACAAGTGAAATTGGACTTGTTTGTAACAAGTGTAGTGTGTCAGTATTCATTAAATACGTGTTTTTTCCTTTGTGTGTAATTCTATAGTGCCAAAAATGTCTAAAAGTGTTGCATTAGTAAATAAGGTGTGCATTTTAAAAGAAATCAAGATACTAAAGATATTCTGTTTAATTTCAAGCCACTTGCAAATAAATCTACTTACCTTTTGAGTTAGGTAGAAAATCTTTGGTTGGTAACAATTCAATTCAATTAAATACACCTGCAATCAGCTCGAAAGCCATGTGGCAGGGGGGGATTGCTCCCAATCACGACTGATTGTCATTATTTAAAAATAAGACATCATCATGAAATTGAAATCGTCCTAACAAAGAACTATTCACAGGAAGAGAATTCCATAGTCTGATAACATTAGGAAGAAAAGACCAAAAATATGCATCAGTCCTAGCCATTAATTCTTTGAAAGTCTTTGATTGCCCAAATCTACCTTTACGAGGATTTCTAGTTAGTAAACCATTAAGCAGAGTAATGTTATCACAAGACAGCAAACACCCCAAAAGAGCAAGGCTTTGCTCATTTCTTTGGCCTGCTAATGATTCCCATTCTAGCTCTTGGAGCTAGTTTTTAAGGGTGCGTTGGACAAACCGCAGCCTCTGATTAGCTTTGGCAACTGCTTTGGCTATATGATCTTTCCAAAGCATGTCCTTGGACAAGGTTAAGCCAAGATATTTGATGGTATCAACATGGGTTAGCTGAACATATCCCATTGTGTAATCTGCCATGCAAGATTCTCGCTTTCGGGAAACTCGCATATAATTGCATTTACTCCTATTCAGTTGTAAATGCCACTCAGAGCACCACTCTTCAACACTGTCTAGATCTCTTTGGAGGACTTCACTATCCTCATCATCCCTAATCCTCCTGTAAACAACAGCATCATCTGCAAACAAACGCATCGCACTGTTGCATCTGTCTGCCAGATTGTTTATGAACAGAAGGAAAAGCAGTGGTCCAAGAATGCTACCCTGAGGTACACCAGATGTTACTTTAGCCCAGTCTGACACAGCACCATCAATTTGGACTCGCTGTTGTCTATTTGATAAGAATGATGAGTCAATTAGTCTCGGTAACAAGTTTGTCCACTACACTTGTTAGCTTGTAAACTTGTAAAAATTCACATGTAATTACAGGTGTACACTTGTACCCTTGTGAAACACTAATAAGTAGATATTTTACAAACTTGCAAAAACCTCCTTGTTACTAACAAGTAGATATTTTACAAACTTATAAAAATTTACTTGTTACTAACAAGACTTCAGTGCCGCAACTAGGAATTTTGTGCCCGGAGACTACATTACATTACTGTGAATGCCCCTTACCTCCCTGCAGGCTACTCACACAAATTTGAGTAGCTTAATTGTGAATGTGAAATGTGAATTTTTAGGCTTGCAAGTGTTAGCTTAAAATCAAAAACTACTATACAGTATTCTCTTAAGTGTGTATTGCTTATAGCACAGCCAATTTTGCAAATTGCACGACGGGTTTACTAGTGTGAGTAATTTGTACAATACATGAAAACTACTAAATTAAATAAATGTGCAATTAGGAAAATAGTCAAAAAAAGTCGACTTTCAAAATTTGTCTTTTTCCGTGTGGCGCACCTGTTTGTTGGCGCCCGGAGATTATATAACTTTCCCCCATTCTCCTCGTTGTTGCGCCACTGCAAGAATTGTAGATTTGTAAAACAGATCCCTGATACTTTGCTAACTTAAGTATGGTTAACAGCAACAATCACTTGTTAACGGAACCCTTACCAATGCAGTAATATGCAAGTATTAACAAGACACCACTAAAATTTCAATAACACTTTATAACATTTGTGTTCTAATTAAATATTTCAGAAAATTGAAATTTAAATAATTGTATAGTACAATAGTAATGTGTTGAATAATGAAGAATTGTATGCCTATGTAATTATACAATAATCAATTTTTTTTTACTGAATAACAATAAGTTATTAATACTTAAGATATAATAGTAATTTTAATAATACTTTTATGCTCTTAAAATATAACTTAGTAGAACATTTTATATAGTTAAAATTTTGTTACAAAACGTTTGACCAAAGAACAAAAAAATGCCTTAAAAAACAAAATACTGAACAATGTAAAAACAAAGTTTCAAGAAATTAACATAACTACACGTTGTATAATAAAACGAAAATAAGGAGAGAAAAAATTTCAAATACTTCAATTCCATGATCAAATAACAATAAAAAAACTGAAATTCTAGAATAAAAACATAACTGTCAAATTCAATCCAATTATAACATTAAATTTCTTTATGAATGACATAATTTCAAACACTAAACTGAGAAACAAAATAAGTGCGTTAAACCAAATGCATAGGTGAACATGAAGAGCACACATATATTCTTTTTTTAGAGACATCGACATTTGCCCTAAAGACACTTGTCCTAAGGCCATTTGCCCTAAAGGGACAGTTGCACTAAATCCACTTCTCCTTAGGCCATTTGCCCTAAAGGGACATTTGCCCTAAATCCACCTGCCCTAAAACCATTTGCCATAAAGAGCCATTTGCCCTAAAAGGACATTTGCACTAAAAATATTTGCCCTAAAGGGACATTTGGCCTAGAACCACTTTTTTGTTCTTGCTTTTCATATGCTTTAGTGTCTTTTGGTGGAGTATGTTAAATAGGTTCGGCATGCTGCAGGAGTGCAAAAAACGACAAATGACGTATATTTACACTACTGATTAGGGCAAATGTCTTTTTAGGGCAAGTGGTTTTAGGGTAAACGTCCTTTTAGGGCAAGTGGTTTTAGGGTAAATGTCCTTTTCTGGCAAATGGCTTTAGGGCAAAGGTCCCTTTCTGGCAAATCGTTCTAGGGCAAAGGTGCCTTTCTGGTAAACAGTTTCAAGGCAAATGTCCCTTTAGGGCAAGTGATTTTAGAGCAATTGTCTATAGGACAAATGGCTTTAGGGCAAGTTTCTTTAGGGCAAATGTCCCACACCTCTTTTTTAAAGAGCTTTAATACAATATATTCGCCTTCATGTGTCTTTTTAGAGCTGTTTTTTAACCCGTTTTGCAAATAGGGGTGTAATAAAGAGCCACAGCCCTTTATGGTCTCAGTTTTGAAACTTTGGTCTTCTGCAGACTGCAATACAGAACTGCTCACACTACAGTATACTCACCTAATGACCTTAGAGGACTGTGTGGAGACGAGAAATGTATAGCAGAGCTCTCTAATAAAGAATAAACGATGCATTACAACAACAGTCCATTTAAAAAAAATATGAATTATTTAATTATCTATTTCACTCTTTTCCTATCATCAGGTTAAGGAGTCCATTTCACACAATAGAACCAATCCGAAGTAACTGAAAAGCTAGTGAATTTGGCTAATTTTAATATTTTACCCGGATCTCTCTCCATATAATATGGAGAAGTGAAATGAAAATAATGAAATTGGCAAATTTTCTCAATAGTGACCAATTTTACACCCCTTTATAGTTATTCACACTTGTATTTCACATCCATAAAACATTTCGTTTCCTGAAAAATGTAAACTAAAGCGTAGGCCTAATTATATTCATGTTTTAAACAACATATTCATTTTTTTTCTTACACGTTACTCAAAAATTAAATCAAAATATGGAGGGGTCAAAACACAAGTAGACGAAGTCCATCATATCATATTGTAACACCCTGTATTTTCCATTACTATAGTATTACCATAGTCCCTCGTACCCCAAGTGCCATATTTCCGCCCCCTATACACTCAAAGACCCCAAAGGATAAGTCTCATCTTGGTTCCGGTATCGGCGAATGGTTACATTGGCTATCCATCGATGCACGGTCCCTTCGACTTAGGCATGGGTGCACCTGTGTACATGTAGGTGCACACATGTGCCCTAGGTATGAATTCAATTCATTACAACTCAGTACACCTGCAATCAGCTTAAAAGCCATGTGGCATAAGGGATTAATTGCTACCAGTCACAAATGATTGTCATTCAGGTAAAACAAGACATCATTGTTAATTTGAAATCGTCTTAACAAAGAACCGTCAACTGGAAGAGAATTAAATAGTCTAATGACATTTGGGACAAAGGTCTGTGTCTCGGTTGATTCGGGGTCCATTCCTTGATATCGAAACTAAGAAATAACTCATTCAATGGTCCGGTGGCTAAGCAACGCCACACTTGTAACTCTTCTCTGTTTGATGCAACTTAAACGATTGTGTAAATTAAATACATAACTCGACAATCTGCATTCATCTCGCCTGTCTTCATTCATTCTCTTCTCTACAATTGCATCCATAGGAAATACCACAGGGAGCAACCCCGGCACCATTAGGAATGAAGTCTAGCTACTCTTGGCGTAAGGCGGTATCCGCCCCAAACTAAGAGGATCGATCCAGACTTGAGGCCCATAACAGCGGCTCTACACTGTTTCAATATTTTGAAAAACACAAGCATAAAACAAGTGGCCAAATAATGAACTATGGACTTGGTCTGCTGTACCTCTGAAAAAAAAAATGGATTTGTTCAACTCTTGACCCCTCTAGAGTCCATATGTGAGCCAATTTTGTAAAGAATAAAATCACACGTTTAAAATAAGAAATACTTGTCTAAGTATAGTATACATATTTTCGTTTATAGTCAAATAGATTAAAATCCATGCACAATTCTCAGGAATTATGCAATTCGTTGTTTTTCTTTTCTTCAGAAATATGCATTTTTTTTTGGAACACTGACCTGTTCATACCATTCCATTGGTACTCTGAGCCTTTGCCCAATAAGACTAATGTCCACTAAACCCATTACTCCCATTAGTCTAACAGGTCCTGACGTTCATTAAGTCCAGAGGTGCACTACGCAAAGCGGTTCTCTAAGCCTACTGGTCCACAAGTTCCAGGTCCAGTGCGTTCGTCAAAAAAAAGGGCGGAGCCAACTTCTGTTCATCCCGTTTTCTAATTGCCTGTGTATCAAAAGATGAAAACTGCAGCCACAACCGTTTCGCAGAAGCTACACACTTAAAGAGAATGGCCAAGTAGTTAGTTATTCATTTCTTTAATATTGAGAAATAAAAAATAATAAACCTGTATCTATAAAATAATTGTGTAAAAACTATCAATTAAAAGTTGATCAAAATTCGAAACTCTGCACTTCTCTAAAATTCAAAACATCTTATATAAGGCAACCCAAATGATGCTTTACTTTTCCTCTAGAATCATAAATTGACATTTTAATTGCAACCGATATTCAGAACAATAATTGTATTCATGTAGTTCTTTTTACATTAGCAGCTTGCATTTTTTTGAATATCCCAAAAATTTACGATTTCGACAAAATAAATTTGTTAACAAAAAAAAGTGCAACTAAGTAGCGCTTATAATCTTTCTCGTAAATTATGCTTGTTATATTTGCATATTGTGTATTAGCAAAAAAAAAATGCTATCAGTAAATAGGTTGCTACGAAGCCTTGTAAAGGACAGGCGAGATTTTTTTTTAAATCACGAAATTTCGACTTTTTCCAAAATCTCGAAATTTCGACTTTTTCCAAAATTTCGAAATTTCGACTTTTTCCAAAATCTTGACATTTCGACTTTTAATCTCTTTTATTCGGCCATGTTGTGCGCACGATACTCTTAATAATTAAATTATTGCTGCTACAAGAGAGCACTTGCAATAATTTCATTATTAAAGTATGGTGTGCACAACATGACATAATTAACATGGCCGAATAAGAGATTAAAAGTCGAAATTTCGAGATTTTGGAAAAAGTCGAAATTTCGAGATTTTGTAAAAAGTCGAAACTTCGAGATTCTGGAAAAAAGTGGAAATGTCGAAATTTAAAAAAAAAATCTCGCATGTCCTTTACAGGGATCCGTAGGTTACCAACCATTTGAGTGTCACTCATTCCTCTCGCCTTTTAATTATTTGGAGTTGTCTTAAAATATGTATATCACAGTTTCTATACTTCAGATCTTTTCTAGTTGAAAAACTATAGTCTCTAAGGGCCTTGATTTCCACCGTGTCGAAAATTTGTACTCTGGGAAAAAATAAGTGTTTCCTATGGAGAAAATGTGTTAATGCCATTTCTATTAGTAGGAAGAAACGTAGGAGAAAAGAAATTTCATACGGCGACTAATAACAGAACAAACGCGGTCCCCGCCTAGTTACTATTATGGTTTGGTTCATTCTGTTAGGCCAACTGAAGTGAAAAAACCACATTCGTTGTACCACTTTAACTTAAACCATAAATTTCCCGTTTCTCATCAATATTTACATCGAAACGGCGTTATTTTTCTGTAAAGCTATTGTTAAATATATCCTACAACTCATTAAAATGCATTAATTTACCTGAAATGATGAGAAATTGAAGAAAAATCGATGAAAAAACACACAACAAAAACGAAGAGAGAAAAAAAAATGGCGACTCAAAAAAAGCACAAATATTCATCAAAAAAGAAGGTTTAAACATAAGTTGAATCAATTTCAACTTTTTTTCAACCTCTTTTTGGCGAATATTTGTGCTTTTTGGAGGGCATTCTACTGAATGGGTTTTCTCCTATCCGTGATGTTACATTAGCCAACTAATAGACATGCGCATTAGCTCACTTCTCCATAGTAGACAATGTTATTTTTCGACAGTTGAAATTTTTACACAGCCAAAAATTGTCGCTACAATGGAAACAAGGTCTTAAAGTCATTTTCCAAGTTTCAAAACTTGAAAATCACCTCATATTTTTTTTGACGGTTTCACAGACTAGAGTATTCTTTTAAACAATCATACATTATTCACGTGGTTGAAATATTATATTACTTTGAGAAATATTTTAAACTTGTTAAAAATTCTAAATAGAAAAGCAAAGTAACGCAATGAAACAAATAATGACATGTAAATAATCAAGAGCCTAATATTCAAAACTGACGGCCTAAGAATTAGAGATAAAACGAGTGAAAATATTGGATATAGACATTTGCCTTAAAGAAACTTCCCCTAAAGGGACATTTGCCCTAAAACTATTTGCCCTAAAACCATTTACCTAAATGAAATTTGCCCTAAAACCGCTTTTTTGTTCTCTCTTTTCATATGGTTTAGTGTCCTTCGGTGGAGTATGTTAAATAGGTTCCGCATGCCGCAAAAATGATGTAAATCTACACTACTGATCAGGGTGGCTGATATTTTTGATTTTTTTTTTAAAAAAATCAAATAAATCGATTTTTTGATTTAAATGAGATTTTTTTGATTTTTTTTTTTCATTTATGTGAAATATTAATTTTTTTATGATGATGTTTACAAAAATGAGTAATAACAGCATTGTTAATTGTTAAGTTGTTAGTAAAATAATTGCAAAATAAGAAAAAAAATGTTAATAAACATTCAAAATTGAAAATAAGTTTCAAGCACTTTTAATTTAACATTCTGAACATATAAACACCAGCTTTGCAGTCTTTTCAGTTCCCAAAGCAAATCAGTGCCTCAAAAGGTAAACTGGGTTAAGTCACTTTTTTTTTAAAAACACGATTTTTACATCTTTATAAGATGTAAAATTCGTGTTTTTTTAAACAGCTTGTCAAGTTCTATCAGCAGTAAACAGTGTTAAGTCCACGGTTTTAGACATCGGCCGCTAGATGGTGGTATACCATGTTAAGTCCTATTCCATCAATGAAGAAAAAAACTTTCAAAGGACTCCACTGTATAATTTAGGTTTGGTGACTTAAAACAGTTTACCTCTGAGGCTCTTAAATAGATTACTATTAAGTATATTTATATGTATCTCTAATGATTTTCCACCAGTCAATTGGGGGATATTTCCTCAAGTTTATCTTCCAAATACATAATGCATTAATGACAGGACTACCACCGGATTTTATTTTATAAACATAGAGAAAAATGCTGGGAACTGTTTTATTTTTATTGTATAATTTAAATGTTGAAATAAATGTGAATATTTTTTTTAAAAAAATCATTTGATTTAAATCATGATTTAAATCAATGTGATTTAAATTCAATTCAATTAAATTAAATACACCTGCAATCAGCTCGAAAGCCATGTGGCTGGGAGGGATTGCTCCCAATCACGACTGAATGTCATTATTTAAAAATAAGACATCATCATGAAATTGAAATCGTCCTAACAAAGAACTATTCACAGGAAGAGAATTCCATAGTCTAATAACATTAGGAAGAAAAGACCAAAAATATGCATCAGTCCTAGCCATTAATTCTTTGAAAGTTTTTGAATGCCCAAATCCACCTTTACGAGGATTTCTAGTTAGTAAACCATTAAGCAGGGTAATGTTGTCACAAGACAGCAAACGTCCCAGAAGAGCGAGGCTTTGCTCATTTCTTCGGCCTGCTAATGATTCCCATTCTAGCTCTTGGAGCATAGACGATACGCTGTCAGTATACGCATACCGTCCCTTTACAAATCTTGCAGCCCTACGCTGCACCATTTCTATTTCTTGTTTTAGATTATTTCTAAATGGGTTCTAAATTGGGGAACAATATTCTAAGATAGGTCTAACTAGTCTAAGATAGGTCTAACTAGTCACCTGCCACCCTGCTACTGATTAGGGCAAATGTCATTTTAGGGCAAGTGGTTTTACGGCAAATGTCCCTTTAGGGCAAATGAGTTTAGGGCAAATGTCCCTTTAGGGCAAATGAGTTTAGGGCAAGTGTATATAGGGCAAATGCCCCTTTAGGATAAATGGCTTAGGGCAACTGTCCGTAGGGCAAATGTCCCACATCCGTAAATTAATATCTATCATACACGTATCTTCGTGTGAAAGCGGCCTAATTACTCAAACTCAAATTCAAAGTTGTGTTAAAAAAGTATCTGTTTATTCTGTGATTTAACGTTACACTATTACCTTCGTGGACTGGCAACTTCCTATCTTCTCAATGTTAAGGCGTTGCACAACTGCTCTAAGGCCAGCTCCATCTGTTGGTATTATCTGTATGTAAAATCTTAGCCAAAGTCTCATTTTGTTTTCTCTTAAGACTATTAACTTCCGGTAGGTAATAGTCTAAGATATAACTATACACCCTCTATAGCTACAAAATGAACTCGTCCTAAAGGTGACATTAGTTCGAAAATGACGCCATATATTTGCCGAACACAAAATTCTGAGATACACCAGTCCAGGAAGGTAATAGTCTAAGATGTAACCATTCCGTGTATAAACAGGCAAAAAGACAACCTAACCATGGTTAAGCCTTGTTTTTTTATCTATTGTTATGTGAAATTGTTTAACAACACTGAACTGCGAACCCAATTTACTCAGAACACTACTTCCATCACTTATTCCCATTGACAGTTCTAGACCTCACATGTTTTAGTGAAATAATTTAAACAAAAATACCCACTTTTTATACGCTTTTTCCATCGTTTCAAGCATCTATGAAATTTTTATTTTTAAGTATTTGTTTTATTTTAAGTTTTGGACATCCCACATGCAAAACCCTATTCTCTTTCTGTGTTTGTAGAAAGCACCGGATCGTGTTTATGGCCTCAAGAGGCTACATCACAAAATAACTTCGAAAAAACCTCCGCAAAGAGCGCTAGCATCGTTTTTCTATTGAGCCCATGGACCCAATGTTAAAGAAAAAATGTTAATTTTTAAAATACACAAGTCGTGGCGGCAATATGTTTATTTTTCACATTTTTCAAAGTGCGGTTATATTTTTAAAAACTGTTTCAAAATCGCGTATTTCTACCTTTTGTCTTATGTACCGTTATGTACGCCTAAATAAGAAAGAAACATCCATTAAAATGCTCGTAAATATACATAAAACTAATTAAAAAAAATCAGCACGTGCGCCAATGTGTTGGCTTCACTGTGGTTTAATTTTTTTTACAATTATTTTTAGGTATTTTAACGAGCATGTTTCTTTCTTATTTGGGCGTACTCAGTGGAGTTTAACATAAAGAGTTAGAAATTCGCAATTTTGAAATAGTTTTTAAAAATATAACTGCAGTTGCCAATTGTTTGTCATTCTATTTGAATTTGAAAAATTACTCTGCAAGCAGCCATAAAGGCCTATGGCAGAGGGACAAGAGTCCAAGTGCAGCATAGAAAATGCTTGGTCAAAACCGAAAATATAAAACCCTATTGAAATAAATCAATATTTTTTAATGCTGCAAATATATGCATTGTCAAAACAAAACAAAATTATGACTCCCATAAAATACGTTTTTCCTGCACAAAATCCCCAGCAAGCGCGTTCCATTGTCGAATCGCCCTAGGGACAAATGACCAGTAATAAGAATCTGTTCGTGCAAAAATCTCTCCAAATTTGTTAGAGTGGTCACCCCTACCCAAATATAATGCCCTGCCAAGTTTACTTGAAGTAGGTTTAGGACAAGAGCCTTCTAGCATTCGATTAAAGATATTAAGACTAAAATCTGAACGTCTTGCAAGTAAACTATCCCAACCAAGCTCTGAAAGCATTTTAGTTACACTGTCGGCATATCCATATTTACCACAAACAAACCTCGCAGCCCTACGTTGGAACATTTCTATAGAGTGAGCTAAGTCTTCAGTGTGGGGATTCCACACGGAGCTGCAGTATTCTAGATGGGGACGTACTAATGATTGATATGCTATACATTTTACCTCCATGGGACACCTTCTTAGAATGCGTTGACTAAACCTAAGCATCTGCATAGACTTGGAAATAATCTGTTCGACATGCAGCTTCCAAGAAAGTTTAGCTGTAATCGTTACCCCCAAATATTTATAAGAATCTACGTTATTAAGTGGAATGGCCCCTATTCTATATGGAAATATTATTGGATTCCTTCCCCTAGCTACCCTCATTACACAACATTTTCCCTTATTAAGTTGAAGTTGCCATTTAGAACACCATGCCTCTATTGCTTTCAAGTCACTATCAATAATATGGCAATCATTGTCAGAGGTAACCTCCTATCACTCGATCCGCATATATTTAAACTGCACATTGCACTTTGAAAACTTCATATTGGACAACTTTAAATATGAAAAGCAAACATATTGCTGCGGCTGTATATTTTAAAAATTAACATTTTTTTCTTTAACATTGGGCTCAATAGTAAAAACGATGCTAGCACTCTTTGCGGAGATTTAGCAAAGTAATTTTGTGATGTAGCCTCTTAACCATAAAACGAAGATCTATGTTTGTTACAACTCATCGATGTTGGGAAAAAACTGCAAAACGTTGCAACTATTCAAAAACAGCCCAAATATTATGAACAATATTCCAATATTTAAAGAGAACATAACCCCCAGAAATGTGCAGATTACATAGTCTCAAGACTTACACAAAAATTGCCAAAATAATTTTTAAAAGAAAAACAAAATTTTAATTAAATTAAAATCATAAAAAAACTTAACAATGAAGTGGACTTTTCATGAGTCACCAAACACTATATTAAATTTTAAAAAAATCTACCCCTCTACTCAGTTGCCAATGTTGTCACCTCAAATTTTCATAATTCCTTAATCAAATAGATGTACTCCCTATTCACATTCAACTCAACCGAGCCTTCCAATCGGCTCGAGAGCCACTTGGTAGATGGGACAATGCAAATATCAAAACTATAATAATTTGATACAAATAGGAAATACATATATTTGAATAGGAAATTAAAGCAATGTGAGGTGACATCATCATCATCAGCTAAGTAGATAGGTATACTTTTGGTTTTTTCTTGCCCATGTTTGTTGTTTGGTGGCGTATCTATCTAATAAAGTCCATTTATAAAAAGTCAACTGATTTTTAATTTTTCTAATAAGTATTTTATTAATGACTTATTTTTTATTTTAAAAATCAGTTGGCAATAGTTGGGCAAGTCTTGACCATATTTTAACAAAACATGTATGGGAGGGGTATAGACATTTGTCCTAAAACCATTTACCTAAACGACATTTGCCCTAAAACCATTTACCTAAACAACATTTGCCCTAAAACCGCTTTTTTGTTCTCTCTTTTCATACGGTTTAGTGTCTTTCGGTGGAGTATAGGAAATAGGTTCTGCGTACCACAGGCATGCAAAAAATGCCAAATGACATTTTCACTACTGATTAGGGCAAATGTCCTTTTAGGGCAAGTGGTTTTAGGGCAAATGTCCCACACCTGTATGGGAGTAATAGTCTCTTTAAAATATAATAAAAAAAATAATGCCGAAGTATGATATATGCATACTATGCATTTGCAGTAAAAATTCGCCAAATACACTAATACCTTGCTTTACGGCCGAGATACAGTCCGGGATAGTTAATTGTAAAGCAAAATGCCGTATAACGAATAATATATTATCACAGAAACCCATACAAATTCCATAGGATTCGTATCAATTTCATAGAAAAATGCAATTTTTTGCTTTCTATTTAATTTAAAGAGACCATTACCGCCAGATATTTCTTGTTAAAATATTGTCAAGAATTATTCAACGATTACTAAAACGATTTTAAAAATTTAAAATAAGTGATTAATATAATTTAAAAAAAATTAAAAATCAGTTGACTTCATATAAATGAACTTTATCAGATAGACGCACCACCGAACAACAGACATTGGCAACAAATCCTCCCCAAAGTCTACTCCTCTACTCGAATTCTGATGTGTTGTCACCAGCTCACATTACTTACCATTACCCCCAGGATTTTTTTGTTGAAATATCATCTAGACTTACCCTAAACTTGCTAAAATAATTTTTAAAATTAAAAATAAGACATTAAAATTATAAAACAAAACTTAAAAATGAAGAGACTTTTTTATTAGTCGCCAAACAACGCCATTTTAAATTTCTAAAAACGAAAGTCCCCCCCACCCTCAATTTAGTGGCAAATGTTGTCACCTCACATTTCCATAATTCCTTAATTAAATGCATGTATTCCATAGTCATATTCAACTCAATACAACTTTCACATCAACTCGAGAGCCATGTGGGCAGGTGGTATAAATTCCAATATTAAATCCATAGCACTTTGAAATGAATAGGAAATGCATGTATTCGAATAGTGAATTAAAAGTAATAGGAAATACACGTATTTGAATAGTGAATTAAAAGTAATAGGAAATACACGTATTTGAATAGTGAATTAAAAGTAATAGGAAATACACGTATTTGAATAGTGAATTAAAAAAGTAATAGGAAATACACGTATTTGAATAGTGAATTAAAAGTAATGTGAGGTGACAACACAGGCAAAAGGCTTAAATATCAATATTTTTTGAGTAGAGGAGTATACTTATTAGTGTTTTAGTTCCGATTGATGTTGTTTGGTCGCGCATCTATCTGAAATTGCAAATTTCTACCAAATACCAATTCATTTTGAAGTTGTTTTTTTTTAAATTAAGAAGGTACTTTTTTTAAAAAAAAAATAAACATCATTTTTACAATCAAAATGTAAGTCTCTTCATAATTTTAAGTAGAAATTTCTAGAGGTAATGGTCTCTTTAAAGAATATATGTTCTGATAAAAAAAAATGGAGCCCTGAGATATGTTTTGCATATAGATATTATTTCTTTTTTTTTTCAATCTTTACACATTTAATAAAATGTATATATTTCTGGTGACCGGTCAAATATTCACAATCGATCAAAATTAACTAATTTTGTAATTTTTTTTTTATTTTTTTTTATCATTTAACCAAACAAGTATTGAAGTTTTTAAGTTGGCTCGCCAGGTGTTAATTTCTCGAATATAAAAATCGATTTATTTCATTCAAGTGTTGGGGAAGTAAATTTGTCAATATTAATTATAGATTAATGTAATTAAATTACTTTTTCAAGCAGTTTGCCATATTACTGTTTTTTTTAACTGTCTAACTGTAATTAAACACCATTGTATGGAAAAATTCAATTTCTTTACCATTTTCTTTTTGCATTTGCGGTGTCACACTTTGTAAGTGTAATTTCTTTGTTTAAAATTATATAATTTTAGTTTTTTAATTACTTTTAAATGTAATCTGTTTCAATAAAAAATTGATGTATGTAAAAATATCGCAAGAAAAATTAAAAGGATTTAAAATCACCCACGACTTGAGATATGAGTGTGTATTATGTGAAATTCTCATTTAAAGCCTACCGAATGAAGTGACTATAAAAGCGTTAGAGAATAGGAAGGAATTAATTTTAGAAAAATATCCCGATCAGATAAAGGCTTTGCACACAAACCCCACTTTTAAGTTGTCGAGTTCAAACTGAAAAACGTAGTCGGCACGTTGATCGTGAGGAAAAAGACCGGGTTATTTCCATAACAATACATTGCCAGCGATAGCCCCAGCCATCGATCGTCATCGTCAACTTCAGAAGCCACTTGTGTTAAAATTGTGAAAAAATTTTGCAGTCAAACTCGACCACTAAAAACGTTTTTCGTGTGCAAAAAAAGCTCATACTGCCTTGTATTCAATTTGATGAGATTAACCTGAAAAACTATAGGATATCCCATGCATATCTAACTCTATGCTGCCGCTTGATTTGCCCGAATATCAATTCGCCGCCGAGTTGAGCTAACAAAATGTTTCTCACGGCTCATAATGTGGAGGATCACATTTTGGCTTCTGCCACGCTCCCTAAGTGAGCCTGCACGCATTAAACTGAGTTAGCAGATCAGCAAATCAAATGGCAACAGGCTGAGATAAACTCTTATCCTTGACTTAATATTAATTCTATTTTTGTGGCAGACACCCATACTGTCAGCTATTGACATTTTTAGTAGAGATGGGCGAATAACACTTTTCTCGAATTCGAATATTAACCAGATCTCGAATAATCGAATACCCCGGATAGTTATTTGAAGTTTTACAACTGAAAATAAGAGCATATATTTAAAATTCTTGACATTTTGATTCATTAATGAATAAATGATATCACTAAATACACTTTTGAGGTTAACTGCAAACAAGTGTAAAACGAAATAAAACAAGATGAAATTCGGCAAAATTCCCGCAAAGTTAACAAAACATTAACAACAAGAGTCAAGGTTGTGAACAAAAACAATGTCTACTCGGCTGCACAATGGCTGATATTCAATATGCCACGATACTCGAGGTATTTGAATTTTTTTTAATTCAATTCAACTCAGTACACCTGCAATCAGCTTAAAAGCCATGTGGCAGAGGGGGATTTGCTCCCAATCACAAATGATTGTCCTTCAGGTAAAACAAGACATCATTGTTAAATTGAAATCGTTCTAACAAAGAACTATCAACGGGAAGAGAATTTTATAGTTAAATAACATTTGGGGAAAAAAGACCAAAAACATCCATCATTTAATTTTTTTAAAGTCTTTGAATGCCTGTGTCTTCTCATACGACGATTTGTATTCAATAAGTAATTAAAGAGGGCAAGGTTATCATCTGCCAGTAAACGTCCAAAAAGGGCACGGCTTTGGTCATTTCTTCGGCCTACTAATGATTACCTTTTTATTGATGTTATATTCGAGATTTCGAAGCTCCGAATACTTCTAAGTATTCGAGTATTCACAGATACTATTCGCCCATTTCTCTAATTTTTAGTAAGTACGTTCCATGAAATTCTTTGGTTTGTGTCATGACCCAAGTTATCAGTGACTAAATGCCACTAATCAAGTGACAATGACACATCATTTCATAATTGTAGTCACTTGGTATAGAATGAACAAAAAAAACAGGCATTAATTTAGCCCAAAAACATATATAATAAAAAAACATAACTGTAATAATCAAGACAACTACTTCATCTGTTCATCTATTCTTATTCGCTCTCTAGTTACAAAGCGTAACGAAACAATATTAACAGGTTTCACACAGGTACCCCCACACCATTTTCAAAAATAATCAAAAAGTGCTCTAAATTTCGAGTTGCACGATCTTCTCAACTTTCAATGACGTTTTTTGTTGCCAAATTTCTATAAAAACGTCAGGAAAAAATAATTTTCATATCGTAGTTCGCTACAATATGCTCGTACTCATTTTTCTAAACCAATAATAACCGTAATTAAAAATAAAAATACATACTGATAACATTCCTATATATTGAAGAAGAAAAAAATTATTAACGAAAACAATAATTATGCCCACTCTGCTTAAACATTAAAGAAAACGAATTTCAAAATTAACATTTATTCAGCAAACCCGATAAACATCTTAACTGTGAACAGTAATTAAATCCGTTCAAAGTTCCGTTTCGTTACCGGTTGCTTTCTCGTCATTGTACCTGATTATCAAGTTCGGTAGCGATTCGTACGAAGCAGACTTCTGAGTGACCGAAATCGTGTTCTCGTTGTCGTCTCCCCCTTGCGTGTCCAGTCCCATTCGAACAGTACATTCTGCGCTGGCCGACTTCATATTGCCGCCACCACCACCACTGTTTGTCTTAACATCGTGGTGGCAGTCGTCTTGCATGCTGCTTCTCGATTTGGGCCTTTCGTTAGATGAGACACTTTCTCGCCAGCGAACGAACCACCTCCAAAAAGGAAGTACCAAAATCATTGCACCGGCTATGAATACCCAAAAGCCGGCCATATAAAACGACAAGTCGTACGAGTTCGTCAGATCGTGAAGCCATCCTTAAAAATAAAAATAAAAACATTGTAGGAAAACTTGGTTGTTAAATTAGAAATTCTTTACATAAGAAGGAATCATACGAAATTACATACGAAATTAAGTTTAACGAAATTTATATATTTAAATCAAGTGATTTCGTTTTCGTACTTTTAGTTAGCGAAGCAACCCGAAAAAAAAAAAAACGTTGTCCTTATACGGCAATGTAAGTGGTCATTTTTGACTAATTACGCTGCTAAACGTAATTATTGTTCTCTACACTTTTTATTTTTAACTTGAGAGGCTACATCACAAAATTACTTCGAAAAATATCCGCAAAGAGCGCTAGCATCGTTATTCTATGGAGCCCATAGATCCAATGTTAAAGAAAAAATGTTAATTTTTAAAATACACCGTCGCGGCAATATGTTTATTTTTCATATTTAAAGCTATCCAATAGTAAGTAAGTTTTCATAGTGCAATGTGTGCCTTAAATATATGCTGATCGAGTGATAGAATGACAAAAAATTAGTAAGTGCGGTTATATTTTAAAAACTATTTCAAAATCGCGAATTTCTAACTCCATTAACACCATTGTAAGAAATTAGCCCAAATAAGAAAAACACGTCCATGAAAATGATCGTGTTTTGATGATTACGTGTTTTTACACGTAAAAATAATTTTAAAAACCCAGAAGAAAAAAATCAGCACGTGCGCCAACGTGTTGGCTTCACTGTGGTTTTTAAAAATTATTTGTTTAGGTATTTTTACGAGCATTTTAATGGAAGAGTTCGAAATTCGCGATTTTTAAATAGTTTTTAAAAATATAACCGCACTTACCAATTTTTTTGTCATTCTATCACTCGATCAGCACATAATTAAGGTGCACATTGCACTATGAAAACTTACTATTGGATAGCTTTAAATATGAAAAATAAACATATTGCCGCGACTGTGTATTTTAAAAACTAACGTTTCTTCTTTAACATTGGGTCTATGGGCTCAATAGAAAAACGATGCTAGCGCTCTTTGCGGAGATTTTTCGAAGTAATTATGTGATGTAGCCTCTTAAATCTTCATATTTGGAATAGTAGATTGAAAAATGAATTATATTTTTTTTTATAAATTTGCATCTATAGTTTAATAGTAGCTATTCATATAAGTGTAGAAGTCAAGATTGGGGGTGCGGTTATTCTTACGAAACAAGACTATATATAAACACGTTTCCGATATTGGAAGCATTTTAAATCAAGGTCTGTATATCGAGGTCTGTGTGTCGAGGACAGTTCAGCAAAAAAACGGGCAACTGCAAATAAATTTATGTACGCCTTACCTCCAAGTGGCGGTCCAATGAGATTTGCAATGCCCTGAACGAGCAAAAGAAGCCCATAGGCTTTAGTGAAGTTTTCGAGAGTGATCAGATCGACCACAATAACAGAAGTGAGCGCGTAATTTGCGCTAATCATGAAGCCAAATACACCAGATGCAAATGCGAGTCCAGCAAAGCTGTGCATCAGTGGAACAATCCCAATGCCGATGCCACACATGGCGGTCGAAGCGCTATAAAGAAGCATACTGCTCACCCACGGCTTGTCGCCGACATATCCAAAAAGAAGTTCTCCTACTGTGTTTAGAATTCCGATTACCGAAATGAGATACGATGCCATTTCCTTGTCGATTTTCAAATTGAGAGCGTTGTCTGCCGTGTATACATAAGGAACGTCATACCAAATGTACAGAAGAAGGTTGGAAATGCAGAAAATGAGAAATTTAACATTTTTGAAGTACGAAACGTCCACCATATCCATGATGGCTTCTTTAAGATCATCCATACAGTAACACATCTGGAGAAAAAAAAACAGACATAAATTTTTAGTAAAAGAATTATGGAACATGTCCATGATTTAAATAATAAGTTTTCAATAAATTTAAAAAAAAATTGCAAAACAAACATGAAACCATTTGAAAGAGTGACCCCCTTCTTCATTCGTTAAGAAACCTTAGAATTATAATTGATACAGGCGTTTTCCAGGGTTCGAACGTGTGACTTACAGCACTTTGCAGATATAAAGTGGAACACAAGAGAATAGTCACCCCTGGGGGGGGGGGGTGCTATTTTGATGAACGGTCGGTAGGAATGGTCGGAACAACAGTAGGAACAGTCGGAAGGTTAGGTTTAGTTAAATTAAGCTTGTTGCAAGGAGTCTGTGGGGCACAGCACCCCATTTTTTTAAAAGAATTATTTCATCAAATTAGTCCATTGTTCCGACTGTTCTGTAATTTGATCAACGATCGGAACAATGAACAACAAATGTGATGAAATAATTCTTTAAAAAACTGTCGGAACAACAGTAGGAACAGTTGGAAGGTTAGGTTTAGTTAAATTAAGCTTGTTGCAATGAGTCTTGGGGGGGGGGGGGGCGCAGCGCCCATGTTTAAAAGAATTATTTCATCAAATTAGTCCATTGTTCCATAATTTGATTAGCGGTCGGAACGGTAGGAACAATGGACTAATTTGATGAAATAATTCTTTAAAAAACTGTAGGAACAGTCAGAACAACAGTAGGAACAGTCGGAAGGTTAGGTTTAATTAAATTAAGCTTGTTGCAGGGAGTCTGGGGGGGGGGGGCGCAGTGCCCCATTTTTTTAAAAAATTATTTCATCAAATTACTCCATTGTTCCGACTGTTCCGTAATTTAATCAAATGTTGGAACAATGGACATTAAATTTTATGAACTAATTCTTTGAAAAACTGTATGAACAGTCGGAAGGTTAGGCTTAGTTAAATTAAGCTCATTGCAGGGAGTCTGGGGGCGCAGCGCCCCATTTTTTAAAAAATTATTTCATCAAATTACTCCATTATTCCGACTGTTCCGTAATTTGATCAACGGTCGGACCAATGGACAAATTTGTTGAAATAATTCTTTAAAAAATAGGAAGGCTGCGCCCCCATACCCCCTGCAACAAGCTTAATTTAACTAAACCTAAACGTTCTTACTGTTCCGCCGTTTATCAAATTAGCAACCCCCATAACCCGTCACCCCCAGCTCCAACATTAGCCCCATTGTTAACACTAGGTTTTGATGGGCTCTGAGTTAAACATTCATTACTAGACAACAAAATTCAATCATAACTTGAGGACCGCCTGTATATAAAACACATCATATTGCTACAATTACGAACCTCGTCCTCCTCTTCGTGGTCGATAGTAATCATACTATTTCTATAAATGTCCGGACAACTAGAAGCTCGTATATGATAGCGATGGGTGTTGAGCATTGCGTTACGATGGGTCATACTGCGACGGTGAAGTCTTAGATTGTGAAAGTAGGCTGCCGACAGCCGTCTAGTCCCTTGTATTCCACGTAGTCTTGTAGAGGGACTACCAATCGTAGGTTGAAAAGCGTCGACTCCGTTGTTCAAATGTGCATTCTGCTGTCCCCCTCCTAATCCAGCAATCGCCGTTGGACTTAATAAAACATTGTTATTCGGACATTCGGTGTTACCTTGAGTGCAAGCCAACAGCAACAAATGTTCGCTGTTGCTATGGTTAATGAGGTGTGGATAATTCATCATGAAATATTCATAGTTGATTCCGTGCTTTCCCAACTTCTCCAGCAACTCCTTCGGAAGATTTTCTCCTTGTTTTAAAAAGGTCGGTAGGTGAACCAATGAATTGCAAAGACGTTCACAGTCCTTCAGATCGTCCGGAATGGACGCTGTCGAAACAGCAGCAGCATTGGCGTGAACGCTTCCGTGAAGGAGCCTACGAGATTCGTCCGGAGTCGCTTGTGATTTCTGCGAAATACTCTCCGTCGAAGTCTTCAGCGACTTCTCGCTCCGAGTTTTCTTGGTCGTTCCGTCGAGATCTCTCATGAGGGCACCACAGACAACAATGTTAAGAAAGCAGCCAGCTAAAATGAGCATAGCACCTCTCCAAGTATACGTGTCAACTAGATACTGAGTGAATGGAGCAAACAGGAACGTCCCGATTCCAGAGCCGCTTACTGACAAACCTGTAGCAAAGGAACGCCTCTTTTCGAAATAGTAAGCAACGATAACAATGGCAGCAACGTAGCACAAAGCTAAGCCAAAACCTGACATAATGCCAAACGTAAAGAACAAGACTTCCAAAGAATTGGAAAATGAACTGAGAACAAATCCCAAGCTTGCTAGGCAAGCTCCTGCAATGGTCACCTTCCGACATCCATAACGATCTGTCAGTGTACTGGCGATGGGGCCCGAAAGCAGCGGTACGCTCATAAAGAGTGAGCCAACAAACGCCGTCTTCCCCTTGCTCTCGTTAAAATATTGCAAGAAATCGACGTAGATGACACCGAAAGAAAACGTTACTCCGTCAGCAATCATATTTGTTATAAAAGCCGCAAAAACTACTACCCAGCCCCAACCACCGTCAGGCGGAGTGATACCGAACTCGGTCGTTGCTGCAGTACTAGCCGACGAAGCCAAACTTCCATCCGAGTGAATGCGATTGCGGCTGGGGATGTTACGACGCGAACCATTGTGACTAGAAAAAGAAGCGTCCTCGGGGGCTAAGAATGTTACGCAGCCATTGGACGTAGGGTGATAAGAGTCGTCTTCAGGTGAACAAGAGAACTTTTGCTGTTCATCAAGTTTGATTTTATCCTTTCTAAGTTGCTTATTAATTGCCGGGTCCGATGTCTTTTGCAATTCTTTGTGGTCGGTGTCACTACTAAGTGAGCCACAGTCTGACATTTTAAGACTAAAAGCATCAAATCTAATAAATTCTTGTTTTCGTATAGCTTGGCACAGTTAATGCCAAATAATCGCAGGGATTTCGATCTTGCCATTAGGCGAGCGAACGGTGTCTTGTTCTTGGTAATCGGTAAACTGGAAAGGCGGAAATCTCTAAGGCTGGCCATGCATCCAGTGGGGGTTAAAGGATCCTAGACAAGTAGAAACAGAAAAAAAAATTATCATGAAAATAAATAAACTTTTGTTTCGAGTCGCATTCACTGTAAGAATGTGGGTGTCGTTTTCGAAAACAATTTTTAAAAAATGAATTTTAAATTTTACTAATAAAATACAATTCAATATATAAATTTGGCGCCCAAAATTAACCTACCTAGCCTCCTGCAAATTAAAAAAGAGGACTTTATGAAGGCATGGTGTTGCAACATAAATGTGAAATAAAGAGGGTATAGACATTTGCCCTGAAGACACTTGCTCTACGGACACTTGCCATAAAGCCATTTGCCCTAAAACCATTTGCCCTAAAGGGACATTTGCTCTAAATCCACTTGCCCTCAAATCATTTGCCCTAAAGGGACATTTGCTCTAAGTCCACTTGCCCTAAAATCATTTGCGCTAAATCCACTTGCTCTAAAACCATTTGCCCCAAAGAGACATTTTCATTAAAGACACTTGCCATAAGGGGACATTTGCTATAAAACCGTTTGCCCTAAAATGACGTTTGCTCTAAAACCATTTGCCCTAAAAGGGCGTTTTCCCTAAAACCATTTGCCCTAAAACCACTTTTTTGTTCTCACCTTTCATACGGTTTAGTGTCTTTCGGTGGAGTACATGTATGTTAAATAGGTTCTGTGTGCAAAAAATGCCAAATGACGTAAATTTACACTACTGATTAGGGCAAATGTCCTTTTAATGCAAGTGGTTTTAGGGCAAATGTCCCTTTAGGGTAAATGGTTTTAGGGCAGATTTCCCTGTAGGATAAATGGTTTTTAGGGCAAATGTCTCACACCCAAATAAAGGAACAGTTGCAATTTAACGTCTGTTTTGGGGGTTTAGAAAACGCAGATTCCTCATGATCAAATCATAAAACGAAAATGGCATATTACGTAAAATGCCCAATTAGATCATTCAATACGTAAATTTAGTCGAAATGCCACAGCTAAAGCAAAATGTTGCACGTTAGGCAGCTAGAATGCTCAGACCATTAGCTGAAACAGACATTTTCAGTTACTGCTTTAGCGCAAATATTTGATCTTCAGCTCTCAGAAGTGAAGGCTCATTTATACAGAAAAGACTACAGAACGAACACGACACGAGTCCGAGGAAAACGCCTTTCGACTTATATTTAGCAGGTGGGGAGACAAGGATGAGACCGAGCAACGACTTTAGATTCCGTCTTCTCACTCGTGACATAGCAAACCGTTTAAACTGTAACTCGTTTTGAAAATCGTGCACATCGAGTAGGGCCTACATACAAACGAGAACGGGGACGAGAACCGCAACAGATTCCCGTAAATTATAGTTGGCGACGTTAGTTGAGTGAGACCCATTAGTGAATCGGACGAGCTTGGTATAAATACCGTATACACATTTCTCTTAAAACACCTCGAAATATATTTCCTGAGTACTCGACTTGGGCTCATCTCGTGCTCGTCCCGTAGCCTTCAAATTCCAGTATGAATGAACCTTAAATCTGCTTTAAATGATTTTATAATTTCAATTCAACCCAGTACACCTCCAATCAGCTTAAAGCTGCTAAGTGGTAGGGGAGGATTGCTCCCGATCACAAATGATTGTCATTCAGGTAAAACAAGACATCACTGTTAAATTGAAATCGTCCTAACAAAGAACTATCAACTGGAAGAGAATTCCAGTCTAATAAAATTCGGGGGAAAAAAAGACCAAAAATATGCATCAGTTCTAGCCATTAATTCTTTTAAGGTCTTTGAATAACCGTGTCTTCCCTTACAAGGATGTGTATTCAATAAGCAGGGTTGGCAAAATCCTGGGAAGAACCGGTAAAAGAAAGGGCACTGGTAAATACCGGTTACAACCGGTTTTTATCACTAAAACTGAGAACAACTAGTATTATGCTCTTTTCATCTTGTACTATAAGCTATTGTTAATATGATCTGATTAAAAAGTGACATTCATTTCATTGTCAATTTTAATGTGAGCTAGCTTGTAATCATATACTGTAATGTAAAGAAAACCAAAAGTATAGAAAGCATAGAATTGAATGCAATAGAAACTAGAAAGCCCAAACTCATTAAAAATTTCAACTGGTGAAAAATTGAACAAACGTGGCCTTTGCCTATGATAGTGAATGGGCGGGGGCCACGTTTCTTCTATTTTTTCACCAGTTGAAAATTTTCAAAAAGTTCAAATCTTCACCCCAATGGAAACAAGGCCTTATGAAATAAATTTATTATGTGAATAAACAGATTGAACACTTTGTCATGTATCGATTTTCAATGAACATACTGTAAAGGGATGAACATGGTTTTAAGGGGGATGAACATGGTTTTAGGGGGGATGAACATGGTTTTAGGGGGGATGAACAGGATTTTATGGGAGATGAACAAGGATTTATGGGAGATGAACAGGGTTTTACGGGAGATGAACAGGGTTTTATGGGAAATGAACATGGGTTTAGAGGGATGAACATGGGTTTAAGGGGGATGAACATGAGTTTAAGGAGGATGAACATGAGTTTGAGGATGAACAT
This sequence comes from Brachycybe producta, assembly GCA_036925085.1. Lineage (NCBI taxonomy): Eukaryota > Metazoa > Arthropoda > Diplopoda > Playtdesmida > Andrognathidae > Brachycybe > Brachycybe producta. The sequence goes on along the minus strand of JAUPFP010000011.1, from coordinate 4,802,484 downwards.
GAGTTTAAAGGGGATGACCATGAGTTTAAGGGGGATGACCATGAGTTTAAGGGGGATGAACATGAGTTTAAAGGGGATGACCATGAGTTTAAGGGGGATGAACAAGGGTTTAAGGGGATGAACAAGGGTTTAAGGGGATGAACAAGGGTTTAAGGGGGATGAACATGATTTTAGTGGGATGAACATGGTTTTAGGGGGAATGAACGTGGTTTTAGGGGGAATGAACATGGTTTTAGGGGGGATGAACATGGTTTTAGGGGGGATGAACATGGGTTTATGGGGAGATGAACATGGGTTTATGGGGATGAACATGGGTTTATGGAGATGAACATGAGTTTAAGGGGGATGAACATGATATTAAGGGAGATGAACATGGTTTAGGGGGATGAACAGGGTTTTAGGGGAGATGAACATGGGTTTAAGAGAGATGAACATGGGTTTAAGGGAGATGAACATGGGTTTAAGGGAGATGAACATGGGTTTAAGGGAGATGAACATGGGTTTAAGGGAGATGAACATGAGTTTAAGGGAGATGAACATGAGTTTAAGGGAGATGAACATGAGTTTAAGGGAGATGAACATGGGTTTAAGGGAGATGAACATGGGTTTAAGGGAGATGAACATGGGTTTAAGGGAGATGAACATGGGTTTAAGGGGGATGAACGTGAGTTTAAGGGGGATGAACATGATATTAAGAGGATGCACATGGTATTAGGGGGCTGAACATAGTTTTATGCAGAAAGTACATGGTTTTAGGTGTTCATCCCCTTAAAACCATGTTCATCCACTTTAAAACCATGTTCATCCCCCTTAAAACCATGTTCATCCCCCTTAAAACCATGTTCATCCACTTTAAAACCATGTTCATCCCCCTTCAAACCATGTTCATCCCCTTAATGTATGTTCATCCTTTTATTTCTCTCTCTGTTCATCCCTTTAAAATGTGTGTTCATCCATTATATAGTGTTCATCTAATTCTATATGCATTCTGTGTCGGGTTTTAGAGTTACCCCAATGTTCATCCCGTTCATCTTTTATCCTGACCCAACGCGGCGATATGTTTATTTTTCATATTTAAAGTTGTCCAATATTAAGCTTTCAAAGTGCAATGTGCACCTTAAATATGTGCTGATCGAGTGATAGAATGACAAAAAAATGTTAAGAGCCGTTATATTTTTAAAAACTGTTTCAAAATTGCAAATTTCTGTGACAACCTGTAGAAACAGAAGGTGAAACACTCAGGTCAAAATTCAGTCTTGACAGTATGGCACCCCTTGGTGCACAGATGTTCAGACTTGGGTGGCCCGAATTCTAGAGAATTCGTGGAACCAAGTCCGACCGTGAGAAAATTGGGAATAAGTCCCAAAAATATTTCTCCTTATGATTTAGTATCCCCGGCCCAGGGCAATGATTGGCCCAGTTGGTCAATCATTAAGCCCTGAGGTGACAGTTGCCCCTCCCAGGAGACCGGACCAGTGAGCTTGAGACTTGAGTGAGGACAGTCAGAGTTGAGAGTGAGAGCGGATAAGTTCAGTTCTATACAGTGAGTTCTAGAGAGTTAAGCTTGACTTAGAGTGAAATAATAATGTAAAGAGTGTTAATAATGATGTAACAAAGAGTTAGTAAAGAGTCATATTTTATAATACATAAACCTGTGTAAGTGTTGTGTATTCGAACTATATTGGGTTTCTGTACTCCTAAAATAGAGGAGTATCCAGCAGAAGGCACTCAGACACAGCCTGAGTCCCTCTGCCTGGAGCCTCCAGCAACCCAACGAAAAGGACTAGAGTGACTTCGGCATCGTCACGCCCTACATCCAAAGATCCCTAGGAAAGACGGTCTTTTTGTGGGCTGTTCCAGGCAAGGCAAGTAAATGTTATGCCCGGTGAAATCAACCCCCAGAGGTACAACAGAGGCTGGCCCGCAGCAGTCGACAACAGAGTCGACCCCGGCACCACCGATTCAAAAAGAACAACGTCAACGAAGTTCAAGAAACGGCGGCGCCAAAGGGCCAGCATCGTCACATTTCTAATTCTTATGTTAAACTCTATTGAGTATGTGCTCGTAAGCAAAAAAAACATACATTAAAATGTTCGTAAAAATACCTAAAAATAATTTTAAAAAACCACAATTAAACCACAGTGAAGCCAACACCTTAGCGCATTTTGATTTTTTTCTGGTTTTTTAAATTATTTTTTAGGTATTTTTACAAACATTTTAATGGATGTTTTTTTTTTCTTATTTAGGCTCAATAGAAAAAAACGATGCTAGCACTCCTTGCAGAGATTTTTCGAAGCAATTTTGTGATGTAGCCTCTTAACGACTAATTTTTTGGTTAAAGAGACCATTACCTCCAGAAATATCTTTTTAAAACATTGTCAAGACGTAAACAACGATTGTCAAAACGATTTTTAAATTTTAAAATAAGTCAATATAACCATAAAAAACTTAAAAATGAAGTGACTTTTCATTAGTCACGAAACGACGCCATTTTAAAGTTCAAAAAACGAAAGTCCCCCAATTTGTGGCAAAGGTTGTCAACTCACATTTCCAGAATTCCTTAATCAAATACATGTATTCCCTATTAATATTCAACTCAATACAACCTTCCATGTGGAATAATACAAATATTAAATCCATAGTACTTTGAAATGAAAGTAATGTTAGCAGGTGACAACACATCCGAATTCGAGTAGAGGAGTAGACTTTGGGGTGTTTTGTTGCCAATGTCTGTTGTTTGGTGGCGCATCTATCTGATAAAGTTCATTTACACAAAGTCAAATGATTTTTAATTTTTTAAATTATATTAATCACTTATTTTAAATTTTAAAAATCGTTTTGTTATTCGTTGAATATATATCTTGACAATATTTTGACAAGAAATTTCTGGAGTTAATGGTCTCTTTAAGAGCCTAGATAGACGTTCATTTTGTTGTTTTGAGCAGACGACAACGAGACAAATGAGTCTTACTATATGGTGTTACTAAAACTGCAAGAAATCGCCTCACAATCGCTCAATTAAAATACAGTAAAGCGCAAAATGCAATAAAAAGTATTGTTCTTTACGTCCTCGATTTATGTAATTTTTGAAAAGTTCCTTCTATTTTTAAACAACATTCAAAATTGTTTGTTTTTTAACCCCAAGTTAAATCCCATTGGATCAAAAACCGTCCCACAAACATTTGAAAAAAACTCGTTAAAACGATTTAGAACAATAACAAAATAATTAGCACATACTTTAATGTATTGGCCTCACGATGGTTCCTTTTTATAAATTTTGAAAAGGTCCTTCTATTTTTAATAACGTTTAAAATCGTACATTTTTTAACTCCATGTTAAGTCCCATAGGAGCAAAACACCGTCTCACAAACGTTAGAAGAACTCGCAATAAAATGATTTAGAACAACCAAAACAAAATTAGCACGTACTTACAGGTGTTTATTGCCTTCACGATGATTCTTTTTTTTTTTTTTTGAAATTCTGAAAGATCCTTTTATTTTTACAAGGTCAAAATAGATCGTTTTTTTAATTCCATGTTAAGTCCCAATTGGACCAAAAAACCGTCACCCAAACAATTGAAGAACTCCCATTAAAACGACTTAGAATAATCACATAAAAATTAGCACGTGCATTAATCTATTGGCTTCACGATGTTTTCTTTTTATAAGCTTAACACACGAAATTATTTTTCTATTAATTATTATGTGACTTGAAACCTGGAGAAAAAACGTTTTTCAATCAAAAACGATTGCAGTGCCTACATTCGGAGAAATTTTGAACTAAACGCTGTATCTAGGCTCTTAACAGTGAATAAAAAAATAAAGCTAAATTCTAAATTCAAGTTGACAGTGAAATGTAAAATGAACGCGCACTGAAATAAGAAGAGAAATAATAAAATATTCTTCTTACCTGTTACACATACAGAATGAAAAATATAAACTCAAGACTATGCGCAATGCATGCTCTTTCTCAAATAAGTTGTCCTATAGTCTCGTTATTTATTGCAGTGCAAATACTCTTTCACAGATTCTAAATTAACAATTTTCATATAAGTTGGTACATCATTAAACCATGTACTGTGTATATGATAGTAATAAATCGGCCTATCTAAACGGATCCATCATATTGCATCTATCTCAGTCATGTATGATTAATCATCTTCCCGCTACTGATTTCTGAAGTTGGGCTTCAGTAAAGTAACTTGTTCATTAAAAAAAGTACAAATTAATTACAGCAGGCTTAGAGAATTGCAAATAATAATAATAAAAAAAACTTCACTTTGCACGTCACAACTTATAAAAAAAAAAACAAGACCAATAAAAAGCGATCTGTGGGGTTGGAACCAGCACAATTATTACAAGGAGGAAAATAATTTCAATGTTTACCTGGCAACAGAATCAATTTAAAACTTGGCTTTAAAAACCGTAAAAAGGAACACACAAGAAAAAGAGGTTGAAAAAAAGGGGTTAGAAAGAGGGGGAGGGGTTGAAGTTTTGCCAGTAAGTTTTAGTGTTTTACACAAGTGTGCATGTGTTCGAACGCGCAATCTCAGCAAAAACCAAAAAAAAACCATTATATGACTTTCACATGTATACTGACAGGCATTTAAAGACAGGGAGATACTGTCGTTTGCTCCACCCCTTTTATGAGCGTCAGACCAAATATCAAACAATTCGAAATTGAAAAAGGCGGGTCATATGACGTCAGACCACATAAACCAATTACCAAGTTACCTCATAAAACTTGCCTGTCATGTATTGTGCACCTCACTCAAACACAGTAGCATCTGGTGAGTCAGTGGCGACTTGGAGCCACAGGCAATTGTGCCCAGTATTAGAATTTCTTTTGCTCCCCTCTTTCATGACGCCAGACCAAGTAACAAACCAATTAGAAATTGATAAGGGCGGAGCATGTGACATCAGACCAAGTAACCACCCCAATTAGAAATTGATGACATTCATAAAAGGGCGGAGCAAAAGAAATTCTAATGCTGGGCACAGTTGCCTGTCTTGGAGCCTCCGACTTAGAGTCATCTTTATGCTGATAGTGACAGTCTTTAGATTGGGATGTTAGGTTACACAATAGATGGCGCTGCAAACGATAAAGCTGGAACTTCATACCTGCTACCTTGATCGTAGCGTCTGCGACTAGTGACTAGTATAGCAACTTGAAGTAGCAAGTCACTAGTCGCTGGCACACACTACATATGTGCTGCACCAACAAACGTTTTGGGCGTGTCTTCATGGTGTGATGTCATCAAAAATGGCGTCGAAGACGCCATATGCAACAAAATCTGGTCTCTGATTGGTTGTTGGGTAACGACTTGAAACCTTTGCGACCTGAAGCTTCTATTTGAATGGAAGCTTGGCGACTGTGTAGCAAGTCGCGACCCTTTGACAAGTCGCTTGTATATGGTATAAAGACGCGCATGTGCACTGACGCTCGCTCGAGGTAGGTCGCTTGACGTCGCGTGAATGAAGTTTAAGCTTAAGCCGCCAAATGCTAGTCCCAAACACTATGTGGCCATAGAATAAAAAGTTATACAGAAGGGAGACACAGGCAGTTGGGCGCACAGGCAAGTGTAGCCAGGCTATTCGTGCCATCGAAGTGGCCTAAAACGGCCTTGAAAGAAATAAAGAGGTCCCGTTCTCTGCCTCAACAATGCAAGAAAAAGGTCGCGTTTATTCCCTCACTTCCTATTTTGTGTCATTTTTTTTTCGATCAAAGGATGAGGTGGAAGAAGACAATTCTAACGAAAACTAAGTGGATTATGTTCGGGGAGCTACGGAGCCCTGTTGAGGACATACGATATTTTTTATCTCGTCCGGATGGTATAGTATCTAGTCCGGACAAGATACAAGTATTCCGGACGAGAGATAAGTCATCCGGACGAGATATACTAAGTCATCCGGACAAGGTACTATAAGTCGTCCGGACGAGATAATATAAGTCGTCCGGACGAGATAATATAAGTCGTCTGGACGAGATAATATAAGTTGTCGGGACAAGATAAGTCGGGTCTGGATGAAAGCATGAACATTGTCGGGTAACTCTAAAACCGAAAACAGAATGCATATAGAATTGGAGGAACCCTACTTTTTTGTATCGGTGTGGTGTATTGTTAAATTAAGCTTGTTGCAGAGGGTCGGGGGGGGGGGGGGCGGCACAGCCCCCCCCCCCCCCCGAATGTAAAAAAAAATCACATGGTTTAATTTAAAGAAATTGTTATGTTGTTCTGCACCCATGTTAAGACACTGTTCAACCAATTTGATGTGCATTTTGTTTCAGGTTTTAGTTACCCAGCAATATTCATCCTAACCCGAATTAGTAACTCATCCGGACGAGATTAAAAAAAAATGGTTCATCTCCTCAACAGGGCTCCGTAGGGAGCTCCTTCTTCCACCATAAAAGTAATGTCAATTGACAATCGTGAGAAATAAATACTCAAAATCGAAACTTGTCTCAGGCATACTAATGAGGCCAATTTTAAGTGTTGTAAGACAAATTATATAACCTGCAACTGAATGTTATTACCCGAAACTCACCCAAGGCCTTGACACTAAGATAACTTTGTAAAATATAACTCAATAGTCATTATTTAATTTCGTGTCATCATCATTATTATATGATTGTATTCATTAGCTATTTCTCCTTAATTAATTTCCTTATTACATAGCAATAATTTTACTTAGCAAAAATGGAAATGACTGTTGTAAATTGTTAAAATGTAAACGTGATTTGAGAACTAATTGAAAACAAGGGATTCAAGGAACCCTTTAGACCTTTGTTGCATTGTATTAGGGGGGAGGTTCAAAATATAGCTGATTTATGATCTCTTTTACTGTTTATTTAATTCAATTTGTTATTCTAGTTTTTAATTAAGATTACTGTTCCAAGTTTTATTTAATTCTTTTACTCTTCTAGTTTTTATTTAATTAAAATTGATTTGTCTATTTTTTTATTAATTTTTTCTTTTACTTTTTATTTAACTCAATTTGCTATTCTAGTTTTAATTCATTAACATTATTGTTCAATTTGTTACAAAACTAGAATATTAAGAAGCATATGCATAAATATATTTAATTTATATTTTTAACTGTACTGGTACAATGTTAAGCTATGAGAATCATAACACATGACATGCATTGTACTGGAAGCGAGGGCAAAGTGGGTCTTTTTGTTTTAGATTGAGGGTTAGAATATGGCAATAGTACAGTGGCCGAGAAGTGCAATCCCTATATACGAACACACGACAACACCCATACTCCACGACAACTTCCAAAACTCTACAACAACTTCCAGAACTCTACAACAACTTCCAGAACTCTACAACAACTTCCAGAACTCTACAACAACTTCCAGAACTCTACAACAACTTCCAGAACTCTACAACAACTTCCAGAACTCTACAACAACTTCCAGAACTCTACAACAACTTCCAGAACTCTACAACAACTTCCAGAACTCTACAACAACTTCCAGAACTCTACAACAACTTCCAGAACTCTACAACAACTTCCAGAACTCTACAACAACTTCCAGAACTCTACAACAACTTCCAGAACTCTACAACAACTTCCAGAACTCTACAACAACTTCCAGAACTCTACAACAACTTCCAGAACTCTACAACAACTTCCAGAACTCTACAACAACTTCCAGAACTCTACAACAACTTCCAGAACTCTACAACAACTTCCAGAACTCTACAACAACTTCCAGAACTCTACAACAACTTCCAAAAGTACACCAACTTCCAAAAGTACACCAACTTCCAAAAGTACACCAACTTCCAAAAGTACACCAACTTCCAAAAGTACACCAACTTCCAAAAGTACACCAACTTCCAAAACTACACCAACTTCCAAAACTACAACAACTTCCAAAACTACAACAACTTCCAAACTTTACAACATATTAAATATTATTTCATTTATATTTATTTATAATTATTGAATTCAGTATGCATGTGCACACACACATACGAGTGTGTGTGTGCACACGCTCATTTGTCGGTATGCATGATTGTGAGTTTGTGTATACATACATGCACGTGTGTATGTACATTTCTCCCCCTCCCCCAAAATGTATTTTACTTCTTTGGATTTTCTAAAGTTAAAAAAACACCAGCTTCATGGCTTTTTGTGAGATTTTTTAAACTTTATAAGAAAAGCTACAGCATCTGTCAAATTGTTTGTTTATAGGTTTTTTAAGACCATTTTAATTGTTTTTCTTCTGTTAATGGGCTTCTTTGCATTTACATGAGAATGTTGACATGAGGTTTTAAGCTGCATTAAAAAATACTAAAATACATCTAGCTACAACATTACAAGTCAACATTTTCAAATCAGTTTACTAAATAGTAACTAGTGATCAACAAATTATATACCCAAACTTTTCTTATAAAGTTTAAAAAATCTCACAAAAAGCCATGAAGCTGGTGTTTTTTTAATTTTAGAAAATCCAAAAAAGTAAAATACATTTTTTTTTGGGGGGGGAAATGTACATACACACGTGCATGCATGCACACAAATGAGTGTGCAAATGCACACTCAAATGAGCATACACACACACTAATAACCGTCATTTAAACACCTGACTAAGTGGTTCAAACGATCGCCTAAGTCGTTCAAACGATTGCCTAAGTCGTTCAAACGATTGCCTAAGTCGTTTAAACGAGTGCCTAAGTCGTTTAAACGAGTGCCTAAGTCGTTTAAATGAGTGCCTAAGTTGTTTAAGAGTGACTAAGTCGTTTAAACAAAGGAGAAAAAAATTCACATGTGTATGTCCTAAAAGGGGATCAGTAGTAAACACTCACAATCCATTGAGTGTTCATAAATATAAATGAAATAATAATATTTAATATGTTGTAAAGTTTGGAAGTAACATGTTGTAGTTTTGGAAGTTGCTGTGGTTTTCGAAGTTGTTGTGGTTTTGGAAGTTGTTGTGGTTTTGGAAGTTGTTGTAGTTTTGGAAGTTGTTGTAGTTTTGGAAGTTGTTGTAGTTTTGGAAGTTGTTGTAGTTTTGGAAGTTGTTGTAGAGTTTTGGAAGTTGTTAAGAGTTTTGGAAGTTGTTGTAGAGTTTTGGAAGTTGTACAGTTTTGGAAGTTGTCGTGGAGTATTGAGTGTTGTCGTGAGTTTGTATATAGGGATTGCACTTCTCGGCCACCGTACTACAGTGGCCGAGTGGAAGTTGCTGTAGAGTTTTGGAAGTTGTTGTAGAGTTTTGGAAGTTGTTGTAGAGTTTTGGAAGTTGTACAGTTTTGGAAGTTGTCGTGGAGTATTGAGTGTTGTCGTGTTTGTATATAGGGATTGCACTTCTCGGCCACCGTACAATAGTGTTAAGTAAATATCTGATGTGACTCACAACATAAAATAAATTTATATCTACTTTTCTTCTATAGAAGAAGAAAAATAGATTTAAATTCATTTTATTTTTTATATTAACGATTAAAAATAGTTCCAGTTAATTTAAAATTATGAAAATAAATAGGTAGCATCCTTGCAGAGTGTAGATTCATTTAGAAGTTAGTTGATTATTCTAGGTGACCCCGTTCCCGAGTTAGATCGCCCAGAACGTTTCGTCGAAAATTAATCATAATTAATAAACTACTGTATGAATTGATTTGATTTTGTAGTATGTTCATCGGCGCATACCAACGTGCATAATGCATAAAACCGCATTAAAATATCTCTATCCGTTCTGGAGAAATAACGCCCAGAAGCGCACATACACACACATACACACAATTGCACGATCCTATAGTCTCTTTGTGCTCTGCTTTGCAGAGCAACAAAGGTCCAAAAACAACCTATCTCGACTTCAGTAATGAATTAATATTAAGAGATAATATCGTCTTAATTTAACTTTAAGGCCATTTGTTTCTAATAAAAACATCCATGCCTAGTATTTGACTATTAAATTTATTCTTTGTTGACATGTTTGATAAAAGTGTAAATTATTTCCATCATATAATGGGGGGGCGTTTCTAGAATCAATGTTTTCACCAACTTTTGTATATATATATATATATATATATATATATATATATGTATATATATATATGTATATATATATATATATATATGTATATATATATATATATGTATATATATATATGTATATATATATGTATATATATATATATATATATATATATATATATATATATATATATATATATATATATATATATATATATATATATATATATATATATGTATATATATATATATATATATATATATATATATATATATATATGTATATATATATATATATACATATATATATATATATACATATATATATACATATATGTATATATATATATATATATATATATATATATATATACATATATATATATATATATATATATATACACATATATATATATATATATATATACACATATATATATATATATATATATATATATATATATATATATATATATATATATATATATATATATATATATATATATATATATAAAATAAAGCTTGTTTTAACTTGATGTTTTTATGATCAAATTTTAAAGCGTCCCTAAAGCCTGGAACACACGCGGAATTCCGCCAAGAAAAAAAAAATAGGAAAAGGAAGGAGAAAAAAAAGTAGTGTTGTAAAAAAACATGTTTTTTTTCCTTGACGTTTTCTTATTTTCCATTTCCTAAACCTACTAGTAGTGTTGAAAATGAAAGTGATTTTTTACTATTATGTTTTTTTTTTAAATTTTTATTTTAAAAAATGTTTTTCTTTTCAGATTTTCTATCATATAGTCAATATAATTAAAATGACTTAATTCACGAATCTGACATAATTTATATTCTTAATTTATTAATTTGTATTTCACTGCTAACATAAACTTTGTATTTTTTCCCTATCGTAAAACTGAAACAATCAGGAATCGGGATTCACCACCTAAAGAAAGGCTTTTTTTTTGCATTTCCTCCCCACCCCCAGCTTTTTTTTTTAAATAAAACATGAATTTTTTCAAAAAAGGAACACTTTAATTTACATTTCTAACTGAATCATTCAGTAATCTCGAGGAAAGGTACTTAGAACAAATCAATTTTCTTTATTTTTTGCGTTTTTCTTTTCCCGCTGTTTTTTTTTAAAAATTTGTTCACCGTTTTTTTTTAATTTACAACACATCTCTGTTGTTCACACATAGAAACAAAATAGTAATGAGGAAAGTTGTGCACACCCTCTATTGAGCAAGAAAAGAAACATCTTTATTGCCAAAATGGATTCCAAATTGCTTTTTTTTGTGTGATTTTCTGAGCGGAATTCCGCGTGTGTTCCAGGTTTTACCACAGGCCACTCATACCTTTTCCATTTGGCTCGTGGGGCACACCTGATTTTCAAGGCTTGACAAAGTTTAGAGCCAGAAATCAGGTTTCTGGTTGAGTTGCAAGTGAAAAGATAAGTATAAAACAAGGGATTCAAGGAACCCTATAGACATCCATTGCTTTAATACATCAAATAACCAACTTTTTTTCATTGATACATGTGTGCGCATGAGTATGCACATGAACACACATGTGCACATGAGTACGCACATGAACACACATGTGCGCATGAGTACGCGCATGAGTACTCACATGAACACACGTGGGCACATGAGTATGCACATGAACACACGTGCGTGCATGTGTACGCACATGAACACATGTGTGTGCATGAGTACGCACATGCACACACGTGCACGCATGAGTACACACATGTACACACGTGCATACACACTTGTATGCACATGTACGCACTTGTGTGCACATGTATGCACATGTACGCACTTGTGTGCACGTGTGTGCACGTGTACACACGTGTACACACTTGTGCACATGTGTACGCACGTGTACACACTTGTGCACACGTGTACGCACGTGTACACACTTGAGCACACGTGTACGCACATGTACACACTTGAGCACACGTGTACGCACGTGTACACACTTGAGCACATGTGTACGCACGTGTACACACTTGAGCACATGTGTACGCACGTGTACACACTTGAGCACATGTGTATGCACGTGTACACACTTGAGCACATGTGTATGCATGTGTACACACTTGAGCACATGTGTATGCACGTGTACACTTGTGCGCATGTGTACACACTTGAGCACATGTGTATGCACGTGTACACTTGTGCGCATGTGTACACACATGTACACACTTGTGCACATGTGTATGCATGTGTACACACTTGTGCACATGTATCCACACGTGTACACACTTGTGCGCATGTGTATGCACATGTCCACACTTGTGCACGTGTCCACACGTGTACACACTTGTGCGCATGTGTACGCACGTGTACGCACCTATTTTCCTGCATCTTTTCTACTATATTTGTTACCCCTACACTACCCCTAATAAAATAATTTTTGATCCTATCCCTTCTGGTTATCCCACTCATAAAGCTTAGCATTCTCATCTCAGCTACCTGCATTCTATCCTCATGCACCTTCTTGATTGCCCAACATTCTGACCCATACAACATAGCTGGTCTGACTACTGTCCTATAAAACTTTCCCTTCAATTTTATAGGTAGCTTCCTGTCACATAAAACCCCACTAGCCTGCCTCCACCTATGCCAACCTGCTTTTATCCTGTTTGTGATGTCTAAGTCTAAGATCCCATCATCTTGCAGCACAGATCCTAAATATTTGAAGTCATGCACCTGCTGCATTAAACCGTCCCCAAGTCTAATCCCCTCATTCAACTGTTCTTTCCCATCCCACTGAAATTTCATGTACTCTGTTTTTGCCCTACTTATTTTCAACCCCCTTGATTCCAAGGCATTCCTAGTCTCCTCTAACCTTATCTCGAGTTCCATTTTGGATTCCTCAACTAAGACTGTCATCTGCAAACAGCATACACCAGTGGACTTCCTGCCTCACCCCTGCCAGTAACTCATCCAGAACCAACATGAATAGATATGGACTAAGTGCTGAGCCCTGGTGCACACTAATCCTAACACGAAAACTATCAGAGAACCCCCAGGCAGTCTTAACGCTTGTCCGTGCATCCCTATACATGTCCCTCACCATATCTATATAACTGTCACCCACCCTCTTTTTCTTTATGACCTCCCACACAATAACTTCCATGGTACTCTGTCATAGGCTTTCTCTAGATCTATAAACACCATGTGTAACTTTCTTGGCAGCCCAAAACTTCTCAATAACTTGCCTTACGGCAAAAATAGGGTGCATTGTGGATTTTCCTGGCATAAACTCAAACTGACTTCCGCCAATTACAGTTTTACCCCGTAGTCGAGCTGCAATTACTCTCTCCCCAAGCTTCATCGTATGACTCATCAATTTAATACCTCTATAGTTCCCACATTCCTGAACATCACCCTTCCCTTTGAAAATAGGCACTAACCACCTGTCCCGCCATGCAACTGGCAATCTATCCCCCATAGCCAATCTATTGAATAACTTTGTGAGCCAGGAAATGGCAACATTCCCCAAGACCTTCCACACCTCTACTGGTATCTTATCTGGCCCTAAAGCCTTCCCTAGCTTCATTTTTCACAATGCCTGAACAATTTCCTCAGCCCAAACCTGCTCCACTTCTTCTCCATCATTATTTCTTCCAGTGAAAGGCTCATGCTCTACCCCCTCATACATAAGCTTACTAAAATATTCCCCCCACCTGTTCCGTACTGGCGCCCTACCCCACAACACTTTGGCCCCATTATCCTTGACACTCACCACCTTTTCAATATCCCTGCCTTTCCTCTTCCGAGCCCTAGCTATTCTATATACTGCCATTTCTCCTGCTCTGGTACCTAACTTGGCATACATGTCAACATATTTCTTATGCTTTGCTAAGGCTACCCACTGTTTGGCCTCTATCTTGGCATGCTTGTATTCTATCTGGACCTCACTGCTTCCATTGTGCCACCAAGTCTTGAAAGCATCTTCTTTTTAACTGCAATCTGTACCTCCTCATCCCACCACCAAGTTTCTCTGTCTAATCGAGACCCCCCTACTCGTACTGTCCCTAGTACCTCGTTTCCACAATCATGGATGTTGTGCTACCCTTGTCCACAGCTCTCCTGCAGTGCCATCTAAATCCCATGCTATCTTACCTGCCATTTTCTTAAACTCTTCTACCTTGTCTGGTAATGCCCACTACCTAATTGCTGTCTCTCCTCTATGTCTGACCACCTGTTTTGTACTCCTAGGTTTTACGTTTAACACTACTAGCCTATGTTGTCCCGCTAGGTTTTCACTCGGTAGTACTTTACAATCCTTGCACTCGTTTCTATCCTCACTCCGAATCATGAAGAGATCAATCTGGGATTCTCCTGCCCTGCTCTTAAAAGTAATCAAATGTTCCTCTCGCTTCTGGAATAGTGTTTGCTAAAATTAACTTATGTGCCACTGCCGCCTCCAGGAGACTCTCCCCTGCTTTATTTCGCTCTCCATAGCCCCACCCGCCATGTACCTCTTCATACCCTTCCCTACCTCTACCTACATGTCCATTAAAGTCCCCACCAATTATGACCCGTTCCTTCCTACTCAGGCCCAATATCAGCTCATCAAACTGTTCCCAGAATGCTCGTTTCCTGGCTGTATCTAATCCAACCTGGGGGCCATATGCACTAACTACATTTATAACAATGCCACCCCCAAACTACCTTTACTACTAACAGCCTACTATTTATCCGCCTAACCTCAACCACACTATGTCTGAGTTCCTGATCTAGGACAACTCCCCCTCCATTTCTACCCTCCTCACTACTTGCATAAATTAATTTATACCCATCCCCAATGTCCCTAGATTTATCACCTTTCCATCTTGTCTCCTGCAGACATGGAACATTTACCCTCCAAGCCTTTAGCACACTAGATAACTCCCTAGTCTTCCCTGTCAAACTCCCTATATTCCAGGTGCCAAACCTAAGTTTAGTACCTCCACTTCTACCACTACTTCCAAGACCTCCTTGTTGTTGATGCTGGACTCGCTTCTTTAGCCCCACCGTCCACTGTGGGGTAGCCCTTGCCAATTTATCACAGCCACCGGGCGTTGCAGCTGCGCATCGCTTATGGCGGGGACGCCCTAGCCATATTCGGAATACTATTTAGAACCAACATCATATGTTTTGGCAAATCTTTACAACCGGCTGCCAACCTGACGTCGACCCTCCACTTTTGCACCCGGGCTGGGAGACCGGCAATGGCGTGGTTTGGTTTTGGTCTGCCCTGAGTATTTTATGCCCTCAGTACCCTCCATAACTGGCGGGCATTCCCCTATCCGCCACCTGGGGAGGCACCCGATAGGGGACCAACAACCCCCACATGTATTCTAATACACCAAAATAATAACAGAACATAAAAAGGAACACCCTCCTAAACAATAGAAAAGTCCCCCTTTCCAATGCTACAACTAGAAAGAGGAAAAATCTCAATTTTTTTTTTAAAAAATTACGTTTTAAAAAAAATCGAAATTTGATATATCAAATCGCTCTAAAATTTTAATTTTTTTCCAGTTTCATCGTCAGAATGTGTACATCATTTTAGGTCTGATGACATTTTATTGTAGGTGGCCCCGTTTTTGAGTTTTTGTGGGTCGTTCGACCCACAAAAAATTATGACCAAAAACTCAAAATTTGTTTCTAAAAAATTCATAAAAAATAACCCCTGGAGCATCATATTGACCCACCGAGTCAAATAAAAAATACTGCATGTCTTTATCTCATTCTGTTTTGGAGTTGTACGACCAACTAAATCGGGGTTCCGGACACACACAGACATCCTTTTTTGCCCCTTTTCTTGCATGATCCTATATACCTCCATTGCTCTAAAGAGCAATGGAGGTCAAAAAAGTCAAAATATTGTAATTTTTTTTAAATATATCGTAATTTTATTTATTTTAAATTAGTCTAAAACTGGTCTGAAACTCGTCCCTAACTGCAGGGCACTCAGGCCTTTTCCATATGGCTCGTGGGCCACACCTGATTTTTAAGGCTTGACAAAGTTTGGAGCCAGAAATCAGGTGTCTGGTTGAGTTACAAGTGGAAGGATAAGTAAAAAACAAAAAGGTCAGAATATTGTAATTTTAAATTTATCATAAAAGGGGGGGGGGGGGTCACATTTTGACAGTTTTCGAGACTTTTTCACTACTAGCAAAAAAATTTTAAAATTTAACTCAAAACTATTAATTTTGGTTACCCTCATCATCCTTCTACATATTCGTATGTCGATCAAATCTTTAACTGTAACAACTGTGGACTTATTTACATTAAAATGTGTCACAAACTCGAAAGAGAAGATGTCACCATGTATACATACTCAACACAACCTTCATTTAGACTTAATGACACATTTTTGTTTTTGAATTAACATCTAATTAAATCACAATTTATCATAAAAAGAGTAGAAATTTAAGTGACAACATTCCCAGATGGCCTCATGGTCATTGCAACTATTATTTTGTACAGCCCCTAACTGTTTATCTGTTCGGGCAAATCAATCAGAATAAGTAGTTTTTGAATTGAATACAAGATTTCATCTGAAATTGACAGCTATTTTCAATTCCTTCTGCCCCTTTCAAATGCACTGACCATGTACCTATCTTCTCTGTAACTCTTCCAGGGAAGAGTTCTCATTTCGAAGTTAACAACTACTATATAATTGCCAACTTTGAAGCTAATACCTTCATGATGTGCCTCTTTGAAGCATTTCTGAGAGATAACTTTTCATAACCAAATTTACGGCTTCCTCAAGGTGCTCACCCGGGTGCCTTTGTGACGAGCTCGAGCTGTCACAAAGTCACCCTGCTAACCTCAGTATTTTTCAAACTTCATATATCAACGAAAACTCAAACAAACGTCATTTTACAACATATTGTAGGTAACATGATTATCTTCAACAATAATTACCTGCCTAAAAAGGCTGCCTTATACTTTGTACACACATGACCTAAATGAATTCAAGTTAAACGTGTATAGGTGAATTATACGGAATCCAGTTAAAGACATAAACCCAAATAGAAATTCACTTCATTATGAATATTTTAGATTGAAATACTAAATCAACATTTTGTCATTATTTTGACAAATTATTCCCATTTTGGAATTAAACCCATTTTGCCATATTTAAGTATTAACTCAATATTTTCAGATTATTAACTGAATAAATTGAATTCAACCTATTGTTTGTTTGCCCTTTGCAGGGCTCTGTAGGACGTGTTTAATATTTAATTGTATTTAACTTTTAGGTGTGCATTAAGTATTAGCAGTCTTCCACAAAAAGAGGCTTGGTGCCACCTACAATCAAGTCAGTGGGACAAACGCCAGCCAATATATGGCACCACATACCCGACCATTAGTTGCCACTATTTATTGCTGATATTTATCAATGATCATGGCATGAGATTCAAAATAAGAAAAATCGACCATATGTCAAAAAGACAGCCCACTTATGGTAGTAAGGTAGTGTGAGCTTTTGACGTCGACCTCCTAATTTTACCCACTTGTAGATGGTGTTTTCCGCAACTCGTTTCTTCTCCTGATCGCACAGTGACCGCACGAAGAAGATTCGAGTTACAGAAGTGGTTGGATGGCGATTGTTTGCAATCATCCTCCTGCATGGGGGTGAAATCTGTGCAGAAGGATGGTGGCCATCTTTCCTCATCGACGCTAATATACATCTTCTCCTGTTGTGCTTACCAATAGAAGATGTTGTAGCTGCTTCAGGATCGTATGTCTCCTGCCTTATGGTGTCTCCGGCCTCTGTAGAGAAGTGATTAGTTACCGAACATAGAGACAACGCTGTTTTCCATTATAAACACTTTTATTCATCCTTATTACAAGGATGAATGTTGAATATCAAAGGTGCGTCATCATGCCCATGATGTGATAAGGATAAATATCTACGTAGTACAAAAGAGAGCAAAGACCAGGACGGGGAACAAAGAGGAACACGGTCCTTTTATACCTTGGACCTGTGTACACCTACGAGGTGTAACCAGTTCCAAGTGACCATGGTCCTAATTGTATCACTCCGCCACTTTGATGTGCATCAGAAGTGTGAGTCAGAGAGGGGCGAGCAAGAGTTGTTTGCCCCAGGCTATGGTTTTGTCGGGATCGCAAGTTACAGGGTGTTAGGCTTGGTTTATACTTCTCATTTAGCTAAGCTTTACTCACATTAAATCTCAGTCCTTAGCTTAGCTTAGCTTCGCTTGTTCATAGTGCAAGCTTTACGTGGCAGCAGTATAGCAATTGGCCATTAATTTGGCCAATCACAATTATTCAATATCGATTGACATATCGATCTGTATCATTATTTAGGCCTATTTCATGAAATTTCTGGCTATTTAGTTTGGTTAATTGTTACTTTTTAAATTATTTTCTGGAGATGAACTCTCCAGAAAATAATTTAAAAGATATAAATACAGATTGTAATTATTTAATTAAGATACTACATTCTTGTATACTAAGTTCTGAAAAGAATTGTACTATTTTATTTTGTGCAAAATTGTGCTGTTAATAGTGCCATTTAATACCTCACCAAAAACGTAGAATGACTGTTTAATAGTGTATTGTATAATTAAAAGACAACACTTCAATTTATTTTGTATTTATTTATTTATCCATTACTTGTCTCATCAATAGCGGCTTGTAAAAACAACTGTTCGATATTTGCAACTAATTTTTTTGTCGCTGAAGTTTTAGCATTTTCTTTAATCGATTACCCACATATTTTCCATACAGATCGTCATCTTCTTCAGAAGCAATCTTCTCAGCAATTGTGGAAATGCATCTCCCACTTTCTTGTAAGGTTGACATGATAGTGGGATTCCAGGTCGGCCCTCCTGTCTTCTGTCTTTTTGTTTTCGAATAAGACGTGTAGCTACCAGCTTCTGCAATGGAGACATTCACAGGTGATGGAGAGCATGATGGGGAAAGAGCTTGACGAGTCATCTGGAGTCATCGGCACATTTGTCATATCATTGACGTCTGAATTGCAATCATCCACATCCTCTTGTGTGCTCTGAATCATGCTATTAAATATTGACTCCACAGCTTCACTTGCACTTGTGGTGTCTAAGTGTAATGTTGAAGTGTAATTGCTGTCAGATCTGCAATATAATAATGATAAAGCTCCTTCTGTAATTTGTGAAAGCGACTGGCCAGTTAATTTCCTGCAACGTGTAGATTTACCGTCCGAAATGAGTGTATGGGTCCAAAAACCCCATCATGCTAAAATAAGGCCACTGTTTCCGTTTCGTCGCGCTGTCTCCACTTCGTTTGCTATTCTGTTTTGCTTTTTGCAGCCTGTAGCTATCTTTTAATGATTTCCATTTTCTTTTAGCTTCGTCACCATCTATTATTTAAAACGGATTTCAGGTAAATGAATAGCAGTTCATATTGTGCATATGAATCTGAAATCTATTTTCAAATCTATTCATCTTTCCAAATGTTTTATCATTCCAAATCTTTACAAATGTTAGATTTCAGATAATTTTAGTAGGAATGTACCTCCTAAATCGAGTAATGATATCCGCTTTCAAATCAGTTCAGAAGTGAATTCGTCGCGGTCATTTGTCTGCAACAATTTCGCCCTATAGTACAATGCTATGTATAGGACGAGATCAGTAACCGAAAACAACCACAGTTCATTTATTTATGAAGATATCTGAAAATTGATTTCGGATTCAGATTTAGGAGATTAACTACTATGCAATTATATGAAATCGATTTTAAAATCCATCAAATATTCACTTAACTATGTCCGTTTCCGTTTACCGATCTCATCCCATTTATTTGCATTGACTGCATTTCATATTGGAACGTTGTTGAACAAAAATGGACGTAGTTAAGTTAATATGTGCTGGATTTTAAAACAGATTTCAGATAAAGGCGTAGAAATCAGTTCAGAAATTAGTTTGTGGCGTTCGTTTGTGTGCAACGATTTTGTCCTATAGGATACTATAGGATGAAATCGTTGCACAAAAACGACAACTTTTAACTCATTTCTGAACCGATTTTAAAACAGATTTCGGTATATTACATACAAATTTACCTCCTAACTGAATGCTGAAA
Organism: Brachycybe producta; assembly: GCA_036925085.1. Taxonomy (NCBI): domain Eukaryota; kingdom Metazoa; phylum Arthropoda; class Diplopoda; order Playtdesmida; family Andrognathidae; genus Brachycybe; species Brachycybe producta. Next base: position 4,782,413 of record JAUPFP010000011.1, on the reverse strand, counting down.
TCCGTTTTGAAATTGATCGAATAATATATTAGTTATGAGTGTTTAAAGTTTTCTATCTCGTCATATACAATACATAGCATTGTGTACGACAAGACCGAACACTTTAATTTACTATTCATTTCTCATCATACCTTTCAGTCCCATTTTGAGGGCGATTTCGGCAAATATTCTATTTATAATATCCAGATTCACATGATCTGGATGTTGATGCACATAAGACTTCATTTTCTCTTACTAGAGAAATGAATTCTTCCTTGTTAAAACATTTTTTCCTCAGTGTGGTGGCCGCCATGATGTTTACAATTTTTAAACTTGGACGGAGGTGTGGCCTGATGACTCGTTTCTTGTTGCTGCTTCCTGATTGGTGCTAAGCTAGAACTTTAACTTGCTAAGCTTTGAAAAGTTGGAAAATTTCAAAGCCAGCTTTATGCTCTGGCAAAGACAAAAACTTGATGCTATGACGTCATTTTTGAAGCTTGCAGGCAATTTTGAAGCTTAGCAAGGGAGTATAAACCTTGCCTTACAGTAGTGTGGTCTCAAACTCGTCCCTAATCGTGGGCCACACAGGGTTTTTCCTTCGGATCGAGGGTCATACTGATTTTCAAGGCTTGACAAACTTTAGAGCCAGAAATCAGGTTTCTGGTTGAGTTGCAAGTGTATTGTATTTTTTTTTAATTTACTGTAATTTCATTTACTTTAAGAAACAGTGTAATGACATCTCCTGGACTCTTTTCATCAATCAAATGGTCAATGTGTAGGTAAACCTTTGAGGGGTCACTACTTTTAACTCTCAAAATCTTCTCCACGGTTTTCCTGTTCACACATGCATGTCGTTCCAAATATTGACAGAACCGGAGCAGCCACATCGAAAATATTCCGATATCACCACCACAAACAAACAAACATTTACAAACTACACCAAAATAAAAACAACTGTTTTGAATAGCAGGCGACATGGAAGGGTTGAAGGTGTTATTCGCATGACATGGAGTAGAAAATTGGCCGCCACGCAACTCATCAAACCCCCCCCCCCCCCTGATGAACCAGTTGCAAAAATCGACTCCCCATAGAATTGAAAATTATTTTCAAAAAAAAGGGAGGGTTCGAATTATCTTCCTTTTTTATTTTAATTTATTTTTTTAGATTTTTTCTTTTCGTCAGTAACATTTTTTTTCTTCACTTTTTCAATTTCTTTCTCCAAATGCCTGTGGGCGACTCAGAAGGTCGCCATGGGCTACCAGTTTGAACTTTGAGACCACTTTTTTAAACCCACTTTTCACTGACATGCTAGTGATATCATCACATGATGGCCATAAACCAAAAAAAAAAAAATATGTAAAAAAAAAATCATTCATGGGAGCAATAACAAAATTATTTGCCAGATACTTTGCGCAAACACTTGCCAAAACACTACTTGTAAGAGGCCGGCTTGAGAATTCAATTCTCTTAAAGGTTGAATATTAACTAGCAAAAGTCTGTTGCAACAAATTTAGACCGTGATTTCTTTTCACAAGAAGACGTGAAAAGAATTTAATTACAGGCCTTATAAGTATTCTCATAACTTCCCCCACCCCCCTCCCCCTCCCCGCAACTTTAATTTCTATTGCCCCATTTGGAATGAAAGTAAGTCATAAAAATGTGATGACCCACTCGAATATTTACTTTCAAGTTTGAAATACGTTTACAGAAAAAAAAAATTCATAAAGGTGAAATTTTGCACTTAAATTTTACTAGTTTGATAAATAGTTTCACATGTTCTCTACGGAGCCCTGTTGAGGACATGACATATATTTTTTATCTCGTCAGGACGACTTAGTATGTCGTCCTGACGAGATAAAAAAACATTTTGTCATCAACAGGGCTCCGTAGTTCTCTACACAAGGATGAAATATAATTTCAAAGTGACAAAAAATATATTATTACTACAATGCATTGTGGATCAAACTAATAGGCCTAATATGCAGATTGCAGGTCCGATACAATTAGAAAACCAAACAACTACTGATATGAATAAAACTAGATGGACGCCCGTCATATAGACGGGGATTTGGGAATAGGGGGAAGCTATAAGAATAGGAGATGTTGCCTGTCCTAGAACAGGCATTTAAAAATCGGGACATACAGAAGTTGGCTCCGCCCTTTTTATGACGTTGTGGTTCGACGTTGACAAGGGCGAAGCATGTGACGTCAGACTACATAACCAACCAATTAGAAGTTGCCGATCATTATAAAAAGGGCGGAGCCAACTTCTGTATGTCCCGATTTCTAATTGCCTGTGTCTTAGACGTAACAGACGTATACCACACACAAACTAGACAGGCAGTTAGAAATCGGGGAGAACTTCAGTTGGCACCGCCCTTGTTATGACGACCGGCAACCTTAATTGTTTTGTTGTGTGCTTCACGTTAAAAAGGGCGGAGCATGTGACGTCAGACTACATAATCAACCAATTAGAAGTTGCATTCGTCATAACAAGGGGCCTGTCCAACTAGTGATGAAAGGTTATTAATAGTTAACCCTGAAACAACGTCATATCGTTAGTGCCATTGGAAACGCCATCTAGTGACTTAAAGGTATAATGGGTACCACTGACACAACGCCAATGGGGTTCGACTGACGTCAGAGCGTTAGTGCCATTACAAACGCCATCTAGTGGCGTAAAGATATAATGGTTATCACTGACAACATCAGAGCGTTAGCGCCACTGCAAACGCCATCTAGTAGCATATAACGGTTACCACTGACACAACCTCAGAGGGTTCGACGTTAGAGTTAGTGCCAATGCAAATGTACGAAGCCCTGTAAAGCAAAGGAGAGATTTTTTTTTTAAATCTCGACATTTCGACTTTTTCCAGAATTTCGACATTTCGACTTTAATCTCAACATGTCGACTTTTAATCTCTTTTATTCGGCCATGTTAATTATGCCATGTTGTGCGTACCATACTCTTAATTAAATTAATTATTGCTGCTACAAGGGGGCGCTTGTAATAATTTCATTATTATAGTATGGCGCGCGCAACATGGCATAATTAACATGGCCGAATAAGAGATTAAAATCGAAATTTCGAGATTAAAGACGAGATTTCGAGATTAAAATCGAAATTTCGAGATTAAAATCGAAATTTCGAGATTAAAGTCGAAATTACAAGATTAAAGTCGAAATTTCGAAAGTGGAAAAAGTGGAAATTTCGAGAGTAAAAAAAGTGGAAATTTCGAGAGTAAAAAAAGTGGAAATTTCGAGAGTAAAAAAAGTCAAAATTTCGGGAGTGAAAAAAGTCGAAATTTCTAGATTTAAAAAAAAAATCTCGCATGTCCTTTACAGGGTTCCGTACAAATACCACCTAGCTCATTATCACACATAATAAGAAAAGTCATTGAGGATGAATAAATAATGTACTCAAGAACCTCGCAAACAATCGAGGTTAAGAGCCTACAGTGAAAAAAAACTTATAAAAATCTTCGCATGTAGGCGCTTCTGTAGCTGTGACGTCAACATGTGGCAAAAAAATCAATTTTGATACACTTTTGTCCGCCATTTTCTCTCTTATCGATGGATAAAAGTGGCTACATTTTAATAACGGCTCTTGTTTGGGTAAATATGCACTACTGAAAAAAGGAAGAGCAACTTTTGATCTACAATGGTGAGTAATTTGAGTCGTATACAATTAGTGGTCAAATTTTAGGGTATCATGAAACTTATGGTTAGTGGGAAATTTAGATTCTATAAAATGTATAAATGGAGGAGCTTTTGTCGCCTATGGGATTTAACATGAGCTAAAAAAAATACGAGATTTTAAAATGAAATTAAAAATAGAAAAACTAATTATAAACTTGTACCAACGTATCACTAGATGAGCAATATTGTTATGTACATATTGCAATTTGAATTTTGAAAATAACAATTTTCGTTGCAGAAAACAAAACATTTGCCTGAACCATGTATTTTTAAAATAGGAATTTCTCTTTCTCATTGGTTTCAATAGCTTAGCTGTGGGGCGCCACTAAACGGCGAAAAGTGGAACTATAATTGTCATCTGCTAATATTCAAAATGGCGTCACATATATAGGCTCTTAAGGAAACATCAATAGTTAACCACTTGAGATGTAACACCTGATTTAAAAATTAGACTGACATTAAATTAAAGCCAACTTGATTGACCTTGACATTAGCTAATTTCCATGTATCTGGAAGAATGCTTACTTGTAGACTTTGTTGAAAAATTTTTATGCAAGATTTTTTTTTTAAATTATGGCATGTGTTCAATCTTTGGCTTTTATTGGTACGGTAATACCAAACTACATGTATATAAATAATCCGACGCCATTAAATATGGTCAATGTTATGGTTGATTATATTTTGAATTTTGCAAAATTATTCGCTAGCCAGAAATTGGCTTTAGGAGATCCATCGTGGCTCGGGCCATGTGAGCAGTGGGCTCAGGTCATGTTAGCACACACAAACACACCAGAAAAGCCCGCCTAAAGGGGTTGTGGCAACCTGGTCTGCTCAATTTTTAAATTTTGATTGAGCAGACGAATTTCCCTATGGTGGTCTGCCTGACAGCTACAGTAGGCTGTTAGGTCGGACGCCATTTTGGTGCCAGCAGACCTCTCACCATGAAGTCTATGGGTGAGAGGTCAGATGTGACCTCTGTCCCCTCCAGGTGGAGTTGCCTGGAGGTTTCCTGTGGCCTAGTCAACCACAGGATCTGGGCAGTTGGTTGTAGGCTTCAAGTTGGACTAGACCTGTGGGTGGAGGTCTGGGAGACCTCCACTGTCCGGCGTTTTTGGTCTGTTGCCTTTGGCCTGGTGGCCTTTTGTTTTATATATGTATAGTGCCTGGCTGGTTGAATTAACCAGCCATTAGTGTATAATATCACTGCCTTCGTAATTTTATTCATCACACGTCGTAAGTGCCAATTAAACACTTTAATTCATCATTTACACTTGTGTCCGTGTCTCTTTCTTTGGGGAATTACCGCGAGGGGGTGGGTTTTCTGGTTTGGGGAGACTCCACCGTCCTTTACCGTCCTGTTTCGGATGGTACTCGGGTCGGCTCGCGGTAGAACCCCGGTTCTACCGCGATATTCTCGACGAGGCGGCGGGTCACCGTCGTGTTTCACCGTCGGGAGAGCTCCGCGTCAACACCACCCAAGGGGCGCACCGTGTGGAGAGGCGGCTGCGGGTACGGTCCCATCCCCGTAGTCGGAGCTCTGGTACCGGTAAGGGTGAACGTTTTTGAAGTTTCGTTTATCGGGTATTGTAACGGTCCGGCGGGACGTTACAGGGTGCAACTGATGCTGGTAAATAATACCTCTGATATTCTCAGACAAAAACATAATATAAGCACATCGGAATTTATATAAATTTAAATGAACCACTTTTTTTCTCTCAAGGTTAACATTATGTTGCGCTCTCCCTATCCAAAAACACCATGATACTAAATTGGAGAGGGGAAAAGGTTGGAAAGGGTAATGGGCGAGAGAGGGAGAGGGGAGAGAGGGAGGGAGAAACGTGGAGGAGAAAAAAGGGGGAGGGGGAAAACTGAAATTGGAATGAAGAGAAAAAAAGGAACAAACTACACGCATGCGCACACCAGAAAAAAAATGAAAAGCTCATTTTCTCTTTCAAATATAAAAAGGAGAGGGGATAATAGTAGCAAAATTAAATAGAATTTATCACAAGCAATTGTGCCCAGCATTAGAATTTATTTTGCTCCGTCCTTTTATGAACGTCATCAATTTCTAATTGGTGTTACTTGGTCTGATGTCACATGCTCCGCCCTTTTCAATTTCTAATTGGTTTGTTACTTGGTCTGACGTCATAAAAGAGCGGAGGAAAACAAATTCTAATGCTGGGCACAATTGCCTGTGAATTTGGCTCCCGTCATTTATGACGGGTTACCCCACTAGTTCATAAATATTTTCATACAGTTCACAAACTGTTTTCTCTGTCAGTAAAACAGTAAGCCATGAAATTTAAAATTTTTGATACGCATTTGTTTTCTACCATTACAATTCATTTTGATTATTCCCCCAACGTGAAAGTACAGAGCCCTGTTGAGGACATAAGATATTTTCTTTTATCTCGTCCGGACGAGATACTAAGTCGGGTCTGGATGAAAGGATGAACATTTTACTGTAACTCTAAAACTCAAAACAGAATGCATATAGGCTTGGAGGAAAAATATACTTTTTTTATTATATCGATCATTAGAGTTACCCCATGTGCAATCTGTTCATCTTTTCCTTTCGTCCATCTTTCCTTTCGTCCAGACGACATAGTCACTCGTCTGGACGACAGTCAACGACTTAATATCTTGTCCATACGACTAAGTATCTCGTTTGGACGACTTATTATTTCGTCCGGAGGAATTAGTATCTCGTCCGGACGACTTAGTAACTTGTCTAGACGAGATAAAAAAATGTCATGTCCTCAACAGGGCTCCGTATGAAAGAGATAAAAATATGTCTAATGTATTTTTGTGAATAGTTTCAGAGATGGCTCATCATAACAACTATGATAATTGTTATGATGAGCATCTCTGAAGATAGGCTTACGTTTCCACTCACTCATGAGACATGAATCTTTATGCACGAGTCTCCAACATGAATTTGACAAAAAAAAGTTCGTTTACAGACTCAGATAATATGTAAACCACAAAAAAAAATGTAATTTTTTACAATTTATTTGAGTCTTGCTGAGCCGACTCGGGACCATCCGGTTCAGTCAACTTCAGTGCCAATGGCCAAATATAACATTGGCCCGCCCAACACATTAATGCAACATCTTTTTTACATGAAACCCAACAGTTGTCATTGTAATATAATGACAATGGAGCCCGGTGAAGGACTTCATGGAAAAAGAATGTTATATAACTTTCACGTTGGACGCCATGGTTATGCAGTCACGTTAACCCTTGAAGAAATTGCATTAAATTACACGGTTATGTTACGAGAAAATGAATAAAGCTTAAACTTCATTCACGCGACGTCGCGCGACCTGCCTCGAGCAAGCATCAGCGCACATGCGCGTCTTCATACCATATACAAGCAAATATTAGCGACTTATCAAAGCGTCGCAACTTGCTACTCAGTCGCCAAGCTTCTGTTCAAACAAAAGCTTCAAGTCGCAAACGTGTCAAGTCGCTACCCAACAAGACATCACACACCATGAAGACAAGCCGACGCCTCAGTAGTGCAATGAGAAGATCTCCGATTGCGGTGTTGAGGGTCCCGGGTTCGAATCCTGGTGAGGGCATGGATCTTTGTGTTGTCCTGATTTGACTGGCATTTTCTTGGCTTTGAAATTTGACTTGTGTTTGAAATTGTCTTTGTATTGATTTGACTTGAGTTTGAAATTGTCTTTGTATTAGCCATATTAAAAGTATTAGCCAAGTGTCACGACCCAGTTTTGCTCCTTCTTTAAATAGAAGGAGCAAGAATGAATCCTGATGTCATCTGCTAGGCTGCTATAGTATATAGCTTGGTGGACGACATGAACTCCAGGTAGGGTCACTGTCCTCCCCCAGGTGGAGTAAACTGGGGGGGTATTATAATGGCAGCCACCATTATATACTGGACAGTATAGTGTAGTGAACCCTGGAAGAGAGAGTATCTGTTTGTCTTCTAGAATGGCGTCCAAGATGGCTGCCATTCACTTCATTCCTTTGTTCTGTGGATTTGTGCATTGGATTCTCATGCTGGCTGGATTAGCCAGCAGATGCTTTGCATATTATTTGTTTGTTGTAAATATATATTATCTGAGTAAGTGTTCTCATTAAATATTATATTTTATTTCTACTACACTGTCACGTGTCGTTATTGTGGGAGAAGTTACCGCGGGGAGGGTGGGAGTCTCGGTTCGGGAGTCGCCGCTTCATCACCGTCCTGCTACCGTCTTGCTTCGGCATATTGGCTGGTAGTTTGCAGCGCCGACTTCACGGTGGATCCATCGGGTGGTCACCATGGGTTTATCGTTGAGGCTTGATGGTCATCCGACCATCGACATTTGGCGAGGCAGGCTCGGGTTGGCCGGTGCCACCCCGGACACGTCATGCAAGAGGGCAGCTAAGGTTGCTATCCCGGCCCCTAGAGGAGTCTGGATCTGGTAAGACAGGGCAGTTTTACTGGGGGTATTGTATCAGCCCTAGTCGGGTTGTTACACAAGCCCTTCAAACGTTTAGTAAATATATGCTGAACTGCCTCTATTGCGTCAATATCTCGTATGAGATATGGAAACCACACTGAAGAGGCACAACTCAGGATTGGGATTACAAACACCATAAAGGCCATAACTAATACTGTAATAGTACTATTAGGCAATACTTTAAATAATATGCCCGCCCTTTGATGGCCTTTGGCCATTTAGCTTATCATTAAATAAGACACTCAGATCTCGGGCTTGTGGAACCAATTTAATGGCACTTCCCATACAGGATAGACTTGGATGGACTTTGGATAGACATCGGCATAAAGCAGACTTACAGAGATTGTTTCATCATATCATTAATAAATATACCAAATAGGATTGGTCCCAATTCGCTACCTTGGATTACCCCACTACTGGCTGTATGTGGGAAGGGGTGACCACTTAAGAAAAATTAAGACAGATTTTTGCCAAGATTGACTCTTATTATTGGTCTTTTTTTCCCCCCAAGAGTTATACGACAATGGAATGCTCTTCCTAAACAGGCTATTGATGGTGTTATTAATGAATTGTGGGTTTAAATTTTCATGACTGCATTTATATTTTTTGTTTCTATTTGCAATACAGGTTATTTTTTGTAATTATATATTGACAATGCATCTTGCGGAACTTGGATCTTAAGATCCCTCTGCCATAGGTCAACCGGCTGCTTGCAAAGTATTTTTTTTTTCTAATTGTAATTGAGCCTGCATAAAATAATCTTGGTACTTAGAAAGGAAATCTTGGTATATTTCTAAAAATTGAGTGGCAACACTGCTCCAGAATGACAGGCAATTAAAAATCGGGACAAACAGAAGTTGGCTCCGCCCTTTTTATGACTACCGGCAATTTCTAATTGGTTGGTTATGTAGTCTGACGTCCCATGCTCCGCCCTTTTCAACGTCGAACCACACAACAAACCAATTAGAAGTTGCCGGTCGTCATAAAAAGGGCGAAGCCAACTTCTGTTTGTCCCGATTTCTAATTGCCTGTTTCTGAACGCCGGGTAAAAAAATGCGGAATTCTTCTATAAAGCTGCGAAAGTATCAAGGAGTATGTATACATACTCCTTGGAAAATATACACATCACATGTTCACAGAACCACGTTACCACAATGTAGGAATAATTTCATTGTAATTTTTAATAGTTTCTAAAGGGTTTAAAAAAATTCTGCAAATTTGTAAATTGTATAATTATTAGGGCTCGGATTTTGATGCAGTATCAACCGGAATGTTTCTCAATATGTGGCCCAAGTGCCAATTGTGAAGTAACAATCTCGTTTAGATTAAAAGAAAATCGTTCCTTCTAATTAAAAAAAATGGTTGGAGACTAGAACTCTAGTTGACAACTGATAGTAACCATGCAGACATCTAGCCTCTCTAACCAGCCTTTTCTGATTAGAAAAAAGCATAATTGCAGTGTGCTCTAATAATGGTGATGAATCTGATGATTGATTCCTTCACAATTGGCACTCGGGCCACAAATTGAGAAACACTCCGGTTCATATTGCATGAAAATCCGAGCCGTAGTAATTATATTTCATACAGAAAATTTAGAAATAATTCCAAAAAATTTAGATTCATCGAAAACACAAGAAAAAAAAATACACAGGTTTTTTTATGCTTCAGATTTTCACATTGTTTTTTTCAAGAAATTTTTTAATTAGTGGACATTTCTGAGGAAAAAAAAAATAGTAAAATAATTTCTCACCCTTCAAACACATTGGAGAAACGAGAAAAAAATTCCGCAGCTTCCAAAATTAGAAAAAAAAATTCCACTGTTTTCAAGTTACAAGGAACGAAAAGGGGTTTTGATATACCAATGCAAATTAAAAATGAATTAAATGCCTGCATTTAATACAGGCAATTAGAAATCGGGACGAACTTCAGTTGGCTCCGCCCTTTTTATGACGACCAGCAACTTCTAATTGGTTTGTTGTGTGGTTCGACATTGAAAAGGGCGGAGCATCCACTTTAAACTCATGTTCATCCACTGAGATGCTGTCAGTGCTACAATGGCATAGTTTGGCACATCACAGGACTGAGTTAACTTTGAAATTGTTTGGAAAAATTACACGTGGTGATTGTCCTAAACCACAGTCCAGTGACATTCATAATAAAGCACTATACATGGGCAGGGCTGACCACTCTAGAAAAATTCGGGAGATTTTTGCTAGGACAGATTCATATTATTGGTCTTTTTTTTTCCTAGAGTTATGACAATGGAACTCTCTTCCTGAGGCAGTGGTGAATGGGGATAATTTTGTTTTGTGATGCTGCATGTGGACTTTTATGTCCCTCTGCCATAGGCCTACTTGGCTGTTAACAAGAGTACTAATTGTAATTGTAATTGTAAAACCATGTTCGTCCACGTTCAAACCATGCTCATCCACTTTCAACCCATGTTCATCCGCTATAAAATCATGAACATACTTTAAAAGGGATGGCCTTTTAAAGTATGTTCATCCGTTTAAAATGTGCGTTCATTCATATTAATATAGATAGTGTTCATCCAATTCTATGTGCTTTCTGTGTCGGGTTTTAAAGAGTTACACCCCATTGTTCCTCTGTTCATCCTGACCCCCTTTCATTATTTAAAAGTAATTCGAAAAAAAATTCCACACCTTTCTTTACTGAATAATAAAAAGATTTCATTAAAAACACCTTGTACAGTGTATATAGGTTCAATATAATGAATTTCCGCATCATTATACAAAAAAATTTCCGCATTTTGTTCCAACCCTTTATTGATTTTTTTAACGATAGATAGATAGATAGATAATAATGGTTGTGCGCATAGATGCATAAATCATGTCTTTTTTTTTTTCGGGGTCTAGGTCACATACACACACTTCTCTTTAGACGGCGAATGAAATTTATACTTACTACCTTTAGAAAAAAAAAAGATGATGTGCTTTGTTATCAGCCGTATATTCCAAATGAATTTGTCACCATCAAGAAATTATCTGAAACTCAACACTGACGGTGGCCATCGTATGCATTTTTTGCAATTAATTTATAATACACACACACACTGTTCAACTGCAGAGAAATACAAACACTAAAATTAGAACAAAAACGGGAGATGACAATAAAAAACAAAACAAGGACAAACAATCTCTTCTTATTTTACCTTAAAGAAGAAGAAGAAGAAAAAAATCGAATTTCTATTAAAACTAGATTAACAATTAATCATCAATGCCGCAAAATGTCACTATTTAAATTCAAAATTATATACTTCAGGTAAATTTACAAGTCAAAACAAATAAAAAAATAAAACGATGAACGAGAAAAAAAAATTCAACATTTTGCTTTCGATGTTTTTCTTTCGTCTTCGTAGCAGAAACATCCGCGCCAACACTGGCAATTAGAAATCGGGACAAACAGAAGTTGGCTCCGCCCTTTTATGAAGACCGGCAACTTCTAATTGGTTTGTTGTACGGTGCGCCGTGAAAAAGAGCGGAGCATGTGACGTCAGAATACATAACCAATCAATTAAAAGGTGCCGGTCGTCATAAAAAGGGCGGGGCCCCACTTCTGTTTGTCACGATTTCTAATTGCCAGTCATCCCGAACAGCTGCTGTGACGTCAAAAGCCAAGGTTTGTAGAGTACGTAAAGGTCTGCTCATATCGCAAGGAAGATCGCCGGAAAAGAGGCGCCGCTATATTAGAACGTCACAAGATTACGTTTTTTTTTTCTATTTATGTTTTACCGTATTTCACACACTGAAAACAACGGTTTTGTGTTTGAATTGTGGTAAATTTCTTTTTTTTTTCGATAGATATTTATTTTTTAAATATGTTTTAATGTGTTAGTTGTTTTAAAAAAATGTTATAATAAAAATATATCTAATAAAATATATTACATTACAATTTAATTGTAATATTAATATTAATAATTTTAATTAAACATTAATACTAAATTTTATTATTTATTAAATAATAAATAATATACTAAAATATATAATACCCGGTATATAAAGAAAATGATTATGTTGTAGTAAAATTTAATAATATTATTGGTATTAATATATTATTGCTAGTGGGGTAACCCGTCATAAATGACGGGAGCAAAATTCACCGGCAATATTGTGTGAAATATGACTTCGGCCCTCCTGCCGTTAGGCTTTAGGCCACTCATGCCCATGGGCACACCCACCAAACCAGTATCCATCAACTGGGCAACCCCACAGCCAAAATAGCCGAGCTGGCACCCAGGTTGTCTCTAAAGAAATGTTCGCAAATAAGACACATGTTAGTATGAATGTCATTTTCCCAGCTGAGAAATAGGACGATTTGTCACCCATCTCTCAACAAATGTTCACATTATTTATGAAGGACATCTATAGTAGTGTTGTCTGCACTGAATGTTGCAACTAGTTCACTGTATGTACTTCTACTCCAAGTCTGTACTACTTGCAGATGTGCTCCTGGGTTCCTCCTGTACTGCATAGCGAAAAACGACTGCTGCTGCAAAGGACCGAAATGACGGTAACAGGTCTACCTTTAAAAGTTCTTGAACAGAAACTGGCCACAGCACATTTTTGACTCGGCCAGCCTTATTGACTGCCATAACAAGATGATTGCGAGTAGTCACTCTCTCTGGAAGCAAGCAACGGTACAAGATGTGATCAACATTGTCAGATTCATTTGCCTCACATGGACACTGACCATTCGTATTTGTGAGCCGAAAGCATTTGAAATAGCAATTAAAAGGGCCATGGCCTGTCAGCAGCTGTACCAGACGTCCTGAGAAAATGGCTCCAGCCAGAGTCACGCTGGGGAGCCAACCATAAAGCTGGCGACCAGTGCTCGCTGCATTCCACATTGACTGCCACATGCGCACTTCCTCAGCCTAAACATCAATGTGCAAGCTAGACCGAGGAATACTATGGTCAGTTATCTCCTGTGCTGTTGTCCACTGCCGAGCAAGTGTATCCGCCCGTTCATTCCAGGTATAGCCAGCATGTGCCTTGATCCAGGCCAAGCGAATATGCCGACCATATCGGAGAAAACGGCACAATGCAGCATTTGTCTCGTATGAATCACGATATGAACAGTCTCCGTTTGACACCACTGTGAGTGCCGAAAGTGAATCAGAACAGATAATTGCCTCCAAACCCCGGGGTGTAAGTGCACCACCCATTTGAACTGCCCTTTGAATGGCAACTAACTCAGCCTGAAACACAGAGCACATGTCTGGAAGTCGGCACCCACATGTTCGTATCTCCTTGTTCTGTTTCACCACCACACAGGCTGATCCCACCTGTCCATTGAGTTTGGAACCATCAGTATAGACACAGATAGTTGCGGCCCCTACTAGGTCTGGAGTCCATTTCTCCACGGGAATCTTGAGCCTTTTCCCTGGATGTGTAGCATCCTGGATATCAACAGGTCGGTCCAATGATGCTGCTGGTTCTCGACGTATCCAGAGTTGGTGGCGGCTGAATGCTAGTGTAGACACAGGTGAGCAGCCCGAAAGAATCTGAAGTGCTCTAGTTGTGGCCGTCTCTTTGGACAGTGTCTAAATAGCCCACTTGCAAATGTTTAGTGGCATTTTCCCCCCAAACTTCTGCCCCATATAGGAGCATTGTTTTCACAGCACCATTGTAAATGGCACGCAGCACAGCTGGGCTCATGCCCCATGTTCGTCCAGAAACAGCAAATAGTTTGGCAGAAATGCGTCCGATTTTGCCTTGAAGGTATCGCACATGAGGAACCCATGTAAATCGTGGGTCCACTAGAACTCCTAGGTAGCACATTGTGTCTGCTGCCGATATCCTCACCTCCCCAACACGAAAAGAAGGACCTCGCTGAATGCTTCGCAATGGATGGAAGAGTACAGTTGTCTTCTCTACAGCATATTCCAGCTTCATTCTCGATGCCCACAAACAGCATTGCTCCCAGAAGGCATAAAACTTTCTCTCCAAAGACTGCACAGAGGGTCCACACAACAATGCCAGTGTATCATCTGCAAAAGCTTGTGCATGGTCATTGGGAGTGAGATGTGGTCTGATGTATGCAAACCAAGACTCCATCAGCACCAACCATAACACAGGGCCCATACATGATCCTTGAGGGCATGCCATAGTTACTGCATGCTCCACTGTTTTGTAGTGCACATAGCGATCAGACAAGAATGAAGACACCAGATCATGCAAATTTCTTGGGCATTGGGCATTCCGGAGGCCCTGGAGTATAGCCGATTGCCATGCACAGTTGAAAGCATTCTTGATATCGAGGGCAACTGCGAGAACATGATTTTGTTGCTGCCATGATTGTCGGGTGTGCTGAACGTACTTATGAATGGCCAGAAATGCCTGCCGACCCCCACGGAATCCAAATTGTTCCTCAAAAAGCAGTTCATTTGTCTCCATGAAAAAACCCAATCGACGGGCCACTAGCTTATCGAGTACCTTTCCCAACACCGGAAGAAGACAAATTGGTCGAACACGGTCACTACCTGGTTTAGGTAGCCATACAACTCGGGCATGCTTCCAAATATGTGGGAAAATGCCCTGATGGAGACATTCATTTAAGAGAAGAAGCTATTCTTTACCAGCTGCCCTCAACACATGGGAAAGACCTGCTGGAGGGAAGCCGTCAATCCCAGGAGCTTTGTCTGTTGCAAAGCTCATCACAACTTCCCGGAGTTCAAAAATGGTGAAGGGGAGATCTATAGTTGAGGTATAGTCTGTTCTTTCTTGTGCCCGCATTTCCTGTTGCAAAGGGGTATCCTTGCTAAGACCATCCAGAGGGAAGTAGTCCTGGAGAAGGGCCTTAGCTGTCTCCTTGTCATTATGGGTCCATGTGCCATCTGGTCCTTTCATTGATTTAAGAACCATTGGTGGCTTTCGTATCCCAGAGAGAATTTTGTAGGGAACACCAAATGGATCAGTTGATGATACCCGTGAGCAAAAAGACTGCCAAGAGGCCAACTTGGCTGCAAGAACAGCCTTTTTAAACTTCCTCTGTAGTCCATGAAAAATGTTCAGTAAGTGACTACGTTCATCCACATTTCACTCCCGCTGATATGCTTTCCGAGCTGCACGAACCACGCATCTTTCTTTGTGGAGAGCATCAGTCTACAAAACACATCGCCGGTCAGTGCTGCTCTGTGGTAAAGCCATTGCATTTTCACAGGCAGTTATGCATAGTGATTGAAATCACTGTTTATATTGCCAAGAGCCTCAACCACCCCATTTCTGATGACATCCCCAAAAATGTCCTCAGGAAACTCAGGAACTTTGTTTCATAGACTCCTACAGTTAACCACCATAACCTTTACATATGAAGGTATAGCTGGAGTAGGTTTTCCTAAATGATTTCCTTCCTGGACAGTGTTTGAAGAAATGATACCTGAAACAAAGGAACTATTACTCCCAGCAACAAGCTGTGGAGCATTCATATTAGTATCAACCCCCTAAAGCATTTGCACCTAAACCCCAAAACCTTACCCTAAAAATGCTTAACAAAATCACCTATCTGTTTACCCACAATCCTACCAGCCCTGTAATTAAAATGAACCCCGTCCTTGCTCCAGGAACCCCCAAAATTGAGCATAGCAGCCCTCCCATCTATAACCTGGGCCCCCACCTTACTACATGCTTCAATTAATCTATCATTAGCCTCACTTGCAGAACAACTAAGACCTTCTCTGCTTTTCCCCACATGCCATTCTCTTGATACATTCCTTTGAGCCCCTGGTAAACAAGCTACACTCACTTTTCCTCTATCTTCACCCACCACCCACTTATGAAACCTTTTGACATTACTATCACCTACAAAAATTACTGATCTGCTCTGCACCCCTTCGAAAATAACCCCACCCTCATTTCTTTCTTCAGCCTTACTAAGATTCTTCTTACCCTGTCTAGCATTGTTTTTCTTACCCTTACTAACACCCTTCTTACACTTAGTAATACCTTGCTTCTTACCCTTGCTAACACCCTCCTGAGCTGCATTTACATTCTCTACACTTGCTTTCTTAGACTTCCCAGACCCCTTGCACCTCTGCTCTACAATTACACTTTCTACTACCTTCACAGATTCCACTGATAATTCCCTAAAAACATTAAACCTGTTCTTTACTGGAGTACATTCTGAAGCTAGAGCTGGTCTAACCTTTCTTCTCTCTTTTTCTAAAACAACTCCCCAATCTACACCCCAATATTATGCTTAAGGGGTGTAGCAAAAGGCACAGATTCTCTGCTGTGGGAAGGGCCTGGCTGTGACTCAAACACAGCCAGCCTCTCCCTCAGCCAAGCCACCTCAAGCTGCACCACCTTCTCCCTCAACTCATCTTCAACACCCTTCCCAGACTCAACCTGTTTCCCAGACTCTACCTTTTTCCCAACCTTAACTCTCCTAATAGTTTCAACTAGTCTCCCAACCTGAACTTCCTTCCCAGACCTAGTATTAACCATTCGAACTTTCTAACAAATTTAATTCCTAAAAACTCTGAATTAGAAACTAGATTCAAAATAAAATGGCCATAAGAGAAATAAGAGAAATTTAAGAGAAATTTATGAAGTTTGATTTGTACTTATCTAGTATGGATTCTTCAAACAGTAATCCAGTATGGCGTGTTTAATGCAAAACAATGAGAAATTAGTGTTTTTGGCAAAACTATGATATCTCTCAAACCAATGTTTAGATTTTCAATCTGATTATACCAGCGTGTTCAGCAGGACCTACAAGAATATCTAAAAACACCTCGAATTTAAAAAAAAACGTGAGACGAAAAAAACGTGGGTTGAGTAGCAGTAGTACACAATATTAAGAGCTTTGTTGGACATCTTGGCGTTGTTCATTTTTGCAAACGATGTAGAGGCCCAACTTTGCAGTGGTTTCTTCCGGCTCACATCATCGTATATAGTACAGATTTGGATCCCATCTCCAAAGTCTGCTCTATGCCTTGGATAGTCCTTTAGCTGTACTGCAGCACAGCTCTGCTCAGGCATTGTCAATTCCTCTTCTTTGTCAGCATTTCGGCACGGGCTACCCAGACCTGGAAACATCCACGCATGGTTGATCGCAGCCATCACAATAGATTCTCGTCCGGTCCCATCTAACCTTGACATCAACCTTTTCAGGTTTCAATGACTCCTCTTCTTGTGGGCTCTCTTCGACATCTTTATTTCTGGGTGTCACTACTTTCGGTGCGAGTGGCGCCCTTAGTAGTTTAAAGCCTTCTGGTGGTTATCAAAATGAAAAAATTGGGTTTGATTATTTATTAATACTGGTACCATCTTCATTCCATTTGGTAGAACGTAGATCTCATCAGCACAGATGGTTTTCGGCATCGTCGTTTTCGACGGTTCATCAACTCTGTTGACTGGAGTTGGTCGAGTTGTCTTGTTCTAATCCTTCTTCGGTTTTGGTTCATTGGGGCACTGGAATGCTCTTGTCCAGGCTCCTGACACTGGTAACAGATGAGTGCTCCAGTAGACTTCCTTCACTGCTGGAATCTTGCTCCACCATCTTGGTTTGTATTTGGTTCTTGCATCTTTTCAGACATGGCTGCGTTTTTACTTGTACACGTCTGCTGCTTCTTCTGTTGCTGCTGCTGTTGCTGCTTTGGTTGTTGAGGCATCTGCTGCTGGGCCGGCTGGTTACCAGTAGTCATCTTGTAGACTAGCATCTTCTCCTCGATCAGCTCTCTCTCAATCTGGGCCAGAAACTTCACAAAGTGGTAAAGATTGTCCTTTGGCGTACCAACCGATACTGCTTGAGAGATGGCAAAAGACTTTTCCTCAAATAGTTGGATCCTTCGATACATCTCGGCATACTCTTCTGCATAGACCTTAAAAGATTCATTATCCTTTTGGGTCCTTGCGGACAGCTCATTCTTCATTTTCACTTTCTGGTCAGGTAACAGAAATTCATTTATAATTCCGTTCCTCATCTAGGCCAATTTAATTTGCCATATTCTAAGCAGAAACAAGCAAGCCATTTGATCGCTCGTTTATGACGGAGACCAGTAAAGTGGCTGCAGGGAGTTCCAATGGTGTGCAATTGCAATATCTTCAAACTCTTCAACATAGAGAAGTATGTTTTCAGATCCAGTATATTTTGGGAACCCTTGTAGCGGATGTAGTGAATTCTTTTCAGAATATGACATGGGTCCCAGGTTCGGAGTCCATTCAGGAGCTTCTGGTCTGAGCTTGCACCCGGTATCTGTTGGTGACTTGCTTCAATTTCTGAGATTTCTATCATGTGTGTGTTCAAGGTGGCATGGAGTCGATTCTCCACATAACCATCTCACCAATTCCTCTTGACTCTCAGGAGTTGCGCCCTTCATAAGTTCAGCAAACCGGTTGACCATCTTCTGCTTGTTGCTTCGTTGAGAGGCTTCAGAAGATGCTCCTTCCATCTTTAATCAGGTATCGGCTCGGCATTCCTCCTCTTCAGCGCACTTCTCTTCCTCCTGGAGTCGCTTCTTTTCGGCAAGGGCTCTCAGCTTGTCCTTCCTCTCTTGTTTACGGGTGCTTCGGAAAATGCGGCATTGTTCGCGTAATTCCCGAGCTTCCACTCCTTCTTTGGCGAGATGTTCACGTTGACCTCTCTCTTGGAGTTGTTGAGAAAACCTTGCAGTTATTAAATTGCTTTTCATCATTGTTTATCATATATTGTGATAATAAACTTTCAAAAATTTGATTTGATTCGAAAAAATTGTTTGCACAATTGAAAATACAATACTGTTTCATGTTTTTAACACGCTTTTCAAGAGCAAACGAGGTAGCAAGTTTGTGGCAACCTGATGTCCTTCGGTTGGAAGGACGGCTGTCCCGGTTGGTGATCGAACCGCAGGTTGATCCGTGGTTCTCACTGTTGCCCGTGCGTGAAGCCACATGGAGGGAGGTGCCAACAGTGCAAGCCAGGCTGGCATCCACGCAGGAAAAAACCAGGCCGTTTCCTAGCGGACTTGGCTGGGGAATTCCTCCCGCATCCGGACAGCACCCGAGGGTTCGCAATGCAATACAATTGGAAGCTGGGTCCGTGTCTGACACTTCGGGGAACCGGAGCAGGCAACCTCACAGGGTTAGCACTGCTGCTTGGATGCCCGCTCCAGCAGTTCCTGTGGAGGGTCAGACATTTGGGTTCTTTAACCCAGTCCACTCATTTGTCCGTTATGATGGCCAAGAGCATATGGTGCCTTTCCTCCGCATGTTCGAAGCGAAGGCTCGGGCGCAGTGCTAGACGAATGAGTCCAGGTGCAGCTACTTTACGTAAGTGCTAGATAGTGCGGCAGAAGAGTATTATGCCCCGTTGGTGGAAACTCTTCTGGACCTAACCTGAGCGGAACTGAAAAAGGCTATGAGTAGCTGGTTCAGTTTTGGCAATTATTCTCATGTCTGCTTCTCGGAATTCGAGTTAATGAAGCAGGGTACGCACGAGTCTGTGCAAGCTTTCTGTTAGCAGTCATTTGAGCTGTCCCAAGACCAGAGTTCCGATCGGGAGCGGGAAAGTTTGTTCCCTGCAACTGAGAGACAATGTCTGGCTACCAGCCCACGTACGACATGTCATATCAGTGGCACTGGTAGTGAATGCCGGCCTTAGCCAGCTGCTTCTCGTGGAGAAGCACCATAAAACCTTAGGTGGATGTGGTGTGTTGGCTGTGGTAGGAATTGCCCACGGCAACAGGATGGGTGAGTACGATATCTGGCTCGAGAATGTGGGAGATGCACCCATTGCCCTGGAGATAGGGGAGAGTGTAGCCACGGCTCAAGCTGTGGAGGCTGCCCTTGTGGTAGGGCTGAAAGTGCCGTCTGAGTTGAGAGGAAGAGGCCCCACTCATGCAACGGTTCGACCAGGGGAGGCAACGTCAAAGTTGAGAGGGGCATCAAGAAACGAATGCCGAGTCATCAACGTAACAACGGCTCCTACTCTCGAAGAGAGTTAAGATTGGACCCAATCTGAAGCCCGATGAGGCGAGACAGCTTCGGGAGTTCCTACTGGAGCACCGGGATCATTTTGCGTTCGACTATACGGAGTTGGGTGAAACCTCTCTTGTCGAACATAGGATTGATACGATAGCTTCGAACTGCTCCAGTGGCCAGAGCGATCGAGAGAGGAGGTGGCATAGTCGTTGGATGCAGGGGATATCTGACCTTTGCATAGTCCCTATGCGAGCCCTATCTTGCTTGTTCGCAAGAAGGATGGTGGCTTTCGTTTTTTGTGTGGACTACCGGAAACTGAACTCCCAGACTAAACTGGATGAGTATCTGTTACCTCGCATCGATGATGCACTCGATTCAGTTTCCGGTGCAAAGTTCTTTGCAACCTTGGACCTGACTAGAGGTTACTGGCATGTTCGGATGGATGAGCCAGACATTGAGAAGACAGCATTCATTTGCTCTCAAGGTCTGTATGACTTTCGAAAAATGCCTTTCGGACTCTGTAATGCTCCAGCCACGATGCAGAGAGTGCTAGACCTCTTATTGGCAGGACATAAGTGGAAGACTTGTCTGGTGTACCTGGACGATATTATTGTCTTTGGGAACACTTTCGAGCAGTTTCTCGAGAGACTCTCCACTGTCCTTGGACTGTTATGAGGGGCGGAGCTGAAACTCCAGCCAAAGAAATGTTTCTTTGGCTTTGACAAAGTTCGTTATCTCGGTCACGTAGTGAGCCGTCCAGGAGTTTGATGTCCCGACGACGATGACAGGCATCCGAAGTTTTCTCAAATTGGTCGGTTACTATTGGAGGTTCATCAAGGACTTCACCAAGGTGGCAAGGCCTTTTCATGATCTGACAAAAAAATATGCGTCCTTCGAGTGGTCGGATCAGTGCAAACTAGCGTTTGCTCATTTAAAGGCATTTTTAACCGAAGTGCCGGTACTCACCATGTACGATCCTCGTGGTGAGATAATGATACATACCGACGCTAGTGGTATGGCTTGGGTGTAATAGTCTACCAGAAGTTTCCGGAGGACAAGTTCCCCCCTGTCCTGCCTACGCAAGCCGGCTCATGAAATGAGTGCTTTGCAATTATGTTTGCCATGGGTAAATTCCGTCCTTACAGGTTAAACAACGAGTCAAAACCAATAGAGAATACACAACAAAATAATATTTTTAAGCATTCACAGGTTGCGCCGCCTGGCGAGTAAATTGGGCAAATGGCGGCCATTTTACGGGTATCTACAGTCTATTTCGAGGCCGGCAGGAGGCTATGGCTATAATTACAATTTGCAAGATGCAAATAAATAAAGAGTAGATTCCGGTGTTGGGGGTCCTGGTTTCGAATCTTAGTGAAGGCATGGATGTTTGTGTTGTCCTGCTTTGACTTGTATTGAAAACTGACTTTGTATTTGAAATTTTGACTTGTGTTTGAAACATTGTCTTTGTATTGACTTCTCTTGCATGTCCCTGAAATGACCTGATATTGATATACCGTATACGACAGACAGAGAAACAGCTCTTTCCATTCGCCTTCAATAGATGGCGCTGATGCGCCCTCGGCTGTTCTTTTATCCAAGCACCTACCCTCCATAACGGAAAATGTAGTCCTGAGGAAAATAACTATTAACTTTTAACCGTTTGGCGCCAACTTGCTTTTTTTAAAAAAAAAAAATTTAGAACATTTTGCTTAACAATTATAAGATCTAGTTGGAAATTTTAAGTAGTTTGAAACTCGAATCGAACAATTATGGAAAACCGCATATCAGATAAGGATTCTAACGAGGTTGAACAGGTGAGTACAAGTTTGGCTGGAATTTAAATCGTGTTCATAAATTGTAAATAACAATGTTTGCGTTTATATAATACTAACAGCTGAAACGTAAGATTATGCAAATGAAGATGGAGATTGCGAGGAAACAGAAGAAATTATTAAAAAGTGAAAGAGCAGCAAGGAATCGAAGCAAAATGAAGAACGTGCAATGTGGGGACGATAAAGTAAAATCGCTCGAAATACTACACCAAAAGGAAGTAGAAGGAAGAATGAGTAAAATGAAACAGAAGGAGATAAACGTTCAATCCATGATGCCGGTCAATGCCATTGATCAGATTGGCGGTTTGCAAATGACCTTTTTGAAGAATGAAAAAATAATTGCCGATTACGAAAGGGTCGATTCAGTTAATGTCGAGGTGAAACAGTCTGAAAACGGATCCAGATCTCCCGTAATCATCTCGAGTAAAAACTTTATGGATCGAGAACGGATCGAATTGAACAGTTCGTTAATGGGTAAACATTCGCTTCGGAATAGAAATTCGGAGGAATTAACGGAAGTTTTAAAGAAAGGTTCGATTTGTATCGCTGAAGAACAGTCGTCTTGCACTGAAAAACATTTCTCGTCTTCAAAGCAAACGACAGGATCGAGAGATATCGAAAATCTGCCCTTAAGGCGTTCCAAAAGAATAATATCTCAAGAAACGCATTTGATTCGAAGCGAGGATTCCTTCATAATACGAAGAGTTACAGAAGAACGCAAAGAGGACAGTAAGAAATCTGTGCTAATGACATCGAACGGGCCGAGAATTTTTCCTGCCGTCCCAAAGCCATCTGTCGGTTATTGGAACGTATTGACAGATTTTGTTTTACCAGATTCGCAGTACGCTTCCCTTAAACTCAAAGTTCGGAAGACGAAAGAACTTCTTTGCTTCCGAGAAAATGCCAACATTTTAGATAATACGTGTAGCGCCGGCACGGATTCGCCGAACGCATTTCCTCTTCTCCCTTCGAATGAATTCGATCGTAAACTAACAGTAAACTATCGATTGATATGTTCGGAAAGAGAACCGGTGTTGGCTGTCTATTGTAGTTATCTTCGTGGTTCCTACGATCGAATTGGTATCTGCGTTGTAGTTCAGATTGGGACGATAACGACGTGGACTTGCGAAAGTAACGACTGGGTATTACTAAAGAAGTGTCGTTTAGATCTACGAGACTGCCAAAAATCGAACGTCCATCGATTAGAAACGAAGTTTGTCGTCGGAACCGTATGTATAAACCGCAACACGCTTTGGATCCATGCCTGCGATAGCGACAAACGAGTGACACTTAAAAAGTTCGATCTGCGAGCTGATCGCAAGGTTGATCAACTTAACGTTTTAAGTTGCACCGTCGGAATTGACGCCCTTTTTGTGGGATATTTTGATTCCGAGAGAACAACCGTGAAAAAGTACATTTTAAGTCCGAATTTGAAAGATATCGTAAGAGAAACTAATTTGAAAGAGGTTGCCGACAGATTAAATTCTCTGGTGTGTGTTGGCGGTTTGGAAGAAGCACTTTTGGGAACCAGTTGCTCAAAATTGTACATATGGTGTGTATTGTTTTTTGTATGTTTGATGCTTCTGCAACAGGGTGGTGTCGTTTTAACCATTGTTTTTTTTTAATAAACCTTTGGTTTTAACCAAAGACAACTAATTTTGTTTATTTTTTTTGTAAATTGTACTGATTCTATTGGTATTTAATATGCAAACAAAAACCAGACTTCATTCCGACAATATGCTTCACTACATACAGGCATCTGTAGAAAGCTTCAGAATTTCTTTGGCTCCGCCCTTTTATGAGCGTCAGACCAAATATCAACCAATTAGAAATAAAAAAGGGCGGGGCATGTGACATCAGACCCAGTAACAAACCAATTAGAAATTGATGACGCTCATAATAGGGCGGAGTCAGAAAATTCTGAAGCTATCTAGAGATGTCTGTTTCACTACAGGCAATTAGAAATCGGGACAAACAGAAGTTGCCTCCGCCCTTTTTATGACGACCGGCAACTTCTAATTGGTTGGTTATGTAGTCTGACGTCACATGCTTCACCCTTTTAAACGTCGAACCACACAACAAACCAATTAGAAGTTGCCGGTCGTCATAAAAAGGGCGGAGCCAACTTATGTTCGTCCCGATTTCTAATTACCTGTGTTTCACTACATATGTTATACTGTGGCTCATAAAGGTCATGGGAGTTGCAGATTGTAACTGAAGGTTTTATGTCTTATGTTAATCACTGCTGCCCACACACAATGCACAATATGCAAAATTCAAAAATACATACTTCAAAGTGTGGCAGTGTCTCGTAGTCAGTGTAGTAATTTTGTTTTGTAAAAAAAAAAAACATTTTATAGTTTAAACCAAAAAAAAAAACAGGTTTAAACCAAAAAAACGGGTTAATTTGGTTTTTTTAAACTAAAAAAAAACCAGCCACTCTGTTCTGCAAGGAATAGCTGAACACCCTTTTCACAAACATTTGCCTATAAAAAGAACATGTTGAGCCTAGCCACCGCAGAGTTTCGTGTGCCATGAGACACGGTCAAAGTTTCCAAAGTTGCCTAAATGGCTGTAGCAACTAATCGGCAATTCGAAATGCCGTAAATGTACCTTAACACCAGTAGAACAGATTAAGGAATACACCCAATTTTTCTAAAGAGGCTACATCGCAAAATTACTTCGAAAAATCTCCGCAAACAGCGCTAGCATAGTTTTTTTACTGAGCCCATTTAAAGAAAAAATGTTAATTTTTAATATTTAAAATTGTCCAATTTTAAGTTTTCAAAGTGCATTGTGCACCTTAAATATATGCTAATCGAGTGATAGAATGACAAAAAATTGGTAAGTGCGGTTCTATTTTTTAAAAAACTATTTCAAAATCGCGAATTTCTAACTCTTTGTGTTAAACTCCATTGACTATGCGCTAGTAAGCAAAACATCCATTAAAATGCTCGTAGAAATACCTAAATACTTTTTTTAAAAAAAAATTAAACCACAGTGAAGCCAACACTTTGGCGCACGTGCTGATTTTTTTCAGGTTTTTAAAAATTATTTTTTACATTTTAATGGATTTTTTTTTTATTTGAGCGTAGTCAATAGAGTTTAACATAACAGTTAGAAACTCGCGATTTTGAAATAGTTTATGAAAATAGAACCGCACTTACCAATTTTTTGTCATTCTATCACTCAATTAGCATATATTTAACGTTCACATTATTGCACTTTGAAAACTTAATATTGGACAACTTTAAATATGAAAAATAAACATATTGCCACGACTGTGTATTTTAAAAATTAACATTTTTTCTTTAACATTGGATCTATGGGCTCAATAGAAAAACGATGCTTAGCGCTCTTTGCGGAGATTTTTCGAAGTAATTTTACGATGTAGCCTCTTAAATTGGTGTCCAAGTTAAACATTCATTAATGCTTAATGTTTATCCAACAGGAACATCAATAGAAAGCTCATCAAAGTGATTGAACCAAAAGGAGAAAAATTCAACTGCCAAACTTGCATGTCGTGTGTGGCACAAAATGTTAGTAAAGAAACAAAAATCTAATAATCTGTGACAAAAATTAAACCATGTTTTTCCATTTTAGGGTCTCCTTTTTCTTGGTATGATTTCTTCAGTTCCAAGGGATTACTTTTGGATTGTTGCAGTCAATCCAGCCACTTCGGCATGGACGAAAATCACATGCTTAGCTACAGGAGATGATATCGTACCAAAACAATGTAGAACTGACCGAGACTACAACAAGTACGAGATAAACCGAAGAAAAGCTCATTTTATTTGAATGAACATTAAAAACTTACATTATTATATATTGGCTTTCAGAATACGAGAAATAAGGCACCAAATGCAGTTTCTGTTAACATTTCGTACAGCGGCCACAATTTGGCATTTAGGAACCAGGAAACTATTAGCATTTGTGAATGGTCTGACGGTGGACTCAATGGCTATATATCAAAGAAACGTCGGTTCCGATACAGAGATCATCGTAGCCAGCAACACTGGGCATGTTGCAAGTTATTCTATTTCCTCTGGTTAATTCTGTTTCTTCCTTTTTGCCAAACGTGTTTTCGTATTTTTTTAAGAAATGTTTTAATTAAGATAGTGTACAGCTGTGCAATGTGCATGGCATGAAATAATGACTTTTTAGCAACGTTTAGAGGGCCTTCGACAACACGCGTTCCACATTCTGGTCGTTCTTCAGAATTTCTATGTTGCACAAATGACAATGTTATAAAATAAACGATTTTTAACTAATAAAATGTATTTTTGAACTATTTCTTACTGTACCCAAAGAGCATGACAGAAAACATAGCAAAAGAAAGAAAAAAATCTTGATTTATAATACAAGTACGTAACGGCTGTGGGACGAGCACGACACGAACCCGATAGAAAATATTGTTCATGGTTTTTCTACAGAACTATTTATATATTGACACCGAGCTCGTCCGTTTAACTGACTGGTCTTGCTCAACTATCGTTGCATAACCATCGTCGTAATCTCTCAGTTCTCGTTTGTTATGTAATTTGTACTTGTTATGCATAATTTTTAGAACGAAGAACTTGTCGAAATCATTTTATTTAAACTACTAGCTGACCCGACAGACGTTGTCTTGTCTTGGCCATGAATGTTCAATTGGATGAGGAATAAATAAGTAGAAAAAAGATAAATTTTAAACATTAAGTCAAAATGTCATGTTAACCAAATAATATATTTCATTAATTTAAATTTGAAAGTTATCATTTTGTCTATTGCAGTGCTTTTTGGTATACAACATTTTTTGTTACGTTGTGTGGCGCGAAAACAAATAAGTCTGTTGGTTTTCCGACACGGGAACAGGCGACGTATAATTGACCGTGTGAAAAGCATGGATTTTTCAGATTCATGCCGCAAACACTCAATGACTGCCCTTGCGATTTGTTTATCGACATTGCGAATGCAAGCCGCACTGGAAATTGCAACTGCCAATGAACGAAGTGGCTCTGGTGGCGGGACCAATGGCGTCAATTTGACATTGTCACTGGCGCAACACAATCCAGGTGCTTCATTTTCGTATTTAAGTGCTTTACAATGTGGACACACCACGTTCATCGATCCAATGACAACAGATTTATGTGCACTGTAATCAATTGCCACGTTGTAATGAAATGCTGCTCGATGAGTATTGAACGCAACACGTGGAGAACCACGTGCTTGTGATATTCGAAACCGTTCAATTTCATTTCGCTCTCTGCGTTGCTCTGGAGTTCGATTAGCTTGATAATTTGCTTGAGATGCAGCATGGCGCGTTCTGCGACCTAAATTGGACCGTCTTATTGGTGGCATAGTAACTTACTGTACTGTATTTCGTTGGTATTCGTTGGAGAGAAAGTGACGAAGATTGCAAGACAGAAGCACTTACACAAGTGACGAATGCACTTTTCTGCAGTTTTGAAACGTAAAAACCTTACTTAAAGTATTTGCAACATTTGGGGAAAAAAATAGTGAAATCGGTCCAGCCGTTTTCAAGTTATGGCGTCACCAACAAAATATCGATTCAATTTTATATATATAGATTATGTCACGGGTCGTTCTAAAGTCGTTGCCCGGCCTCATCCCTGCCTGTCCACGTGCATATATAAACAGAAAGGCTTTTTTTCTCGGGCCATTGTGGTGCTTGTCCCGTAGTCGTTACGTACCTCAGAACCTGTATAAATTGACCCTAAATTAGAGATGTCACAGATATCCGATAGTAGTTTTTCAGGATATTTGTTCCAGTCGGTTACAAGGTACAATCCGAAGGGGTATTTTCTGAAGTTTTTTCTACCATTTTTGACACTTTTGTAGATAATGCGCATTGAGGGTGTGATATAAATACCTTTTATTTCCATGTGATTTTTTTGAAAAAGCAATTTAATTACAGTAATCCACAAATGAGTGTCTATAGCAAGTATTAAATACTTAAACCATGCCCACTCTGAATTGATCGAATATTTTGAATTGCGCATTGCACATGGGGGACTGAAGACATTCTTGTCTTGCAGGCAAGAATGTATTGCATGCTGGGTGGTTGGTTTTTTTTTAGGTTGAAGAAGAAAAAATGTTTTTTTATAAAAAAAAACTACTGCACTGTCTATAAGACACTGTTACACTGGGAAGTGTACATTTTTGCATATTGTGCATTTTTTTATTCAAAGATCGAATACTAATATAATATAAATATTAAAATAATTAAACTAATCATTCCATTAACTGAAATTGTCTAATTAATATGTGCGGACAGCAGTGATTAACATAGACACAATACCTTAAGTTACAATCTGCAACTCCCATGACCTTTATGAGTCAATGTATGACCTATGCAGTGAAACATATTGTGGGAATGAAGTCTTAATTTTTGTTTGCACATTAAAAACTAGGGATGGGACATTCGAATCCGGCAAAATTTTGAAAAATATTCGAGATTCGAAAACTCGAATCGTCGCGCTTTTTTCGTCTTTCGAACCTTTCGAATCCTAACCTAAAAGAAATCTGTTAAAAACTTTTATAAAATTAGTTTTAACTCCATTGACGGCGAATAGAAGCGTTCACTAACAAAAAAACGGCGATTGTTGCAATTTCGGTGGTACGCGGATCACCAATATCACCTTGTGGCGACCACACTGTTTTTTCATTATTAATAATTTAATATTTAATATTATTTCATTTATTTGTATCTTCTTAATGAATAATATAGGATTCTTATATGAAGGATTCGAGAACCTTTTAGGATTCGGATTCGCGAAAATTTATGATTCGTCCCCCCCCCCCCCTCTATTAAAAATCACTAGTTTCAGTACAATTTACAAAAAAATTAGTTGTCTTTGGTTAAAACCAAAGGTTTATTTTTTTAAAAAAACCAAGTTAACCACAATGGTTAAAACCACGCCACCCTCATTGCATGCAAAATTTCTGTTGTCGCTCGTCCAGTTCACGTGCAATGAATTTTTGTAGTTCAAGTGTCATAACTTCATCAATTTTGCTAATTTACATATACTTCCCAATGCAGAATGAAATAAAAATATTTTTTTCCCATAAATTCGTCCACTTGTTGTGCAAAAACTTCAATACTTGTTATGTTAAATTGTAATACTGCAAATTACTAAATTAAGTAACTCGATGATTTGTGAGCATTCATTCCATCGTTCAACATGTACAAAAATAACTGTTGTACCGGGTGGGCCATAAGTTACCGTACCCCTACTTACCTAGAGATCTAACGGGTCTGTGTGAGCATCATCATTGTCTGCAGAGTTGGATACGCCTCCAGGTCCATTGCGACATTTTACGTAACATCGCTGGTGTATATGTTCTCAATGATACTTCCAATGGATGCAATTGTAAAGAGAAAGATAATAAACAGGTGAGACGAATTCAGGTAGACGATTTACTTATTTAATGCACATAACTGGTGCTTAGCCACGAGACCATTGATGAGTTATTTTATGTTTCAAGAGTCAAAGAATGGACCCTGAATCAATCACGACACGGACCTTTACACCATGGGCCTGCGTGCACCTACACAGGTGCACCCATGCCCACGGGAACTGTACGTCGATGAGTAACCATCCGCCGATTCCGGAACCGGGATGTGATTTGTACTTTGGGGTAGCCTAGGTAGAGGGAAGGGGTGGAAATGAAGCACTTGGGGGTACAAGAGACCCCAAGGCGAAATACAGGGTGTTACAAGCACGTAGGTTTTTAAAAGCATTTAACAAAACTCATTGTCTTTTCGAAATTTCATGAATAAATTAAGCTAGGAAACCCTTTTTTTGAGACGTACGTTCTGTTCGAAAATAATCGTTTTATGACAGACAGTTTTAAAAAGCTTATTTTGGGTTTTTTGCTGTCATCGACGTTTTAAAATGTATTAAAAGAATCATTTCCAAACAGACTGTCACAAAAGTGGGATCAGGCGCTTAATTTATTCATTGAGTTTCGAAAAGACAATGAGTTTTGTTTAATAAATGCTTTTAAAAACCTACAAACTTTGGTTTTCGTTTACAATCGTTTTTTTTTTCATGCACAGTTATTTTTGAAACGTCATTTAAAGTGCAATAAGCACGCAAATATATTGTGACTCTACTGATACTTTTTTGCAAAAACCTTGTTATTCTTTCTATTTCTAAAATAATTCTGAAAATAGCCCACATGCCAGAGTTGGGCAAACTGTATTTGAATACATGAATAACAGATACGAATAATGTTCGTTCAAAGTATGTGTGAATTACAAATACAAAGTGTATTCATAGCATGTAGGCTATTTTCAAACTTTCTTTTAAAATAGAAGGACTCATAACAAGGTTTTGCAAAAGTATCAGTGGATTCACAGTATATATTCGAATGCTTACTACACTTGAAACTAATGTACGTTTCAATCATAACTGTATGCACACAAAAAAACTAAACAAAAGCGAACACACCACGTTAATGGCTATTTCAAATAATGCATCTTATTTATATTTTATATTCCCATAAACGTTGTTTCAGCAATGTGACATACATGGCGTTAGCATAGTTAAAGCCTTTTACCACTAAAATATCCAAATTATTAAAAAAAATAATTAGCGTCTTAATTAAAATATAAAAAGTATGTCATGAATAAGAAAACAAAATTAACTTACTTTGATAATCTGTTGTAATCTGATTAAACGCACACAAGAGTAAAAGCCTGACTCAGTACCTCCTACAACTGCACTTCTCTGGCAGATCTATTTTTCTGTTGGGTTGGCCGCCAAAAAAAAAAAAAAAAGATAACGATCCAACGGAAAAAGTTTGCACGTTGTGTACATAGTTCGTTTATTTTCGCCTCTTGTGATCGTTTTACTTGAATTTCAACAAGTTATGAAGGTAAATTCATTTTATTTTCTTAATCATGAGATACCTTTTATATTTTATAAGTCGTTAGAAATATTTTTTCGCAAACAATGATAATTTTAATGATCGGCCCCTTATATCGCCCCATTGACGTCTGAACGCCTCTATAAAATGGCTATATATATTTATGTATATATACAGTATATCCCGAAAGGTTATCGTAGGACTGAACACAAACAACACACCAGCCCATCGCGTGCATATACACCTGTATTACCAGGAAAGAATTCGTAAGTACTGTTATTTATTCTTTTCAAGCACAAAGAGAACAAAGTGCACCAAAAAAAAAGACTGAAAATTCCTTTTTTAAGATGGGAGAAATGTACATTAGTATAAGAAGCCTCCTCTGGTTTCGTAACATAACTAAAAACAAAAAATAAATTGCTTAAGAAACAAAAAGATGAGATTTACCTGCCTACGGAAAGTCGTTTTTTTGAATCAAATGACTCTGTATCAAATGTGCTTCTTACGACAAACGCCTCCAAATTATGCCCAACTTCAGAGAATTGGCCATTTATAAAGAAAATTGTTTTTAAAAAAAAAAACTAAGTAACAAGAAATTCTTTCATTTCAAAGGATGAGGTGAATAATGAACATCTTCAATCAACCACCAACTGAAACACCGTTCGAACGAATAGCAGCCGACGTACATTAATCCTCCAGTGTGACATTACGAAACAAATACGACATGGATTCTTTGTTGTGGATACGGCGGATGGATTCCGCGAGAAGGATGCTGATGTCGACCGTCTTGATCTTATGGCACTGCATCTTCTGAATTTCATGAGGAACCGTGTTGGTCACTACTACCTGCAGAATACAACCCACCCAAAAAGACGTTAAGAGACTTTAGAAGCGCCACAGACGACAATGGGGCTATCTATGTGCTACTATAACTATGCGCCGATATAACTATCGGTCGTTATAGGGGCGCTGACATCGTTAACACTATTACCAGTTGCGAAAAATATTTTTTAAAAATATTTCTAACGTCTTCATTAAAATATAAATGATATGTCATGAATAAGAAAACAAAATTAACTTACTTTGATAATCTGTTGTCTTCCGATTAAACGAACACAAGAGGAGTAACAACCTGACTCAGTAGTCACTACAACTAAACATCTCTGGCAGATCTATTTTTCTGCTGGCCGTGAAAAAAAAAAAAAGAGATAACGATCCAACAAAAAAATTGCAAGTTGTGTACATGGTTCGGGGATTTTCGCCTCTTGTGATCGTTTTACAGGAATTTCAAAAAGTTATGAAGGTAGGTTCATTTTATTTTTTTTATTCATGACATACCTTTTATATTTTATAAATTGTTAGAAATATTTTTAAAAACATTTTTTCGCAAACGATAATTGTTTTAATGATGTCAGCGACCCTATAACGGCCGATAGTTATAGGAGCCCATATATCGCCCCATTGACGTCCATGGCGCTTCTAAAGTTTATTAATGAATAAAATACAGCTGAAACAAAAAAAAATATCCATTAACCTCATCGATTGCCGAATTCTCAATGAGTCTCGGAGAATCGGACGAAAGAAGGCCATGAGTGGCGAGCACGTAGATCTTGTATGCGCCACGTTCTTTCAGCACTTCTGCAGCAGCCACAAATGATGCAACGTCATCAACCATATCGTCCTTCATAACACAAAAAGGAAAAGGAAACTTTCAAGTGGAGTACCTGTAAGTTTTTTTAATGTAACCATAGTGGTAATCAAAGAAAAAATATGCAATGAATACGTAAAAAAAAGCACTCTCGTAAACATAGAATAGAATTGGACAGCTTTAGTTTGCTCACGCAAATGCATAAGCAATAGTTTAACAAAAGCTTAACAAACACCTAAACATGCTGATAGAAACAGTGGCCTAGAAAGATATTTCCAAAAATCGTAACTGCTAAAAAAACCATTGGTCATTTAATTGCCAGCATTTTGAGACCCTTGCATTGATGCAGTTCGTTTCAGCCTAGCCTTAAGAGGCTACATCACTAAATTACTTCGAAATATCTCCGCAAAGAGCGCTAGCATCGTTTTTCTATTGAGCCCATGGACCCAATGTTAAAGGAAAATGTTAATTTTTAAAATACACAGACTCGCGGCAATATGTTTATTTTTCATATTTAAAGTTGTCCAATATTAAGTTTTCAAAGTGCAGAGTGCACTTCAAATATATGCTGATCGTGTGACAGAATGACAAAAAATTGTTAAGTGCAGTTATACTTTTAAACACTATTTCAAAATCGGGAATAGAACATTCTAACTCTTATGTTAAACTCCATTGAGAACGCCCAAATAAGAAAAAAAACATCCTTTAAAGTTAAGGCTGTAATGAGCCAATTTTGCCGAACCGATTTACTGCTAATCGACTAAAATCGGATCGGCAAACAAATGCTAATCGATTTCCAATCATTAACACACTCAACAATTCGGTCCCGTTTTGCTCAAATCTGACTTGGTCTGAGCAGCTTTGGTGATAGGGGTGGGGGTAGGGCAACTGCCCTCCCCCAGCTCATATGCCTCTGTTGCTGCTGAAGTTTGTTTCACAGCCTCCACTTTCTGTACCAGAAATAGGCTGTGAAACAAACTTCAGCAGCAAAAATCGGTAATGAAAATGAGCACGATCGGATCGGTTAAATCGATCGGGATGCCAATTTTTTTTGTGTGATCGGTTCGGTATTGGCTGGGTAAAAAAAAGTGTGATCAGTACACCCTTCATTGAAATGCTCGTGAAAATACAAAAAAATAATTAAAGAAAAAAAAGAACAGAAAAAAATCAGCACATGCGCCAATGTGCTGGCTTCACTGTGGTTTACTTGCGTTTTTTTAAATTACTTTTAGGCATTTTTATGGATTTTTTTTTCTTATTTGGGCGTACTCAATTCAGTTTAACATGAAAGTTAGAAATTCGCGATTTCGAAATAGTCTTTAAAAATATAACTGCACTTACCAATTTTTTGTCATTCTATCACTCGATCAGCATATATTTAAGGTACACATTGCACTTTGAAAACTTAATATTGGACAACTTTAAATATGAAAAATAACCACATTCCGGCGACTGTGCATTTTAAAAATGAACATTTTTTTCTTCAACATTGGGTCTATGGGTTCAATAGAAAAACGACGCTAGCGCTCTTCGCAGAGATTTTTGGAAGTCATTTTGTAATATAGCCTCTTATTAAACTGTTTTTTTTTCACTATATAACTCAATGGGCGTGGCCACGTGAAGACACGTAGCGATGGTAACAACGAACTGGGAGCACGATTTATAAGTACACCTTAAGTTCACACATTAAAACCTAATGCCTAACTTTATTTTAATCATCTTGTCTCTTTGAAAACCTCTCGCTTTCATTCATATGCTTACAACCATAATCGCGATTCGGCCTCCAACGTCTCCAACAACATTAATCGGCGGTTTCTCCTTCGCAGTCAACACTGTAACACATTGGGAACAATAAAAAAAACATAGCCATGAAATGATTACAAAGAATGATTCAAAACCATACCTGGCATCGTGTCCAGTGCCACGTCCATCGTCCTAGAACGTGGAACGGCCGGTGGTGAATTTCTGCCGTCAACCATATCGGATTCTGATTCTTTCTGTTCACCGTGGATTACAGCGATTCCTTTGATAAAATAAACAAGACAAAAAAATTAAATAAAGCGATCTGAGGCTAGACAAATCATTGAACAATCAGCTTTTAATCTGCACCGAGTCTGAGACGTTCGGCATAAGACGTGGCCTTGTTTGCAGATCCTGGATTCCGTGCCACGATTACTGCATTTCTGTAATCTGGAATCTGCTCTTGGATGTACTGAAGAAGAAACGGTGAGGAACGGAGATTGTCAACTGGAACGTTGAAAAAGCCTTGGATTTCTTTCTGATGAAGGTCCATTGTGATCAGATGTGTCAGTCCTTTGAAAAGAAAATTACAGAACTAACGATTTATTTTGATTCAAAACAAACTAATAAATTTTTCATGATATACAACACATTGTACATATACTGGTTGTGAACTGAAATGTAACTGTGCAGGGACGTACTGGCCCCGGTGGAAAGGCGGCAAATTCCATCTGCGCCTGTCCTTCATACACTGTTGAATGGTGGACGCAATAATATGTTTAGATACATATTTCAAAAACTATAACACCTACATTTTTGTAATTTAAGCTAATTGTTAACAGTACATTAAAATATACAATTCTAACTATACTGTATTACTTGAAAATTTAAAAAAAAGTTATAAGATAAACAAGCCAATGAACTTGTGAAGGCGTCAGGATGTTCTTAAGGCATCCAAAAACCTCTCAAAACTGGACGGCCTTTGGGGGCCGCTCAAAGCTAAGAAGCCCACTGAAGCATATAAAAATCGTGAAGCCCGGGAACTTTGGATGGACCTCGAGAGCTTCTTTCGTAACAGTAAAATGTGAATTTACATTTACCAAAATTTAGAAACTACTATGATTTCATACGTGTTTACATGTATGGTGCTATATTTAAAAAAAAAATGTTGCTAATTTTTTTGGCTCGCTTCACTCGCCACTAAAATAAATATATATATTAGAAGGAAGACGAAGCGCCGATGTTGCATATTGCCGACCTAGAATTTTGTAGCCAGTACTTGCGTTGCTTATCATATGCAAGTTCGTTTTCATTTAACTTGAATCAAGTTACGAGGCTATATCGCAAAATTACTTGGAAAAATCTCCACAAAGAGCGCTAGCATCGCTTTTCAATTGAACCCATAGGCCTGATGTTAAACAAAAAACGTTAATTTTTAAAATACACAGTCATGGCAATGTTTATTTTTCGTATTTAAAGTTGTCCAATTTTGTTGGTTCAAACTTAGACTATTACTTTACTGGACTAGCAACTCCCGAAATTTTGTGTTGGCCAGTTTCGAATAGTCGTGACGTCGTTTTTGAAGTGGCGCCTCTAGCGGAACTATGGTATATGAACATGAATATCAAAAGTCAAACTTTGGACGAGTTCATTTTGTAGTTATATAGGGTATATTTTTTATATATATTATTATAAAAAGTATGGCCGATGAAGAACCTTAGGGTAAAGGGTCAGGATTTTCACACGTGGGTCCGTTTTCACCAACAAAATGTAGCCCACAAATGTATGTAAATGGCTTCACATTAGCTATTTAAAACATTTTCTGCTGCAAGCAGCAACCGACCTTCCACATTTTAAGGGTTTCTTTTTAGGATTAGGTAATCTGTAAAGTGTTACCTGTTTTGGTTGTGGTCTATTATCAGGAAAACGCGAGTCACAAATACCGTAACCACAACGTTTTCCAACCATTTTTTGCGTAGGAAAAAAATCATGTACGAGATTCACTAAGATTTACACAAATT
This sequence comes from Brachycybe producta, assembly GCA_036925085.1. NCBI lineage: Eukaryota > Metazoa > Arthropoda > Diplopoda > Playtdesmida > Andrognathidae > Brachycybe > Brachycybe producta. Next base: position 4,746,227 of record JAUPFP010000011.1, on the reverse strand, counting down.
CACAGCAGAATATCACATATGGAAATTCATTTTACTTTTTCATCCGAATTTTATTTGATTCCTAGAATAGAATTAAAATTGAAAAATCCTGTAAACCGTGAAAAAACTAAAATAACTTGCCATACAGTACATGATTCACCCCCAGTGTCTTCCCCTTTGCAAAAAAAAACATGCTAGCCAACGATTTTCTTTTAAAATAATGACACCAGACGGAGCTGCGTCACTTTTGCCTTATTTTTCCTATGAACGTGCTTTTAACACTTTAACATGTAGAAGATAGGGAGTTGCCAGTCCAGTAGAGTAATAGTCTAAGGTTCACAGTGCAATGTGAACTTTAAATATGTTCATCTAGTGATACAAAAACAAAAAATTGGTAAGTGTTTTTCTATTTTCAAAACGTATTTCAAAATCGCGAATTTCTAATTCTTATGTTAAACTCCATTAAGTACGTGCTTGTAAGCAAAAAAACATCCATTAACATGCTCGTAAAAATAATTTTAAAAAACCAGAAAAAAATCAGCATGTGCGCCAATGTGTTGGCTTCCTTGTGGTTTAATTGTGGTTTTTCTTAAATTATTGTTAGGTATTTTTTATCAACATTTTAATGAATTTTTTTTTTCTTATTTGGGCGTAGTCAATAGAGTTTAACATAACAGTTAGAAACTCGCGATTTTGAAATAGTTTTTAAAAATAAAACCGCACTTACCAATTTTTTGTCATTCTATCACTCGATCAGCATATATTTAAGGTTCACATTATTGCACTTTGAAAACTGAACATTGGACAACTTTAAATATGAAAAAATAAACATATTGTCGCCACTGTGTATTTTAAAAAAATAACGCTTTTTCTATAACATTGGGTCTATGGACTCAATAGAAAAACGATGCCGAGATTTTTCGAAGTAATTTTGCGATGTAGCCCCTTAATGAAAATGTTCCCCATTGTCAAATCATTCTAGGTACAAATACGAGAAAGGACGTGCAACATTCTCTTATTTTTAGAGTGGTCACCATTGTATTAGCAGTTGGCTTGAGAAAATACTCCACTAACATTTTTTTTAAAGTCCTACTAACTGCTAACACGTCCCCAAGTTCTGATAGAATTTTAGTCATGATCAGCTAAGTGTTTTCTATTTTATTGCCTGGTAAGTAAATTCTTATTGGCATCCGCAAAATTACAGTATCGATCCACACTTAAAATAAATGTTGCAATTTCTACACAGAATAACAATGCAGTGTGGCCAGCCTGTAATAATTAATAAGAAGGGACCAATTGCAAAAACTAACTTCAAAAATAATTAATTTTCGTCACTGATCAAGTTGCTCCGACCCACAGTGCGCAAAGCAAGAGATGAAAAATTAAAAAATTAAGAAGACGAAGAAAATAGTCAAACCTGCTTTGCAGAGCATCTCTGAAAGTAATTTGGATACGATGCATCCCCTCTTCCTCATTTTGCTCTGTTTGCTGTACGGCAAGTAAGGAATGACGCCAACAATATTACGAGCGCTCGACGTCTTGCAAGCGTAGGCCATGATAAGCAACTCCATCATGTTGTTATTCACATCCCTTTCGTATCAAAACAAGAAAAAATCATACGTTTGGGTAAAATTAAATTTTTTATTCTGTTCCTTCGTTAATTTACTTTGTTCCCGTCTGCAAAATATAGACATCTTTACCACGAACTGAGTCCCCGATCTCAACGACAGTCTCTGTAATTATCATCATAAATAAAAGAAAACAAATGAGACAATTAAAGAAGACCAGACCCCGTTATGTGTATTACCTCTATTTGTTTTGTGATAAACCGAACAGTTTCCAAGTTTAATTCCCAAACGGCTGTGAATAAAAAAAAAACGCGGTATTCAAAAGGTGAGAAAAAATAAATGTTGTTCGAGTGTGGTGCAACACTCCTCCATAAGTACGCTCGCATTTTATGTAATGTGCACAAAGGTGCAAATACACAAGCAATAATCTTGCGATATTTATTGCTAGAGTAACATGCTGACGTGTTTCCAGATACATGCAATTATCTTTGCAAGAGTTTTCAGCAATATTTTCAGACATCGAATATCTGGCCAACTTGCACAAAATATGTAAGATTAGTTTAGACACGAGGTAGAAGCTCGGAATTTTTATCTACTGTTGTAGAGATCAAATTTCGAAAATTCATATTGTACCACCACGAGTGTTGTAATGCTTTTGTTAAAAAAAAAAAGAGAAAACTTGGGTTAGAGATTGGATAGGACAAAGAAGCAAACTCCTCTCAATAAACTTCTTTTGTTTCTAGTTGTTTTTATCCGGTTAATTTGTTCTAAGTAGTTTGTTTCAAAATGTGAATTCAAAATTTTATTCATTCAAGATGATATTATTATTTATTATTTGCAGTAGGCAGCCAGGTACACGACATATTTGTGCCAGCAGACCTCTCACCAATGGGTTCAATGGGTGAGAGGTCAGATGGGACCACTGCCCCCTCCAGGTGGAGATGCCTGGAGGTATTTAACGGACATCCGGTGTTCACATCGAGTGTGGTGTTTTGTTCATCTTATTAATTATATAACGTGTTTCTCTTGGCTTGAAAAACGGGCCAGCCCTTCTTGTAAATATCTCATTGTCTATTAAGTGCTAAATAAAAATATTTCTTTATTTTACTACCACTGCCTGGTGTCAATCCTTTTTTTTTCGGGGGGGGGGGACAGAGGGAAAAGAGGGGTCACGGGGTGATCGCCACCCTTCGTTTCCGACATGTCGGGCCGGCTACTCACGCAGGAGACCGGCGGAACCGTGCGTTCCACCGTGTTTCCTTGGTGTCTCCCCGTGTTTCGCCATCAACTCTATCGGAAAAGGCTCCGTGGTGGTCGGCGCCACCCAACGGTTCTTAGACAGCGCCTACGTCTACGATCCCGCCCCTAAACAGTGCCTGGATCGGTAAGTTTTGGGGGAAAAAAACTGCCGGTGTTATTGTAGCCAAATAGTCGGGTCTTTACACGAGACAATTATTTTTGACTAAAATATAATCTGTTCTTGTAACTTCTGTTCTAAAAACTCGAGAGTGAAAATATTTTTTCTCGATGTTCCGCCTGCGGACCACCTGCAACACCGTCACGAAACACCGGTTGAGAGGGAGTGCTAATTTGATGAATGGTAGGACCAGCAGGAATGGGCAGAACAAGGCACTAAATTGATGAACGCCGGAACAAAGATTGTTTTGGCAAACAACCGAACTTCTTTAAAAAGGTCAAGTTGAAGCATTGCAGGCTAATTCTTTTTTTTCTCCCTCTGAACACTTAGAATATTGTTTGCTTTGCCGCTCAATTACGCGTATTTTGATGAACGGCACAATGGTCGTAACAATGGTAGGAACAATGGGAAGGTTAGGTTTAGTTAAATTACGCTTGTTGCAGGCGGTATGGGTAACTGACAGTAACCAGTTTTAAGCGGTGGGTCCTATTTTGATGAACGGCGGAACGGTGGAAAATAATACTCTGAACAATTGGAACAACAACAGAAACAGTTCGAATAACAGTAGAAACCAGTAGGAAGATTAGGTTTAGTTAAATTAAGGTTGTTGCTCGGAGGAGCAACCCGCAGTCTTTAAAGAATTATTTCATCAAATTAGTCGATCGTTCCGACTGTTCCCTAATTTGATCAACGGGAACATAATTGTTTAAAAACTCCTGCAACACGCCTAATGTAACTAAACCTAACCTTCCGACTGTTGCTCCGACTATTAGTGTTCACCCTTTCCAACTGTTCCGCGCCGTTCATCAAAATAGCAACCCTCCCGTTTTAAGGAGGTGATACGCGCGTGCATCGACAACTTATCTAAACAGTGGTCCGCCATTGTGTAAACTGCGAGAAACACAGCTGTAGTGCTGGCTTGTTCAACTAGTTCCTACCATTTAGCCGTTCATTAAAATAGTACGCCCCACTTTGAGAAACACTGCCTTAGCGTAAAACACTAACTACTACCGTTCCGACATTCACCCTTCCGGCTCCGCGCGTTTACGCCGTGCATGGCGCCCACCTCAGTTGACGTCTATTGCCCATTTTTACCTTGCGATCAGATTCGCCAACTCAGGATACGAATTTCCAGCAAGAAGAATCATTTCTCCAGACGCTGTTTCCATTCTAACAAGAAAATACAAAAACAAAAAATATATATACTCGTAACGAAAAAGCGGAAAGGGGGGGGAGAGAAAGAAAAACCGATGCCAAAACACATTAATTAATAATAACCTAAATTTAGCCTTCGAATCGACTTCAAACAAAAAATAAAACACACGAGAATAATCAGCGACTCAGTGCTATCACTAAGGTAGATACTAGATTCCGGACTCGGGACTCTAGGGGTGCCCAATAATAGCACGGGCAGTTAGAAATCGGGAAGAACCTTAGTTGGCTCCGCCCTTCTTATGACGAACGCCACTTCTAATTAGTTGGTTATGTAGTCTGACGTCACATGTTCCGCCCTTGTCAACGTCGAACCACACAACAAACCAATTAGAAGTTGCCCGTCGTCATAACAAGGTAGAAGCCAACTGAAGTTCTCTCCGATTTCTAACTGCCTGTAAAATAGCCTCTACCTTATAGAAACAAGCCTGTTCAATAGCTATATTGAGTCCATATGTTCAAAAACTTAAAATAAAATGGCCGCTGTTTTGCAGATTTTGCCCACTGATGGCGCTAGTTAAAAAGATATTGTTTTCCACTAAGGCATAGTGGAGACAGCCATTAACAATTCATTTTCCCCGTTTCTAATTGGTTTGAAAATGGTCTGATGTCATATGCCCCGCCCATTTATGAGGGACTGCAATCTCTAATTGGCTTGATGAAAAATCGTTAACGATGTCTCCAACCGCGTGTGTTTTCCACAGGCATCTCTGCCCAGCAGTAACATTTTGTTAGCCCGGCCTTTCATCATTTTTCATGAGCGTCATCAATTTCTAATTGGTTTGTTATTGTGTCTAATGTCACATGCCCCGCCCGTTTCGGATTCTAATTGGTTAATACTTTTTATAACGCTCAAAAAAGGGCGGAGCCAACAAAATTTTACTGCTGGGCAGAGACGCCTGTTTGTTTTGCTGCATGGTTTATAGATTTATTCTAAGTAACTCTACAAACCTTCACCCTGCCTTACTTAGTAGCTCACCCGGAAGACTTAAAATCTCGTGCGGACGACTTATACATGTAGTATCTCGTCTGGACGAGATTGAAAAAAAAAAAAACATTTCCTCAACATGAAAACATGTCCTCAACAGCGCTCCGTAGTGTAGTCATTTTCAGGGTCTTTTGAATGAGATTTTCTTAAGAATAATTAAAATAAAATCTATTAAGACAAAATTGACAATTATTTACATAACTTTAGATATACTAAAATATTTGTACATTTTTATTTCAATAAAAATTTTCATAAAATTTGACATAAATTCAAAAAATGTAGTTGTAACGTGGTTGCTATTTATTTTTCCATAGGTGTATATGCTTATTTAAAACAAAATGTATCCTAGTAATCAGCGCCACACAGTGAGTGAAAGGAACACGCAATTAGAAATCGGGACAGACAAACGTTGGCTCCGCCCTTTTTATGACGAACGCAACTTTTAATTGGTTGGTTATGTAATCTGACCTGACATGTACCGCCCTTTTTAACGTTGAACCACACAACCAACCAATTAGATGTTGCCGGCCGTCATAAAAAGGGCGGAGCCTACTTCTGTTTGTCCCGATTTCTAATTGCCTGTGTGAAAGGAAGGTAACGGCAGCCATTTTATTATCAGACCCGTATCAATAAGGCCCTTCTGAAGTTCTGTGCCATCACTATAATCGGATTTTCCATAGGAGTTTTCAAGGCGTGCATGTGTCATTTTTTCATCTTTTCCTTTGAAACAATAATATAAGATGTATTCCGAAGACTACAATGAACACGTACGTTGGAAATGTCTTAGGACACTTTTATGGGATTGCTATTTTGATGAACGGCCGGGAACGCGGGCGGGTGGCACAAATAGTCGGTCGGACTAGTAGAAACGGTCAGAACAGTAGGGTAAGTTCGGAAGTCAACTAATTTGATGAACGGTCCGTACAATTCAACTTTATGAGTGCGTAGTGTTGAGTATCTATTGTGGAGGTTGTTTAGTGGGTGCGGCGCTGAGAGCCGGCCCGCAATAAGGCGATGCGGAGGACATTCTTCGATTGTTCCGTTGTGTTCCCCCTGCTGTGCTTCGCGTTCATCAAATTAGTTGACGGTTCCGACCGTTCCTACTGTACCTCTCGGTTCCGCCGTTCATCAACATAGCACGCATCTCACCCCTCCCCCCCCCCCCCCCCGTTTTTGGAATAAAATGATTTATTGTTAAACTTCTATGTTTTATTATCCTTTTAACAGTATAGTTATGGAGGACAAAATGCCGAACGATTCGGAGATTCACACGGTCGTTAGCTTTATTCTACCGAATTAAGTAGGGCTGTGGGGTTGTTCGACTCCGGCTCCTGTAATTTGAAATTTGTAATTCGACTCGGACTCCTACCAAAAATGAATGATTCCACAGCCCTAGAATTTAGACACTGTTTTGTGGTGTGTGTGTTAACTCACAGTCTTTTTCGTGTTTTGTAAAAGGTATGAGGCAGGATTCTGGTTACGATCGTTCTTACCATGGTTACGACATTCCCGAACCAGTGAAGGAATTCCTGACTTACTTCAGAACTGCTATCAATGACAAGAATGTCTTTGAGATTCAGAATCTTTACGAGAATAAGTTATTGAAACTATCTTGCTACTTGTGATGAAATCGGACTCATTTTAAGTTTGTTTGTTTTTTCTAATCCGTGTTTTTTTTTGTTTCCTTTCAGTTTCTTGAAGTTGAGCGAACATTATTTCAAATCGAGCCCGTGGCCGGATGCAGAAGAAGTGGCCAACATCATTCCGGATGGTTCGATGTTTCAATTTCTAAATCTCACGCTAATCTTAATCGATTCTTGTTCGTACTGATGTTTGATGGTTTTTATAGATTTGGTTTTGATTTTGTACAAGGAGCTCTATTATCGGCACATCTACGCTCGAATTCAGGTAGACATCCGAAGTTATTTAATATTGGTCTTTTTTAAGTTTTTTGTTTTAATAAGCCGTTCTTTTATTTCAAGGGAGGACCGACCATCGAGCAACGATTTGACTCCTACTACAATTATTGCGATCTTTTCAACTTCATTTTGAGTAAATTCGCTTGTTTACATGCCATTTACTTTAAGATACTGAATGTGAAAAAACTTTGAATGTAATCTGTTACCATTCTAGTTTTGAAAACAATTTGGATTTTTTCATACTGTTGTTTCTAAAAAAAAAACGTGTCTTTGACGTTTTTGTGTTCAAATTTTACATAAACGTCTATGGAGCATAGCATTTTAGCCACTGCAGTGGCGCCGTCTTTTTTTTGGGGGGGGGGGGGGGGCAAAAACAATATCTGTTCAGCTTACCTTAAATGGCTCTATATACAAACGGCAATTTGAAACATCATGAAAAGTCATCGTTACATGAAGAAGAATAGCAGCAGATTAGATATTTATTAGAGGTGGGACGAATCGTAAATTTTCTCGAATCTGAATCCTAAAAGAATCCCTTGAATCTCGCAACTCTCTCGAATCCTTCATATAAGAATCCTATATTATTCATTAAGAAGATACAAATGGATGTGAGACATTTGCCCTAAAGGGACATATGCCCTAATCAATAGTCCAAATTCACGTCATTTGGCGTGCAAAAACCTATTTATCATATTCCAAGGAAAGACACTAAAACGTTTGAAAAGAGTGAACAAAAAGTTGGTTTTAGGGCAAACGGTTTTAGTGTAAATGTCTCTTTCAGTCAAATGTCCCTTTAGGGCAAGTGTGTAGATCCCCGATACAAATAAATGAAGTAATATTAAATATTAAATTATTAATAATAATAAAGTGTAGCACTCTGGCTCGCCACAAGGTGATGTTGGTGATCCGGGTACCATAGAAATTGCAACTATCACCGTTTTTTTGTTAGTGAACGCTTCTATTGAACGTCAATGGAGTTAAAACTGGTTTTACTAAAGTTTTTAAAAGTTTTTTTTAGATTAAAATTCGAAAGACGAAAAAAGCGCAAAGATTCAATTTTTCGAATCTTGAATACTTTTCAAGATTTGGGGATTCGGATGGCCCATTCCTAATATTTATTGTTTTTCTCCTGGATGGCTACACTGCTACTGCCACGGTTAATGCTAAGCTCCACAGATGTTTTTTTTTTTTTGGAATATTTAGATATAAAAACATCAAGCGAACTTTTTTTGTTTTGTTGGAAACAACATTATGAAAAAACTCAAATTGTATTCAAAAAGAAGATTACACTAAAAATGTCATAGCAATAGTTTGAAAAAAAATGCACTTTTTATGGAAATATCAAATTTCACTTAACATTGCGTCTATGGGGGCATGTGCACGCTTCCGAGTAGAACAATGCACATAGATCCTGCATCAATGAATCAATCTGCAACAAATGAATTCAGATCAATCCTGTTCCAATTACTACAGTTGCAATACACAAAACGTTGAAGATACATTTCTAATTTACGTTTTAATATGACCATAGATGCCGATCGTCCAATTGGATTGGAACTTCCAAACCAATGGCTTTGGGAAATCATTGACGAGTTCATTTATCAGGTAAAACTGTAGACGGAAAGAAAAGAAATTCTTAACAAGTATAATTTATGTTTTCCATATAAAGTTCCAATCGTTCAGTCAATATCGGAGCAAACTAAGCAAGAAATCGGAAGTCGAAATCACCATGCTGCGTGAAAATCCAAAGGTTGATTATTGTTATGTACTACAGTCATTTGGTAGTGTTTTAATGCTTTGTTACTTTTATAACAGATGTGGAATGTGCACAGCGTTCTCAACGTCCTTCATTCACTTGTGGATAAGTCGAACATCAACCGTCAATTGGAAGTGTTCTCGAGCGGTGGCAATGCTGATTCGGTGGCTGGCGAGTTTGGATGCCACACTCTTTACAAGATGTTGGGCTATTTCAGCTTGGTTGGACTTTTGCGCTTGCATTCCCTTCTCGGTGACTATTACCAAGCGATTAAAGTCCTGGAGAATATAGAACTCAATAAGAAGGTTTCGGAACTGTTAATTCGACAATGGCCAATATGGAATATGTGTAACTACAAGTTCATAGTTCTCACCACTTTTCTTTAGAGCTTGTATTCGAGAGTTCCGGCTTGTCAGATAACCACGTATTATTATGTTGGTTTCGACTACCTGATGATGCGTCGCTATGCAGATGCAATCCGTACGTTCTCGAATATATTGCTGTACATTCAGCGAACGGAACAGATGTTTCAATATAGGACCTTTCAATGCGATCAGGTTGGGTTCTTACCGCTTTTTTTCTACTTCAGAACAGAAAATATAATACGCAAGCCCCGTAATTTATTTCAGATAAACAAACAGACTGACCAAATGTACACTTTGTTGGCCATCTGCCTGTTGCTCCATCCTCAACGTATCGATGAGAGTGTTTACTCCAAGCTCACCGAGAAGCACAACAGCAAGATGATAAGACTTCAACGACTGTAAGTTTTTTGTTGTTGCAATTTCTACATTTTGCCTTTCACGTTGTAAATAAAACGTTTCAGAGAGGAAGCCGAGTTCCAGAACAGTTTCTGTTACGCGTGTCCCAAGTTCTTGTCTCCGGTACCACCAGATTATGATGCAGCTCCCGTTGACTACCACATGGTACATCCTATACGTCACAAGATGCGCGTGTTTCATAACTAAACTGTCATTGCACCTCGAAACTTGTTTTTAATTTTTTCTATAGGACCCTTTGACGTTGCAGCTTCAGGTTTTCATGGATGAAGTTCGGCAACAAATAATTTTGCCAACGATCAGAAGGTTGTAGTTTGCTGTTGCTCTATGTGACATCGTTCTTCATTTTAAGCTTGTTTTTTTTTTCTTCTTCTTTAAAAGTTACCTTAAATTGTATACTACGATGCCGATAGCAAAACTAGCCGCCTTTTTGGACATGGTAACTGCTTTTGTGCTTAAGAGCCTGACAAAAATTACGCTTGTATATAGGGTGGACGTCAATGGGGCGATATAGGGGCGGTGACATCATTAACACAATTAACATTTGCGAAAAAATGTTTTTAAAAATATTTCTAACGACTTCTAAAATATAAACGGTATGTCATGAACAAGAAAATAAAATTAACCTACCTTCATAACTTGTTGAAATTATGATCAAACGATCACAAGAGGCGAAAATACCCGAACCATGTACACAACTTGCAAACTTTTTCCAGTGGAGCATTATCTTTTTTTTTTGTTGTTTTGGCGGGCGACCCGACGAAAAAATAGATCTGCCAGATATGTTCAGTTGTAGTGACTACCGAGTCAGGCTGAAAACTCCTCGTGTTCGTTTAATGGGAAGACAACAGATTATCAAAGTAAATTAATTTTGTTTTCTTATTCATGACGTACTTTTTATATTTTAATTGAGACGCTAATTATATTTTTAAAAACTTTTTTTTTTGCAAACGTTCATAGTGTTAACCATGTGAGCGCCCCTATATCGCCCCGTTGACGTCTGTGGCGATTTTAAAGTTTCTTAAGCAAAGAAACGCATATTCATAAAATCTAATTTTTTTTTTATTTAGAAAGAAGACGCATTCAGAACTTGCCTGCTTTGCTTCAAGGTATGTTTTAAATGTTGTCTTTTCTATTGTCTACCGAAAAGCAATTTTTGTTTTGTAATGAAACTGGTCGTTTTCTGTTTTTCAGCACAAGATGAAAAATATTGTCTGGACCAAGGGTACGAGTGGTTTGGAAGGAGAATTTCAGTCTGGTTCGGAGGTCGATTTCTATATCAACAAGGTAACAAATTACCATTTACTTTTTATTTAGGTTCTTAAGGTCTGATCAGTAGATGCCACTAGATGGAGTTACGTGAATTCAAGTGGCCACTCCCTTAGACGTCTATGGACTCACAGCTAAGATCAAGGAGAGAATTTATCGGTACAGGGTACTGGAGGTATGTAGATTTTTAAAAGCATTTATTAAACAAAACTCATTGTCTTTTCGAAACATGATGAATGAATTAAGCAAGGGAGCCCCTTTTTCTGACAATCTGTTCGGAAATAATTATTTAATAACAGTTTTAAAACACCGATAACAGTCCCAAAATCGGCTTTTTAAAATTATCATAAAACGATTATTACTGAACAGAACGTCACAAAAAAATGGTTCCCTAGCTTAATTTATTGACGAAATTTCGAAAAAGCCAAAGGGTTTGGTTTAATAAATAATTTTAAAAACCTACATATCCGTACCAGTAAATAAGCTCCTGAAGAGCCTACATCACAAAATTACTTCGAAAAATCTCCGGAAAGAGCGCTAGCATCGTTTTTCTATTGAGCCCATAGACCCAATGTTAAAGAAGAAATGTTAATTTTTAAAATACACAGTCGTGGCAATATGTTTATTTTTCATATTTAAAGTTGTCCAATATTAAGTTATCAAAGTGCAATGTGCAGCTTAAATATATGCTGATCGAACAATATAAGGACAAAAAATTGTCAAGTGCGCGGCTATGTTTTTAAAAACTATTTCAAAATCGCGAATTTCTAACTTATATTAAACTCCATTGAGTACGCCCAAATAAGAAAAAAATTCATTAAAATGTTCGTAAAAATAATTTTAAAAAATCAGCACGTGTGCCAATGTGTTGGCGTCACTATGGTGTAATTGTGGTTTTTTAAAATTATTTTTATGAGCATTTTAATGGATGTTTTTTTGCTTACTAGCGTGTACTCAATGGAGTTTAACATAAGAGTTAAAAATTCGCGATTTTGCAATAGTCTTTAAAAATATAATTAAATATAATTTTTTGTTAATTATATCAATCGATCAGCATATATTTAAGGTGCACATTGCACTTTGAAAACTTAATATTGTGGACAACTTTAAATATGAAAAATAAACATATTGCCGCAACTGTGTATTTTAAAAAATAACTTTTTTTCTTTAACATTAGGTCTATGGGCTCAATAGAAAAACTATGTTAGTTGCGGAGGTTTTTCGAAGTTATTTTGTGATGTAGCCTCTTTAAACTGTTTTTTCACTATACAACTGAATGGGTGTTGCCACTCGAAGACACGTAACGATGGTAACATCGAGCTAGGAGCACGATTTATAAGTACACCTTATGGTCACAACTCAAAACCTAATGCCATTTTTTTTAATTGTAGGATATGATTCACATTGCCGATACAAAAGTGGCAAGACGTTATGGTGACTATTTTATCCGCCAGATCCACAAGTTTGATGAGGTACTTATTCATATCTTATTAATAAAACTTCAGTCAAATGCTTTATACTACAACTTCCTTGCCCTTTCTCTTCATTCTAGTTAAATACAACTTTGAAGAACCTTCCCATCTAATCTTGGAGCTATTCAATAAGAGAATAAAACAATGAATTGAATGTGAACACGTTTTTTTTTTCATTTTCTACATTTTCCTTAACTTACCCATCGGTTAAACGATTGCATTCCTTATCTGTTTGATAGGTCTTTAAGTAAGGGTTGACCGATACAATCCGCAAATCGATTGTATCGGCTCCGATAGTTAAGGTTTTTAATATATTGGCATCAACATTTTTTAACACGGATACATTTACTAGCGTAAAAAAAAAAGATTAGGTGCCGTCGTTTACACACCCCTTTATGAAAGCATCGGTGATACCATCTACATGTGAGCCCATATTAACCCATTGCGAGAGACTGATTTGTTTAGGAAAGTGTAATTATATTGTTAAATAGTTGCGAGATGAACGAAAACAGACATGTGACAAAACAAATTGGGGGGTTTTAATGGAATGTCTTACCAAACATAGATTCTAAGATAATACAATACGTAAATAAAAATAATAATAATCACAACTATAATAAGGTAAGTTGAAAGAGCAATACGTAAAAAATGAACGCCATTAATCTTATATAGAAGTTCTATTGCTTCAGTATAAATATTCAATACAAACATTCTTCTGTTTGAAAGAAATTGTCCTAAATCAACTAAAATCGGGTTTAAATAAATACCAGTAAGTTACTAGGGGGTTATAGCTGGATCAGAGTATGCACTATTGTCTTGTTCAAGCTGAACAGAAACAAGAATGTAAATGGACCTTTGAGATATAACTATTCGATCTCAATAAAACAAACTGCAATTTTCCTATAAAAAAAATATATCACCCATTACCGTATATTGATTAATTAAAAACGGTCATTTTGTGGGTAAGACGACTGTCTCTGTCTGACGTACAATGCTACGAAAGACAGCTTCCCACAAAAAAATGTCAGTGACAACAAAACCAAAGAACTAGAGATATGTTGTTGTCATAACTGACATAGTATAACATCTTACTTGGTATACAAAAATACACATCGCTCATTAAATACAACAACGTCATAACTCGAAGAAAGAAAAAAAAAGGAATTTTTGAGTCATTTATACCGGCAACAACTTCGAATAATAATATTTTGAAAAGAAATTATCTTCATATAAAACGATTTTGTTTGCTACGAAGAACGCCATATTTCAAACTTATGACATTTCAAAATCAATTTATGTAGCAATAATGACAAGTCTAAATGAAAGTTGTTTAATTTCGCTTTCGTAGATCTTTACCGTGTCTGTGAAAAAAACTTAAGTACTTCACGATTGTATTTTTATAAGGAGTGTAGCTAGGCAACCGCAAGACCCGCAACTGCGGAGGGGGGGGGGGGCGCAGGAGGTTTTGGGGCGCAAAAAAACGAAGTGGAAATTATGTATTTTCAAAAATAATTAAGCGAGTGATTCCGAATCGTTCGCTTAATTTATTCAGTTAATTTCGAAAATAAATTGACTTTCATTTAATATTTACTTTTAAAAACTACATACTTGCACCAGTAAATCTTCATAGAGATCAATGGGCACGGCAGAGGAACAGTCGGAACAACGGTAGGAATAGTCGGAAAAAACGTAGGAACAGTCGGAAGGTTAGGTTTAGTTAAATTAAGCTTGTTGCAGCCTCCAGTATTTAAACAATTATTGACTCAAATTAGTCCATTGTTCGACTGTTCCCTAATATGATTAACGGGAAGAATGGTCGGAACAACGGACAAATTTTGTTTTAATAATTTAAAAAAAATGGGGGCTAGCGCCCCCAGACTCCCTACAACAAGCTTAATTTCCTAACCTTTCCAAACCTTCCGACTGTTGTTCAGACCTGTTCCGCCGTTCATCAAAATAGTACCCCCACCCAGTATGAGGGCTATGTGGAGAGGGAGCAACCAAGCCATAGCTACGCCACTGATTTCTATTGGTTACTCTACCAAAATATAACCAATGTGGTTGCTGTAAAGTGTATGACAATAATTCCAAACTTTGATTTGCGTTTTTTTTTAGTAATGAGATTTTTTGAGTTGTGACGTTGTTGTATTTAATGAGCGACAAGTTCCGTCAAACATCGCTACCTAAGGCTGGCTTCACACGGACCATAAAGTTAGTCGTTAGCAGACCAATGATTACATATGACAAGCAACGCAAGTATTGGCTACACAATTCTAGGTCGGCAATATTCAACATCGGCGCTTCGTCTCCCCTTCTAATATATATATTTATTTTAGTGACGAGCGAAGCGAGCCAAAAAAAATTAGCAACATTTTTTTAAAGCACCATACATGTAAACACGTTAGAAATCGGTGGCGCTGATCAAGCGCCAAATTGAACAAGCGCCAATCTGAACAAACGCCAAACTGAATAAGCGCCAAATGGAACAAACGCCAAACTGAATAAGCGCCAATCAGCGCTTATTCAGTTATATTTCACAGTTATACAAAAGAGGCTCTCGAGTTCCATGTAGTTTTAGAAGTTATCAAGGGCTTCACAATTTCTATATGATTTGGTGCTTTTTAGCTTTTAGAGGCTCTCGATTGCCTTCCAATTTTGAGAGGGTTTTTGGATGCCTCGCAGTTTCGTGAACATCCCGACGCCGTCACAATTTTGTTGGGCTGTTTAGCCTACAATTTTTTTAATTTTAAAGTAATACAGGTGTAGTTAGAATTGTATATTTTAAAGTGCTGTTAACAATTAGCTTAAATCTAGGTGTTATAGTTTTTGAAATACGTATCTAAACACATTACGAGCATCATACGACAAGTGTATAAAAGTAAATGTTTGACGCTCCGGCACGCCCTGAAGGACTAGCGCAGGTGGCACTTGCTGCCTTGCCACTTGGGCCGTACTGGTCCCTGATGATAAGTGTTCACATGAGCTCGTATTTTTCTGTGCTACAGTGGCTGAGCCGTGCTATAACTGACGATGACTATACCATCTGACCATAATTTTAAATGTAGGTCTTTACATGAGCCACTCAGTGGCGTCACTATACATGTCCAACGACATGCCCTCGCTGGTTTTTAGTTACTGTTCGTAAAAGTTCTGGTTATTCTTTGCATTTCAAAAGAGAGAGAAAAAAAAAGAACAATCAAAAGAAACTGAAATGGGGTTTTGAAACTAGAAAAGTAAACGTATAATTAATTCGCAAAGAGTTGCGTGATGATATTCTTAGAATGTTTCACAAATTAATACATTTATCACCAAATTAAACCAATAAAATCGTATTCCTAGCAATTTCAACTTCTCTAGTCTCGTTTTGGTAGAAGAATAATGCTTTCGTAATGCCTAAACTGTTGTGCCAAACCAATAAGTGATCCTAACAGGCAATGTTTTCATTGGTGGTCGTCACATCGGCCACTGTAGCGGTGCCACAAAATTGTCTGTTGTCAGCGCAAAACACTTAGCACGCGCCTTACACACCAATAACAAACAGGCAGTGAACATCATGATCATGTAGCAGGAGTCAACACCATTGGTGCATACAGGCCCGGATTAACACTTTTAGGGGCCCTGCGCATACATGCCCGGATTAACACTTTTAGGGGCCCTGCACATACAGGCCCGGATTAACACTTTTAGGGGCCCTGCGCCAAGCAGAACCTGGGGCTCTTAGAAGTTAGTTCCCGAATGAATGGTTATGATTCTTATGAATCTTACAATATACATCAACTTCAAAGACTGCATTCTGGTTATTGTCATTGACATTGCTTATGCTTATTAACTGTTCTAGTACTTTTAAGAAATTACGTTATTTTCTGGACGTTCTGTACCACAGAATGTTCTTCGCTGCTTTTTTTTTCTTTTAGCTAATTTCTCTTGAGAGCACCACTAAGATATTTCCGCAACATTATTCAGGCTAACGTTACCATGTGCAAATTTGTAGATTTCCGGTTTGCTAAAAACAAAAGGTTGCATTAATTTATAAGCACGGGCTGTCGAACTCTACACATAATACTAGGTTACCAGTGTCCCTAGCGGCACATATCGGGTACAATAAATGAACAAGACAGGGATTCAATTAGAGAATTTCTCGTTTAGTTTGGAATAAATTTCACTAAAATATTAAAATATAATGTTATCACAAAATAAATCTGAAAAGTCAAAGGGATTTATTTGTAGGGCCCTAAATACGACACTGCTAGTTGCGGCACTGCAGAACCACAACCCCTTTAATTAAGGTGGCTCATGTGAACACCATCTACGCAATCAAATGGTCTGCTAAAAATGACTATTTTTTTGTGACGCCACAAAGCCAGCCTTAGGCCATAGTTAAGTCATGTAAAACGGTGTTGCGCGAATTAGTTCAAAAATAAAAAAAAACCTAACATTGTCACAAAATACAAAACTAAATACAACCCATCAAAGAACTTCCAAGACAGGAAAAGACGGCAAAACACTTCTATTCAAAGTATTCGCCAAATAAAATAAAAGAGCTAGTGGAAAATAATTAAAATAATAAAAACTAACACACAAGCATAGAGGAATATAAACGGGGTGGGGGTAGGGGGTTTTCCCTTCTCAAATAATTTACTGTTGTGGTGGATAAGAGGAATAGTTATTCCCATGGGACATCTGATGGTAATGGTTATACGGTGGCTGCATCTGTGCGCCGCCGCCTCCTTGTATGTTATTCGAAGGCGCGTATCCATTCATTTGGCCAGAACCCTGTTGTGAATAACCTGAACTGTATTTACGGTCAACACCAGGACCATTTCTGCTTCCACCATAGGACGAGCCCCTTCTATCTTTTCCATTGTTGTGGCCACCTCGATCACCACCACGGCCACCCTGTTCGTTCGCCGTCTTCCAACGATTGCGGCCTGCAAAAAAAGAGACCAACTGCAGTGATTGGTCCATTGACAACAAAAAAAACTTGGCATGTGGGAAGCAGTGGAATGTAACACACGCATTGCAATCGATATTGTCTGAAGGCATGTTAGTGTATGAAGTCTAGTTTCAACATAGAAATGTTAAATTTTTCGATGGTAAACAAGAAAGTTTACAGAAAATCTGGACAATCCTATTGTCATACAACAAGTTATGGTTGCCATAGTTCTGGCAAATACTTCATTGGATGCGACAGAGTGACAGAAAACACTTGTCAATTAACCACAATCAAATTGCTTACGAACAATCTGTTTTTCATTAAAAATTATCTTATATACAGTCGAAGTGCTCAGAAATTCAGTGTATTGATTCAGGCCGGTTTTTATGTGTAGTAAACACCTCTCAGACTTTCATTAAGAGGCCACATCACAAAATTACTTCGTAAAATCTGTGCAAAGAGCGCGCCAGCACCATTTTTCTATTGAGCCCATAAACCCCATGTTAAAGAAGAAACGTTAGTTTTTAAAATACACAGTCGCGGCAATATATTTATTTTTCATATTTAAAGTTGTCCAATATTAAGTTTTCAAAGTTAAATGTGCACCTTAAATATATGCTGATCGAGTGATAGAATAACAAAAAATTGGTAAGTGAGGTGATATTTTTAAAAACTATTTAAAAATCGCGAATTTCTAACTTATGTTAAACTCCATTGAGTACGCGCGCTCGTAAGAAAAAGCACCCATTAAAATGTTTGTAAAAATATTTAAAATAATTTTAAAAAATCAGCACGTGCACCAATGTGTTGGCTTCACTATGGTTTAATTGTGATTGTTTAAAATTATTTTTTAGGTATTTTTAGGAGCACTTTAATGGATGTTTTTTTTTTACTTACGAGCGCGTACTCAATGGAGTTTAACATAGAGATAGAAATTTGCGATTTTGAAATATTTTTTTAAAAATATAACCGCACTTTACAATTTTTTGTCATTCTATCACTAGGTGAACATATATTTAAGGTGCACATTGCACTTTGAAAACTTAATATTGGAAAACTATGAAAAATAAACATTCCCGCGACTCTTGTGTATTTTAAAAACTAACGTTTCTTCTTTAACATGGGGTTTATGGGCTCAATAGAAAAACGATGATCGCGCTCTTCGCGGAGATTTTTCAAAGTCATTTTGTAATGTAGCCTCTTAACGAAAATTCATTTTTACAGACAAGTCCAGAAAGTGGAGCAAACACTTCTAAGACTTTTCACGGTAAACAAAAAGTCGTTAGTTTCTTATTGCACCCATTTGTCACGTTCCAAAAAAAAAATTGGGTGATGGTCACATGTAATACTGGAAGGCCCCCGTTGTACAAGTCATATATTATTCACCAGTGAATTTGAAAACAACCTTTGAAAAATGTGTTCCACAAAGACAAGTTACGAGATTTGTAACTGATTTTTTTTTCTGTAACTAATTATTTTTTAAACAAGCGTGTAAAAAAATCATGAAACTTGAAACACCTGTACTTCTAAGACTTGTTACAGGTACCTGTAAAGCCTAGTACACACGTGGACTCTATTGAGGGGCTGCTCCGATTGAACGTTGCCGGGCAGAATCGCAACCGAAGCGATTCAAGACCCGCAACATTGTTCCATGTCCACACCTACACTGAGTTTCTCCTCATCCTTCTGGCTTTCACCATGTTAATATCACTAGCAGAAGCGGCCCTTACAATATGGGGTCAAATAAAGCAGAAGCAGTGGTGGGCACACCCAGGGCCGCAAATAGGGGGCATGGGGGCGTTGCACCGGGCATCAAACTTACTTTTTGTAATATATATAAATTGAAATAATTATTTTCAATAATTTAATTTTAATTCACGAATAATAACTAATACCATAAGCAGCCTCCCTACACTTATGCCACACCCAGAGAAAACACAACCAACAACTCAGACGTGTCTGAATCTGATTTAGTCGAAGAACTAGTTGTTTTTCGAAATCTCCAAATGTGTCATGTTAAGTCACCAAAAGGAAAACGACAAATAATGGAATACATTGTTAGCAACAATGTAATGGATGTGTATCCTAACTTAACCGTTACCATTAGAATATTTCTGACATTGTCAATTAGTGTTGCAAGTGCTGAAAGGTCTTTCAGCAAACTGAAACTCATTAAAAACTACATAAAAGCATCCATGGGACAGGAGAGATTATCTGCACTTGCTGCGCTTTCAGTTCAAAACAAAATTCAAAACAAAATTGCCAGACAAATTTCGATGATGTAATTGACGTTTGCAACTATGAAAGCACGAAGAGTGTTATTAAAATGATGTTCAAAAAATTATTCATCGAGGGCATTTTTTTCACTATTGCATCTGGGCATCCTATACTCTACTTCTCAGCAGAGAGCACATTCGGTTTAAGACTTTTTTTCAACACCCTGAAATTGGAAGATGGGGCAGAATTTCAAAATTTCATTTCTTTTATACAGAAGGTCCTCAATTAGTTTAACACTACTTTCAATGGTCCACATCTTTTTTTTTTAAGTCTAGTCTTTAATAATTAAAAGCAAACTGTGAGCCCCTTTGAGCCTTTGTTCATGTTTCAAAAGAAGTCCACACTATGAAATATTTCACAAAAATGTTTAAATGTTTCTCATTTCGATGGTACTCAAGAAATATGAATGAGCTGACGCAATTCAGCCCCGAAACATTTCAACATTGCTGCGGGTCTGAATCGCAACTGACGCAATTTAGCCCCACAACAATGTATCGCAACAAAGACGCCTACTAACTGAAATTGTGACTTGTAACTTTAGTGAAACGGGGTCCTGGAGTGAAACAACCTATTTGCCAATCACCGCATGTAGCGATTTCACATGATTTCTTTTTTAACAAAAAGCCTTTTTTAAATTAAATTAACGAAACTCGTCTATGGTGCCTTTCCTCCAGCAGTTCTCGCTCAGCTCGTGCACAACGCTGGACGGATGAGGCCAGGTGCAGTTACTTGACGTATCTGCTCGATGGTCCAGCGGAAGAATATTATGCTCAGTTGGTGGAAATGCATCCGGACCTGACCTGGCCTGAGCTAAAAAGGGCAACGTTTCGCCGCTTTGGCTCGGATAATCAGGCTCGGCATTTTGGCAATTTTTAGTTCGCCATATTTTGATTTTTTTAACAAAAAGCCTTCTTTAAATTAAATTAACGAAACTCGTAAAAAAAAAACCTCCCAAATTTCACATTAATTGTCAAAAATCATTTTAATCATGTGCTCCCGATTGACTTGTAACTACTCATATATAATTGATTATAATTTTAAATTTAAATGAATTTAAATATTTCACATTTTTTGTATGGTGGCAAATTAACACTTCCCAATTGCAACATATGAATGAGAGGCTACATTGCATAGAGATTTGCTCACCTATGTAGAGATGAAACCAAAAATCACTGAAGAACCGATTTGTTATGAATCAAATGTTTCCCCGTTGATTTCCAGCTAATACCTTGTACACACCTGATAATTTAAATGAATTTAAATAATGTGTTCTACAGAGCCCTGTGAAATGCAAACAAACAATATGTGAAATTCAATTTATTCAGTTAATAATCTTAAAATATTGAATTAATACTTAAATATAACTAATTAAACTGTTGACAAAATATTGATTTAGTATTTCAATTCAAAATCTTAATAATAGTCAATTTTTATTTGGTTCATGTCTTTAACTGGATTCCGTATCATTCACCTAAACACATTTAATTTGTATTCGTTTATCTCATGTGTGTACAATGTGTGCACATTCCTTTTCATTCATAAATACAGCACTTGTTACTTTCAGAGTTACTCCATGTGATGTCATGCTAACATTGAGAAACTCGATTCGATAATTAAAAGAAATTGTAACAATGTGCAGTGGAATGTTTTTCCCCCCACCTCTTTAAGGGATAACACGTCAACAAGTGAAATTCAGTGGCAAAAAAATTTCTTTTCACCAAAAAGTTATCGATTTCAACAGTCAACATACTGCAAATATCAAGTTCCAGACTTATGCAATTGAAGTACTTCTTTTTACAATAGCAGCGACTGTGACATACTTGGGTACTTAATGATATTCAACTTACGCGGTTAACCTCTGGAAAGAATTAACCACATAAGATGATGACTTAGGCCAGCCGCATATCGAACCCAGCCATGGAGACGCGTATGATGCTTCTCCATATCCATCGTTACATTAAACCTTTGACTATTACTTTCCTGGATAAGGTAATAGTCTAAGATTAAACAAACAAATCTGACCCACGACAACTGTGCGCGTGCTACTAACCAAACAACGCGTGGATGAAGGCTGCATGGGGGTGGCCGAGGGCTGGGTTCAATTTGCGGCACAGAACTACCATCTATGTTTTACAGATTTCCCCACGCGTGGGTTCAATATGCGCCAGGCCTAATAGGGATTGATATTACTGGTGGATGGGAGAAACGACTTCCAACATACGTGAAAAACACAACTCGATGGGGGGGGGGACACCATCTTAAGAGGCTACATCGCAAAGTTACTTTGAAAAAATCTCCACAAAGAGCGCTAGGATCATTTGTCTATTGAGTCCATAAACCCAATATTTAAAACAAATGTTAATTTTTAAAATACACAGCCGCAGCAATATGTTTATTTTTCATATTTAAAGTTGTCCAATATTAAGTTTTCAAAGTGCAATGTGCACCTTAAATATATGCTGATCGAACAATATAAGGACAAAAAATTTTCCGGCTATGTTTTTAAAAACTATTTCAAAATCGCGAATTTCTAACTTATGTTAAACTCCATTGAGTAAGCCCCCAAATAAGAAAAAAAAACATTCATTAAAATGCTATTAAAAATATCTAAAAATAATTTTAAAAAAACCACAATGAAACCAACACATTGGCGCGTGTGCTAATTTTTTCCGGCTTTTTAAAATTATTTTTACGTATTTTTACAAGCATTTTAATGAATGTTTTTTTCTTATTTGTGCGTACTCAATGGAGTTTAACAAAAAGTTAAAAATTCGCTATTTTGAAATAGTTTTTAAAAATATAACCGCACTTAACAATTTTTTGTCATTCAATCACTCGATCAGCATATATTTAAGGTGCACAATTGCACTTTGAAAAGTTAATATTTTACAACTTTAAATATGAAAAATGAACATATTGCCGCAACTGTGTATTTAAAAAATTAACATTTTCTCTTTAATATTGGGTCTACGGGCTAAATATAAAAACGATGCTAGCGCTCTTTGCGCAGATTTTTCAAAGTAATTTTGTGATGAAGCCCCTTAAACTGCGCTAAAACTAGAGCTTAAAGCATAAAAACCTTTCCCCTTAAAGAAAACTAAAAACGGCTCATTACATCATTCTTTTATTTAAAATTAACAACCTACTGTATAGTTCTTTTTATTTGGTTTCATGTCATTTTTGTATGTTTCAAGTAACCAATACCAAAACGACTCCAATATCACAATATGCCTTTTTGATAAAATTCTTTCAAAACTAAAGTTTTGAATATTGGAGTCAATTAATAAACAAAGAACTTATTTCTAGACAAGTTGTCAAGGGTATGCAAATATCCGGCCATTTTCTGATTTACTCAGTGTTGCCGTAAGATAATTAAACAGCCATATTTCCTGCAATCAATTGTTATTGCCTTTTTTTTCTCTCAAGACTTTGCAAAATTTAAGAGCCTAGATACACGGCCATCTTGTTGTTTTGAGCAAACGACAAGGAGTCAAATGAGTGTTACTATATAGTGTTACTAAAACTGCAAGAAATCGCCTCAAAATCGCTCGATTAAAATACAGTAAAGCGCAAAATGCAATAAAAAGTATTGTTCTTTACGTGCTCGATTTATATAATTTTTGAAAAGGTCCTTCTATTTTTATACAAGGTTCAAAATCGTTGGTTTTTTTAACCCCATGTTAAGTCCCATAGGACCAAATACCCGTCAACCAAACATTTGAAGGACTCCCATTAAAAACAACTTAGAACAATCACATACAAATTAGCACGTGTATTAATCTATTGGCTTCACGTTTTCTTTTTATAATTTTAACACGCGAAATTATTTTTCCATTAATTATTGTGTGACTTGAAACATGGAGAAAAAACGTTAAAAAACCGTTTTTCAATTAAAAATGATCGCAGCACCTACAATCGGAGAAATTTTGAACTAAACGCTGCATCTAGGCTCTTAAAGCAACATCAGCTACAGTGACGATCACATGGGCAGTATACATAACAAGATTAACCGTTTGTTAAATTGAAATTGTCAGTATGATAATACTCGTTCTGGCACACTTAACTACCAAAATAACGCTTATCTCACTTTTTCTTACAAAGAAAATCATTCCTTGCACAGTCAGCGTCATTGCTGCAACTTAGGGTTGGCAAAGTTTCTCCAAGTTGTGGTATTTACCAGATATTACCACTGTATTTACCGTCTGGGAATACCCCGCCCCCCCCCCCCCCAGTTTTAGACAATTTTAATTTTCTAAGCCAATTTTTTTCTCTCTCGTAGTCTGCTTTTGCACTTAACACATTTTCTTTCAGTATCGTTACTTTCCCACGTCTATCACGATGTTTTTCAAAGTGATCATTAATATGATCTATTGGTTTTCCACCCCTGTTCATTTTTTGTGATTTAAGTAAAAAAAAATAGCTATACCCAAAACACAAACTTAAAAACTAGTGACCAGAATCCATAGGCAATTAGAAATCGAGAACAAACAGAAGTTGGCTCCGCCCTTTTTATGACGAATGCAACTTCTAATTGATTGGTTATGTAGTCTGACGTCACATGATCCGCCCTTTTCAACGTCTATCCACACAACAAACCAATTAGAAGTTGCCGGCCGTCATAAAAGGGCTTAGCCAACTTATGTTCTTCCCGATTTCTAAATGCCTGTGGTTTCTATTGCATTCAATTCTATGCTTTCTATACTAGTTACAAGCTCACATTACAATTGGCAATGACATGAATGTCACTTTAATAAGATCATATTAACAATAGCTTATAGCACTAGATGAAAACACAATACTAGTTTTTCCCGGTTTTAACAGTAAAAACCGGTGTTTACCAGCGCCCTGTTCTTTATCGGTTTATCCTGGGATTTTGCCAACCGTGTCGCTGTTTTACTTCTTCCACCAAATCTTGCCGAATGCACTTGCTGCATAATGATTGTATTCCATCGACTTAATTACACCTTTGCAACAACTATCCAGTATGTAAAACCACTTAACAAAACATAGGCATTAAGAAAACGCCTAAATGATTATTAAGACTTTCTGCAGACTATTTGCACGCACCAAAATGCCTTCGAAGAGAGCAACAAGTAATCGCTTGCAACGCCATGCAGCAACACACGCGAATACGTTGCACGAACCAAGCCAACTTCACGTAGAAAATAGAATGGCTGCAATATTACAAGAATATGGGGAGAAAAATAAAGACAATCTGAGACCATCTGCCACAACAACACGAATCTTTATTACGAACAAAATCGGCAATCTTACGTCCTTACAATATGAAAAGAAATGGGATGTAAAATAGTATCATGTTTCATTTTTGTTTGGTCCACGCCTTGAAACAATGACAGGACCACACAAAATACACAATAAGTCTCGTTTTAATTGTGCCAGAAAGTCCTCTGTCTCTGGAATCCCCCTCCTCCACCACCTCCGCCACCGCGGAAGAACTTACCCTTACCGGCAAAACCAGATTTGGACATTTCCTGAAGTTCAAACAGTTTGGGGTTCACCACCTGGTTAGCCTCCTTCAACACGGAAATAAGATCACACGCTTGCTTCATGTTGCCAGTTGTAAAGAATGTGTATGCGGTGCCAGATTTGTTCGACCTAGCTGTTCTGCCAATACGATGAACGTAGTCTTCCGAACAGGTTGGATAATCAAAGTTTATGACAAACTTCACATCTTCCACATCTATAAAAGTGACAATCCCAAAGAAAAAAGTTGAGGGGGGAAAAACAGGAACAGAACGAAAAATGTCATAACTAAAGGCAAGAAAGATAAAACCGAAACGAAAAACAAAAAAAAAACGAACAGCAAGAAATTTTGAAGAGAATGAGAGGTGATGATAACAATGAGCACGAAAAGTTCGAGACAAAACCACAAATTAAATGCTCCATTGTGTCCAAAACATCATCCCTCCCTCCAAAAACGGCACAAAAATACCCCAAGTTTCAATTTAATGCAAATGTACTTGAGAAAATACGGGCCTCCCAAACCCCTTATGTCAGCATAGTTAAGTGCACTTGCCTTACTGAATGAAGGACGATTATATGGCCTCTTGTTATATAATGGCGAACTCCGCACTCCACAAGACTTGATCTTTTCCAGAAAAACCAAAGACTTGCACAGACGTCAGGATACCACATCGAGCACGATGAGGTTACGCCCCCGAAGAGGCATCCTGATTCGGTAGTCAAAAGAAACCCATTGAGCGCTGGGTTCAACATTCAACGAATACTCGTGTAGGAGCGCGGTGTTTTCCAAGGCCGTCCCCACCAAACGTACCCAAAAATGCACCTAGTCGGCCTTTTTCACTCAATACCACTATTATCTCGTTTTTTTATGTATGCCAGGTTTCCACAAACTCCAAACGAACGACTGATGCAAACAAATACAGTAGACCCACGAGAGCTTCGCTTACTGTCGACTCCAGTTAGATGTGCGAGGGTAGTAAATATGCAAATTCTCATTAAAGATTAACTAACTGAAAAATCGATTAATTGAACTCCCGGGGTCATATGTTAATTTAAGTTAAAAGGTTATAATTTCAAAGAACTTTTCGTCGAAATTTGTGGTAAAAGTATTAATAAAATGGAACGTTGTGGTTAAAAAGTGGAAAACTTGATTGGCACACACGTGATACGAAATTTAAAAGACGAGGTAAAAACCGACAACCAACAATGAAAAAGGCCCCCCTCTTATCCCCTCGAACAAGTGGAAGAACTAACTAACGAAGGCTCGTTTTGCAATGGAAGGTCGTAGCATCCAGAGGTTTTCGACCGCCCGAAGCTCGACCGAGAGAGATTGCACACCTCTCCAATCACATTTTTTCTTTGTGTGGGGAGAAACCCACGCCGTTAAAACTCGTCAGCAGAGTTGGTGCACTCACTCTGCCTGTCTCCCAAAACAACCACGATACGGGCCACAATGAAAGAGAGGCCACACACGAGCACAACCACCAACTCTTGCTCAGAGGCACTGTGTAATGCACCACTACATATGCATCATTCTAGTGTGCCTCTGAAAAAGACAAGAACAGAAAATCATTAGTTTACAAACACCAAATTCTCTGTAACCTAATTTGCTTAGAAATTACATTAGATACTACAGACTAGATACAAAAAAGCAGCCAGTCAACAGATCCAATTTTTTTTTTGCAAGTGCCGAGCTTCTGGGCATAAAAGGATGACAATTGTTTGTATAATGAAAAAAAGAAAACGGATTTCCCGACTTCCCTTTTCAACATCTAAAACCAAACCAAAAGCTCTTAAGGGACTAAATAAAAGTTGGTTCAGCAACATGACATGGATGGCGCTCACATAGTAAAAAAAAGTGTATCGGTTAGTCATTAGAAAACGACGTCTAAAATATAAAAGGTTATGTCAGGATTAACAGGCTACAACACAAAATCACTTCGAAAAATCCCTGCAAAGAGCGCTTGCATCGTTTTTCTATTGAGCCCATAAACCCAATATGTTAAAGAAAAATGTTAATTTTTAAAATACAAAGTGGCAGCAAAATGTTTTTTTTTCATATTTAAAGTTGTCCAATATTAAGTTTTCAAAGTGCAATGTGCTCCTTAAATATAGGTTGATCGAGTGATAGAATTTCTAACGTACGTTAAACTCCACTGAGTACGCCCAAATAAGAAAAAAACATCCATTAAAATGCTCGTAAAAATACGTAATAATGTTAAGAAACCAGAAAAAAAAATCAGCACGTGCGCCAATGTGTTCGCTTCACTTTTTTTTTACTTTTCACGTATTTTTACGGATGTTTCAGCATACGAGCGCATACTCAATAAAGTTTAACATTAAGAGCTTAGAAATTCGCACTTTTGAATTAGTTTTAAAAAGAAAACCGCACTTAACAATTTTTGTCATTCTATCACTCGATCAGCCTATATTTAAGGTGCACATTGCACTTTGAAAACTTAATATTGGACAACTTTAAAATAAAAATAAACTTTGTCGCGACCGTGTATTTTAAAAATTAACATTTTCCTTTAACATGGGGTCTATGGGTTGAATAGAAAAACGATGTTAGCGCCGTTTGCGGAAAAAAATTAACTTTAATCTGTTGCATTCCGATTAAACCGCTCACAAGATGCGTGAGTAAAAGCCCCAGTTCTCAATAGCCCCTACAAGTGTGTTCTTCTCTCACAGATCTACTTGTCCGTAGGGTCGTTACCAAAAAAGTACGATCCAACGGACAAAGTTTGCTAGCTTTTCGCCTCTAGTAGACGCTTTATTGGTACTTCAACAAGTTATCAAGGTAGGTTTCTTTTACTTTCTTAATCATGACATATCTTTTATATTTTATAGGTCGTTAGAAATATTTTAAACACATTTTTTCTAACCCCACGATAAGAATTAGCGCCGCCAGCACCATCTACGCCAAGTTACAAAAACAACGTTTATTTAAAGTTTCTTAACCTTTACGTGTTGTAAAATATGAAGCCCGGTTTGGAAAATTCTCAGAATCGAGTATATATGGGGCTGCAATCGGTACCAAGCTCGCTACATTTTCAACCAGCAGGCTTTCGTTGGAAACGAACGTAAAAATTAAGTTGGATATGTCGACGTTCGCTTAACGCTGCATATAAACACCTTCACCAGACATTTTATTTCGATAAGAACTCCCTTTAGTCTCCATTTGTCACATTTAAGCGACAACGAAGTTCTTGCCGAAATAAAATGTCTGGTGAAGGCGTTTAAATGCAACGTTAAAGTATACATCGACAACTTCGGTTGGCTGTCAAAAACAAACATGAAACACGGCACCGAAAATTTGAGTGCGTTCGCAGAAAAGATGGCGGCTGAAAATGTAACGAACTACATGCCGAATGCAGCCTAATTTCTACACCAGATTCCAAGAACTTTCCGAACCTCACACACAAAACGGACATAACATTAAAAGCTCCCCACCAAAAAAAATCAAAAACGGGCAATAAAAAATAAGGAAAACAATAACTAGTAAGAAAACCAAAGGCAGGGGCACACTAAAACGTGGCACCTTAATCTCATACAAACCTAGGCCTCTTGCGGCTACGTCAGTAGCAACCAAAATGGGAGATTTTCCAGAACGAAATTCTGAAGGAACAAAAAAAAAAAAAAAAATGCAAATCGATTAAAACCTATTCTCTCAATACCACTCAAAAAACAATTTGCAAACTGACCGTTAAGCACCCAGTCTCTTTCCGGTTGTGATTTGTCACCATGGATACACATAGCTGGCCACCTGCAAATAAAAACCAAACATCTTAAGTAAAAAAAAATATAGTATTTACAAAACCATCGTAAAAGAAAAAGAAAACAGACCCGTCACGTCTCATTCTACGCGTGAGGTCGTCCACACGACGTTTCGTCTCAACAAATATTATTGTCTACAATGCAAACAAAACAAAAGTCAATCACACAACTGCCTGATACAAACTTATTACAAGAAAAGGAATACCTTATTCTCTTTCTCGTTCATGATTTCTTCCAACAGTTTCAATAACCTGAAGGGAGAAGACAAAACAAAAAAAAAATGAAATGGAAACGTAAGTTTCAAAACTTGTTAAAACCTGTCTTTATAAACTGACTGAAAAGAAATACCACAAAAGTGTGTTTCTCCGATACCAAGTATGAATACGAGTAATACTCGATAATATAAAAGTATCGACAGTCAACGGTATCGAGTAAACTCGATACCATGCAAAGTATCGACCGGGGAGGGGGGACCAATCATAATCAGTTAAAAATTAGAAATTTTCACAATCTTTAAAAAAATTATGTCACAGAACGGAGCTGTTTCCATTTACGGCACACAACTGAAAGCCTTTGTGGCTTATCTCTGCACACGTATCTAGCTATGCGCTGTGTTCTCCACACAGCTAGCTCATAGCATGAATTTCGAAGCTCAAAGTATTGCAGGAAGAGACCAGAAAAACAAAGCTAAACCCCCCTGATAAGGACAACGCTTTTGTCTTTTAATAACCTGGTTCAAATCTTGTTTTATGTACCAAAAGTTAATTTTGAATGCGCTCAAGGTTAAATGAGGGCAGCATCCTACTAAACATACTTTGGAAAGTTTTTTTTTTGGGGGGGGGGGGGGGGGGAGTTAAAAGTTAATCGGCGTGATTAATCTAAAGGTGTCACAAACCGATTCAATTAATCGATTAAATAGAATCAGAATCGAGCATCCCTAGTGTCCACCATCTGACGAGCAAGGAAACATTCGCTCGTTACATCAAAGTCTGCAACAACACGAGCTTGCCAGGTGTGGATGCAAGGTGACCATTTCTAGAGAACACGAGCAAACGTCAACGTGCCCCACCACGTTTGCTTTTTTGGCAAATACCAAGACTAAAACAACAACCCCAAAATAATTTTAACAAAACATTTCTTAGACCCATCTGTGCTACACGAACAATCGGGCTTTCAGAACGGATTTCCAAATCAAACCAACAACTCACTTATGATCCTTTTCGCTCTCCTGGCAAACGTCGACAATCTGCAGAATATTGTGATTGGCCGACAGCTGGAGCGAACCAATGTTAATTTGAACGTAGTCTTTCAAGAACTCTTCGGCCAGATTACGAACTTCCTTTGGCCACGTCGCACTCCACATCACGGTCTGACGATCAGGCTGAGTATCGACAACAATAAAACTAACGTAAGTACGTGAAGAAAAAAAAACTAAACCACCATAGCAACAACTTACCCGAATTTGTTCAACGATCTTGCGTATCTGTGGTTCAAATCCCATGTCCAACATACGATCAGCCTCGTCCAAAACAAGGTAAGTACAACGCTGAAGATTTGTCTTTCCAGCTTCGAGAAAGTCAATCAAACGCCCCGGAGTGGCAATCACAATCTCCGAACCTCTCTCCAGGTCACGAATCTGAGGCCCTTTCGGAGCACCGCCGAACACGCAAGTGTTACGAACGCGAGCGGTGTGACCGAAATCTGCGGCCACCGCTTGAATCTGCTGAGCCAACTCTCGCGTTGGAGCTAGAACCAAGCACTACAAGAAACCAAAATAACGAGTCAAACTCCAGTCAAAACACAAACTTAAACAAAACCCTCCAATCATAGAATTAATTGTACTTACAATGGGTCCATCGCCACTCTCCAAATATGGTTGATGATTAATGTGGACGATTGCTGGAAGAGTGTACTTCAAAAACAACACAAATTCAATATGAAAACACATCTCCAATCGTTTACGAGGCTAACATCATAAAATTACTTCGAAAAATCTCCACAAAGAGCGCTAGCGTCGTTTTTCTATTGAGCCCATAGACCCAATGTTAAAGAAACACATTTAATTTTTAAAATACACAGTCGCGGCAATATGTTTATTTTTCATATTTGAAAACTTAATATTGGACAACTTTAAAGTGCAATAGTGCGCCTTAAATATATGCTGACTGAGTGACAGAATGACAAAAAATTAGTAAGTGCGGTTATATTTTTAAAACTTTCAAAATCGCGAATTTCTAACTTAATATTAAACTCTATTGAGTACGCCCAAATAAGAAAAAAAAAATCCCTTAAAATGCTTGTAAAAATACGTTAAAACAATTTTAAAAAATCAGCACGTGCGCCTATGTGTTGGCTTCACTGTGGCCTTTTAAAATTATTTTTTACGTATTTTTTTGAGCATTTTAATGTGTTTTTTTCTTTCTTATTTGGGCGTACTCAATGGAGTTTAACACTAGTTACAAATTCGCGATTTTTGAAATAGTTTTTAAAAACAAACCCGCGCATTTGTCATTCTATCACTCGATCATCATATGTTTAAGGTGCACATTGCACTTTGAACCATCAAAACTAGAAAACTTTAAATATGAAAAATAAATATAATGCCGCGAGTCTGAGTATTTTAAAAACTAACATTTTTTCTTTAACATTGGGTCTACGAGCTCAACAGAAAATCGATGCAAACCGCTCTTGGCGAAGATTTTTCGAAGTTATTGTGACGTAGCCTCTTAACAACGAAATCAACAAAAAACAGCACTCACGGCCAGAGTTTTTCCGGATCCAGTCTGTGCGATACCGACCATGTCGCGTCCACTCAATGCTATCGGCCATCCCTGAGACTGAATCGTAGTTGGTTCCGTGAATTTTTGTTCGCGCAAAGCCTGCATCACATAATCTGAAACAACATTGCGACATTCAGGGTCTGTTCTAACTTCCAACTACAAGTATTTCTCTCAAGATCCAAAATCGTACCTGGAAAGTTAGCTTCCTCGAATCTCACAATTGGATTTGGTATGTCGACACCTCTGGTGGTGACTTCTCGACTCTTGCGATAATTGTCCACTTCCGCCTACGAGCAATCAAGACATCAATCATCTACAGAATACTTGCACACATGGAGGCCAATTCAAACGGGTACATACCACCGTGCGCCGAGTGACATCAGGGTGTTCGCAATAGAAGTCCTTCTGAAACGGTTGCAATCGGGTAAGATCCCACTTCGGTTTGCGCAGACGTTCGCCCGGTTGTCGTCCCTTCAAACTCATCCTTCCTCCAGCGCCGTTCATGTTACCATTAGCGCCTCCTCCTCCACCCCCGCCCCCATAACCACCGGAATTACCGTAGCCACCACGGGAGCCTCCACGATCACCATAGCGATCGTTGCCGCTAAAAAAAAAACGAAGTAAAGTAAACCAATTAGAACTTGATGACGCTCATAAAAGGTCGGGGCGAACGAAAAATTAGTGCTGGGCACACTTGCCTGTCAAAATTCACGCTCTGAGCCTCAAAATCCACGCTCTGCACTGTGTACAACAAACGCTTCACAGCTCACTGTGAAGAATGAGGTGGGGTGGGAGGGGGGCCAAACCCCCACGCGCATGAAAATCCACAGGCAATTAGAAATCGGGACGAACTCCAGTTGGTTCCGTCCTTTTTATGACGAACGCAACTTCTAATTCGTTGGTTATGTAGTCTGACGTCACATACTCCGCCCTCTTCAACGCCGAACCACACAACAAACCAATTAGAAGTTGCCGGTTGTCATAAAAAGGGCGGAACCAACTGCAGTTCGTCCCGATTTCTAATTGCCTGTTGAAAATCCACCATCGCATGCGCTTTTTGCCACGCCTACGGATGATGAGATTACGTCACGCGTGTACAAACACGGTACACAGCAAATTATGTCACAGATCGGAGCTGTTTCCATTTACGGCACACAACCCGAAAGCCTTTGTGGCTTTTCTCTGCACACACACACACAACCAGCTATGCGCTCTGTGTTCTCCACACAGCTAGCTCATAGCGTGAATTTCGAAGCTCAAAGCGCGCATAAAAAGCCACCTTTATATAAGTATTGTAGGAAGAGACCAGAAAAACAAAAGCTACAACCCATGATAAGGACAAAGCTTTGTCTTTTAATAACCTGGTTCAAATCCTGTTTTATGTACCAAAAGTTAATTATGAATGCGCTCAAGGTTAAATTAGGGCAGCATCCTACTCAACATACTTTTGGAAAGTTTGTGGGGGGGGGGGGGGGGGGGAATTCACAAAATAAATATGTAGTCAATGAAAATAAACGGGACTGGCTCACTACAGCTACACCAGGGTCACTGGGACTGGCTCACTACAGCTAACTGGGTCACTACAGCTACTAGGCTCACTACAGCTACCAGGGTCACCACAGCTACCAAAAAGAAAATATAGACCTTTATTTCATCAAAAGGGTCACTTACAGCTACCGAGGGTCACTACAGCTACCAAAAAATATAGGCCTTTTTATTTATCAATATGTTTAGTTTAGATTACATTCGGTTCAGTTAGGTTTCATTATGTTCGGTAAGGTTCGGTTAGGTTCGGTTAGGTTCGGTTAGGATCGGTTAGGTTCGGTTAGGATCGGTTAGGTTCGGTTAGGATCGGTTAGGTTCGGTTAGGATCGGTTAGGATCGGTTAGGTTCGGTTAGGTTCGGTTAGGATCGGTTAGGATCGGTTAAGATTGGTTAGGATTGGTTAGGATCGGTTAGGATTGGTTAGGATCGGTTAGGTTCGGTTAGTATCGGTACTTTTTGGTTAGGATCGGTACTTTTTGGTTAGGATCGGTACTTTTTGGTTAGGATCGGTTAGGTTCGGTTAGTATCGGTACTTTTTGGTTAGGATCGGTTAGGTTCGGTTAGTATCGGTACTTTTTGGTTAGGATCGGTTAGGTTCGGTTAGTATCGGTACTTTTTGGTTAGGATCGTTAAGGTAAGGTTCGGTTATTTTAGGGAGAAAGGGTTATTTTTTTAGCTGTAGTGACGAAAAAGTGATAAAAAAAGGTCTATATTTTGTCCCCCTATTTTTTGGTAGCTGTAGTGACCCTTTTGATGAACAAAAGGTCTATTAATTTTTTTGGTAGCTGTAGTGACCCAAGTAGCTGTTCTCCCCTTAGTAGCGCTTGTGAGCCTTGGTAGCTGTAGTGACCCCCAACCGGGTCACTACAGCTACCAAGGCTCACTACAGCTACCAAAAAATAGGCCTTTTTATTTATCAATACGTTTAGTTTAGATTACATTCGGTTCATTTAGGTTTCATTATGTTCGGTAAGGTTCGGTTTGGTTTGGTTAGGATCGGTTTGGTTTGGTTAGGATCGGTTAGGTTATGGAGAAAGGGTTAGTTTTTTTTAGCTGTAGTGACCCTTTTGATGAACAAAAGGTCTGTATATCTTTTGGTAGCTGTAGTGACCCAAGTAGCTGTTCTCCCCCTAGTAGCGCTTGTCAGGGACTGGCTCACTACAGCTAACTGGGTCACTACAGCTACTAGGGTCACTACAGCTACCAAAAAGAAAATATAGACCTTTATTTCATCAAAAGGGTCACTACAGCTACCGAGGGTCACTACAGCTACCGAGGGTCACTACAGCTACCAAAAAATATAGGCCTGTTTATTTATCAATATGTTTAGTTTAGATTACATTCGGTTCAGTTAGGTTTCATTATGTTCAGTAAGGTTCGGTTAGGATCGGTTAGGTTCGGTTAGTTTCGGTTAGGATCGGTTAGTTTCGGTTAGGATCGGTTAGGATCGGGTAGGTTCGGTTAGGATCGGGTAGGTTCGGTTAGGATCGGGTAGGTTCGGTTAGGATCGGGTAGGTTCGGTTAGGATCGGTTAGGATCGGGTAGGTTCGGTTAGGATCGGGTAGGTTCGGTTAGGATCGGGTAGGTTCGGTTAGGATCGGGTAGGTTCGGTTAGGTTCGGTTAGGATCGGGTAGGTTCGGTTAGGATCGGGTAGGTTCGGTTCGGATCGGGTAGGTTCGGTTCGGATCGGGTAGGTTCGGTTCGGATCGGGTAGGTTCGGTTCGGATCGGGTAGGTTCGGTTCGGATCGGGTAGGTTCGGTTCGGATCGGGTAGGTTCGGTTAGGATCGGGTAGGTTCGGTTAGGATCGGGTAGGTTCGGTTAGGATCGGGTAGGTTCGGTTAGGATCGGGTAGGTTCGGTTAGGATCGGGTAGGTTCGGTTAGGATCGGGTAGGTTCGGTTAGGATCGGGTAGGTTCGGTTAGGATCGGGTAGGTTCGGTTAGGATCGGGTAGGTTCGGTTAGGATCGGGTAGGTTCGGTTAGGATCGGGTAGGTTCGGTTAGGATCGGGTAGGTTCGGTTAGGATCGGGTAGGTTCGGTTAGGATCGGGTAGGTTCGGTTAGGATCTGGTAGGTTCGGTTAGGATCGGGTAGGTTCGGTTAGGATCGGTTAGGATCGGGTAGGTTCGGTTAGGATCGGGTAGGTTCGGTTAGGATCGGGTAGGTTCGGTTAGGATCGGGTAGGTTCGGTTAGGTTCGGTTAGGATCGGGTAGGTTCGGTTAGGATCGGTTAGGATCGGGTAGGTTCGGTTAGGATCGGGTAGGTTCGGTTAGTATCGGTACTTTTTGGTTAGGATCGTTAAGGTTCGGTTAGGTAAGGTTCGGTAAGGTTTTATTAGGTAAGGTTCCGTTATTTTAGGGAGAAAGGGTTATTTTTTTAGCTGTAGTGACGAAAAAGTGATAAAAAAAGGTCTATATTTTGTCCCCCTATTTTTTGGTAGCTGTAGTGACCCTTTTGATGAACAAAAGGTCTATTAATTTTTTTGGTAGCTGTAGTGACCCAAGTAGTTGTTCTCCCCTTAGTAGCGCTTGTGAGCCTTGGTAGCTGTAGTGACCCCCAACCGCTTGTCAGCCTTGGTAGCTGTAGTGACCCCCAACCAAATAAACATACAAATAAAAGGGGGAAAAGATTCACTGAAAATACAAACTAATAAGTTATATTCAAAAATCTTAAAACCTAACCCTTCACACTCAGTTTTTTCACGATTGGTCGGAAAATACTTGTGGTTTTTGTTTACTGCAATTGAAACTCAATTGTTTTCAACATAAATGTAATTAAATTGTGTTCGTGTTATTATACATTGTACACACATGTGTTAAATGAATTGAAATTAAATGTGTTTTAGGTGAATTATACGGAATCCAGTTAAAGACGAACCAAATAAAAATCGACATTATTAATATTTTGAATTGAAATACTAAATCAATAATTTGTCATTATTTTCAGATTATTAACTGAATAAATTGAATTCGACATAGATTGTTTGCCCTTCACAGAGGGGCTCTGTGTAGAACACGTTTATTATTTAAATACATTTAAATTATCAAGTGTGTACTGGAAACTGCTTAATGTAAACTTTGTATTTTTCCCTATCGTAGAATGTTCCTGATTGTTTCAATCAGGATTCACCACCAACATCCCTAAAGAAAGGCTTTTTGCATTTTCTCCCCCCACCCCCACCTTTTTTTAAAAATAAAACGTGATTTTATAAAAAACGAACACCTTTTAATTTGCATTTCTAACTCAATCATTCAGTAATTTCGGGGGGACACGTACTTAAAAGCGATCAATTTTTTTTCCTTCTTGCGGTTTTCTTGTCTCGCCGTTTTTTTAAAATTTACAACATTAGTATATAATAATACTATAATAATACAAGCCTATATTTAATTTTAATTAATTGTTTAATAAATAAAATTTAATATTGATGTTAATATTTTAAAATTATCACAAATTAATATTCATTTTGAATTTTAATATAATATATTAAATATTATATTTGATATTATATTTTACTAGTGGGGTAACCCGTCATAAATAACGGGAGCAAAATTCACAGGCAATTGTGCCCAGCATTAGAATTTCTTTTACTCCGGCCTTTTATGACGTCAGACGAAGTAACAAACCAATTAGAAATTGACGACGTTCATAAAAGAGCGGAGCAAAAGAAATTCTATCCCCTCCCCTTTTTTACATTTGAAAGAGAATCAATATGGCGGCGTCGCCTCTCTTTTGGGGCGGGGCTATGAGGGGCGATATGAGCAAACACCTTACCTACCCTGCCATAGAACCATACTACTGCCTAAATAAGAAAACTGCGCATGCACAATCAGACCCAGGACGATAAACATATTTGCGAGTGAGTTCTATATACAATTAGAAATCGGGACAAACAAAAGTTGGTTCCGCTCTTTTTATGCCGACAAGCAACTTCAAATTGGTTTGTTGTGTGGTTCGACGTTGTAAAGGGTGGAGCATGTGACGTCAGACTACATAACCATAATTCTGTATGTCCCGACTTCTAATCGCCTGTCTTCTGTCCGTCAGCCCCCACACCCCTTTTCCTATTCGTTTATATAACGGATCAACTGCTCCATTTAAGTTCATGGAATCTCATCATTGCCTCTTATTATTGTCTTACAGGAAATATTTAGCTTAAACTTCTCTTGCATATTATTGCCATCACCAGAAAAAATTTGTTAAAACCAGGGTGGCAGTGATTTAAATCAATTGATTTTTTAACAAAAATTCACATTTATTCAAACGTTTAAATGATACAATAAAAATAAAACAGTTTCCGGCATTTTTCTCTATGTTTATAAAATAAAGTCTGGTGGTAGTCCTTTCATTAATGCAGTATTTTTTCGGAAGATATACTTGAGGAAGTATCCCCAATTGACTGGTGGAAACATCATTGAAGAGATAAAATGAGGTAAACTGTATTGTCACCAAACCTAAATTTTACAGTGGAGTCCTTTGAAAGTTTTTTCTCTTCATTGAAGAAATAGGACTTAACATGGTATACCACCATCTAGCGGCCAATGTGTAAAACTGGACTTAACACTGTTTACTACTGATAAAACTTGACAATATTTAAAAACACGAATTTTATATCGTATGAAGATGTAAAAAATCGTGTTTTTTTTTAAAAAAAGTGACTTAACAGTTTACCTCTGATACACTGATTTGCTCTGGGAACTGAAAAGGCTGCAAGCAAGGCTGCAAAGCTCGTGTTTACGTTCAGAATGTGAAATTAAAAGTGCTTGAAACTCATTTTCAAATTTGAATGGTTCTTATTTGAATGGTTCTTATTTTGCAATTATTTTACTAACAACTTGACAATTAACAATGATATTAATCATTTTTGCAGACATAAAAAAATTAATATATCATAAATGAAAAAAATAAAAAAAAATCTGATTTAAATCAAAAAAATCGATTTATTTCATTTTTTTTAAAAAAATCAGCCACCCTGATTTCTCGTAATAATTCAATTCAATGGGTTTAATTTTACACTAAAAAGAAACAAATTGCAACATTTCTTTTCAAGTCAAAACATTAATATTGCAACACTATGTAATCCATGTAGCATGTAGCATGTAATCCACAATGCAACAAATGAAAATGGACGCTGATGTGTAACCAGAGTCTGTCGACCTTCACCCCCTATACTAATAAACTCTGGTGTAACCGTACTGAAGAGAGAACTGAACGCTAGTTTTAAATCGCCATTTTCTTCTTGCCAACACATACAGGCAATTAGAAAACGAGATGAACAGAAGTTGGCTCCGCCCTTTTTATGACGAACGTAACTTCTAATTGGTTTATGTAGTCCGACGTCACAAGCTCCGCCCTTTACAACGTCGAACCACACAACAAACCAATTAGAAGTTGCCGGTCGTCATAAAAAGGGCGGAGCCAACTTCTGTTTATCTCGTGTTCTAATTGCCTGTTTCAAGTCCTTGATTATTCTATTTTTTTTTAAACAACAACATGATATTTTAGAGGAAGCAAAGCCGTTTAGTTTTATTTCCTAGTTCCACCCTTAGGTTACAAAAATCGTTTCGGTTAATTTTCCCATTAATCGGAATCGAAACATCCGATGCTATTCGATTCATATGAATCGATTCAGCAATTAAGTTTGGCCATCCCTGTTCTATGCCGGCGCTTCGGTAGTGCAATGGGATGATCTCCGATTGCGGTATTGGGGGTCCCGGGTTCGAATCCTGTCCTGGTTTGACTTGTATTGCCTATTAACTTGGATTTGAAATTTGACTTTTGATTTGTAAACTCACTTGTGGTTGGAACATGGCATTTGTATTGATTTGTTACTGTATTGAGTTTGTATTGATGACTTGACTTGTGTATGAATAATGGTCTTTGTATTGAAACTGTCTTGTATGTCCCTGATATAACCTCGACGTTGATCTATAGTCAACGATATCCAGCCAGGAAACACTCATGCTGTATTTTTCTATTAGGGATGGTCGAATCTGTTTGCTGAATCGATTCATATAAATCAGATCGCATCGGATGTATCGATTAATAATCGGAAAATTAACCGATTCCATTTTTATAATATAAGGGCGGAACTGGGAAATAAAACTTTCTTTAATGTAACGATTTTGCTAAAAAAAATAGAATCAAGAGATTGAAAAACTTGAAAACTAAAACCGAACAATTAAAAAAAAAAAACTTTAGAAAAACACTAATAAATAGCAGGAAAAAAATCATGTTTAGTGAACTTTTATCATTATTCATTTATAAGAAAGAAAATGGAATCAGCTTGATTTGAATCGATTCACTCAATCAA
The DNA here is from genome assembly GCA_036925085.1 of Brachycybe producta. NCBI lineage: Eukaryota > Metazoa > Arthropoda > Diplopoda > Playtdesmida > Andrognathidae > Brachycybe > Brachycybe producta. Next base: position 4,706,760 of record JAUPFP010000011.1, on the reverse strand, counting down.
AAGATGTCGAATCGATTCAATTAATCGATTAATTAGAACCAAAAAATCGATTCAAACCGGAATCGGGCATTCCCATTTTTTTATAGCGAAATTGTAACTAGGTAGTCTTTAGCACAAAAAAGCTATCTGAATTTTCAACGGCTAGACACTTGTGTCAATGGCAGCAGAGTAAACCCCCCTCCCCTCTAGCCAATGAATAAAAAAAACACGTGACTACGACATATTACATTGTTAGTCGCCATGACGTCATCCGAATACCTTACCAAGACAAAAAAAAAACCTTACACGTGTTCCAATTTCGTTCAAAAATATCGATTTTTATAATAAAATAAAAAAATTCAACCAAAAAAAATCTTAAAACAACTTAACGCTTCAAAGACTGGGCGCGAGAACGAACAAATCAATAAGATTATGGCAAATAAGCCGTAAGTGAAAAGTGGAGAGAAGATCGGCCATTTTAGATAATTTTACAAAATCCATTGTTCTCCTACGAAACATGAAAAAAAGCTATTTTTTATAAATTATAAGCGTTTAACTTACCCTTTTCTGTCAGATCGTCCTCGGAAAGCCATTTTAAATGTTTTAACTTGAGTTTCTGATCGTTATTTTCTTTTTAATTCCGATGAATGAATGAAGAACTGCAGAACTCCACCAACGTGCTACAGATCGACAAGAACAGAAAGGTGGCAAGAGGAAGTCTGAGAAACTATACTCATCCGCGTTCTAATTTAACTCATTAGCGGTGCAATGCTACACAATGAAATAAATGATTTCAGATGAATACAAACGCAACTCCTTTTTATTAAACGAATAACACATACAAAAGAAGCTAAATTCTGTTGAAATAAATGGATAAACTCCAATTACAATTAGAATAAATAAATGTTGCTAACCAAACTACTTTTCGCATCGGACTAACACATAACAAAATAGGTTGTGATGTGCCAAATCTAACAGCACCAAAACTGAAAAGAACAGGATTGCTCAATTGAAAATTCCATTTTTTTTTTTTTTTTTTCTTTTTTCTTGACTATTTTGTGTGACGTCACCGTGAGACCCCCGCATGCTCAACGATTCTCAATTTCTTATATGAGTAGTACTATCGTTACGGCCCTTGTATGAATTTTTTGCTTCAACTTTTTTTTAAAATAAAACTACTTATTAGTAAATTATTATTTAAATGGTTATTGCTATAAATGTAAATTATAAAAATATTTTTGAACAATTAAATTTTTTTTTGTTAACGCAAGATCCTCCTGCTCTAGGTTGCCTGTTTCAATGTTAGATTACGTCGTCTGCTGTCTCGATTTAAGAGGCTACATCACAAAATTACTTCGAAAAATCTCCACAGAACGCTAGCATCGTTTTTCTATTGAGCCTATAGACCCTATGTTAAAGAAAAAATGTTAATTTTTAAAATACACAGTCGCGGCAATATGTTTATTATTTATATTTAAAGTTGTCCAATAATAAGTTTTTAAAGTGCAATGTGCACCTTAAATATATGCTGATCGAGTGATAGAATGACAAAAAATTGGTAAGTGCGGTTTTATTTTTAAAAACTACTTCAAATCGCGAATTTCTAAATCTCCATTGAGTACGCGCTCGTAAGAAAAAAAAACCATCCATGAAAATGCTAAGAAAAATACCCAAAATAATTTAAAAAACCACAATTAAACCACATGAATCCAGCACATTGGCTAATTGCTGATTTTTTTCTGGTTATTTAAAATTATTGTTACGTATTTTTACAAGCATTTTAATTGATGTTTTTTTCTTATTTGGGCGTACTCAATGGTGTTTAACACAACAGTTAAAAATTCACGATTTTGAAATAGTTTTTAAAAATAGAACCGCACTTACCAATTTTTTGTCATTCTATCACTCGATCAGCATATATTTAAGGTGCACATTGCACTTTGAAAACTTAATATTGGACAACTTTAAATATGAATAATAAACATATTGGCGCAACTGTGTATTTTAATTAAGATTTTTTTTTTATATTTATAAAATTTACAAAATTGATTTTTTAAAAAAAATATTTACAAATTTATTTACTGTTATTCTTAGTTTATTTATAAAATCCATTTGTTATTACCAGTATTAATATTATATATATATATTAAGCCAGGTCTCTGTGTGTGTAACATCGGAATTTATATAAATTTAAATGAAAGAACCACTTTTTTTTCTCAAGGTCAACTATATGTTGCACACTCCCCATCCAAGAACCCCATGATATTAAATTGGAGAGGAGGAAAAGGTTGGAAAGTGTAAAAGGGGAAAAAAGGTGGGAGGGGGTGACTGAAATTGAAATGAAAGGAGTAAAAAAAGAACAAACGACGCGCATGCGCACACCAGAGAAAATGAAAAACTCATTTTCTCTTTTAAATATAAAAAGGGGAGGGGATAATAGTGAGACGTTTGGGCCCGCCGCTTATTTTCGCTATGTAGCGTTTTTTGTTTTGGGGTTTTTTTTAACGTCACCCTGTACTTTATTTAGCTTCTGGGCCACTCGGTACTTTTGGTACCGAGTGACCCAGATATCACATGTTCAGAGATTATCATCTGACCTTTTCGTTCCCCCTCATTTTTACTTCCACATGAGTGGAGTTATTCGTTTTTAATTTGATTTTGTTTTCGTTTCTCCTGTTATCACCTATGTGTGATAACAGGGGATGAATCATGATTTTGGACAAATGGATCAATCTCTTGATTGGTCCATTTGGTCCAAAATATTGTTTTAACCAATGATCGAATTGTGCCCTGAGAATCCGACTTGTGGATTCTCAGGGTATATAAAGAGTTACATTTGTAATGTCAAAAACGTTTTTTTTTAAACTTCTGATTTATATACCGAACCTATGGCCGATTTTGGCCCGGTTCTTTTCTCTTAAATATTTTTCTAAGTCATATTTTTATGTGTGTGCAAAACCAGTTCGCCAACTTTGTTTATCTGCGTAATAAACCGATCTTTATATTTAAACCAAGCCAGTGGTGTTTTTATTCATCGAAACTTAAAATTCCGCGATTGGGAATTCATCATTTGCAGGTCTTCACCTATTTGGATACATCGAAAAGGTCCCAACAGGTGCAAACCTGCAACGCATAAGTGAGTATATTTTTACACGATTCTTAGGGCAGATTTACGGACGAAAGTCCGAGAGATACAGAGATTAAAGATCCTCAAGACTGTGAAGTCTTTTGCCAGAGACTAGTGAGGACATAAAATAGACGTTATATTGGTCTAGTCCTCCCGGGCCAGTAGAATTAGTGGCCTAGCCAACCACTATCAATACGAGTGTAAACTCGCTCGTATTAACCAAAAAGAGCAGATTCTACTAGCGGAAAAAGGTCCGTCACAATATATGGTGGAGGTGCGGGGTAGTTTATAAAACTTGCTACCTCGTTTTGCCCTAAGAAACGTGTTGAAAAACACGAGAATTATCGTAATTCAATTGTGCAAACAATTTTGAAACCAAACAAAATTTTTCGAAACATTTTTACGTTTTTATTGACACAAATTACGATAAATAATGATGAATACCAACGGAATAACCGCAAGGTTCTCCCAGCAACTCCAATACAGACGCCGACGTGAACAGCTCGTAAAGGAACGAGCGAAAGCTCGGGAAACACGCCGTGTTGCCCGAGAGACACGGAAGCAGGAGAAGGAGGACAAGCTGAGGGCCCTTGCGTCAGAGAAGCGACTCCAGGAGGAAGAACAGCGTGCTGAAGACGAAGAACGACAAGCCGACACCCGACTCAAGACTGAAGCATCTTCTGAGGCCTCTCGACGAAGCAACGAACAGAAGATGGTCGACCGGTTTGCCGAACTAATGAAAGACGCTACTCCTGAAAGTCGAGAAGAATTGGTAAGACGGTTATGTGGAGAATCGACTCCACGCCGCTTTGAACACACACATGAGAGAAATCTCAGAAATAGAAGCAAATCACCGACAGAATCCGGGCGCAAGCTCAGGCCTGAAGCTCCTGAATGGACTCCAAACCTGGGACCTACGCCGTATTCTGAAAAGAATTCGCTACATCCACTCCAGGGTTTTCCGAAGTATACTGGGTCTGAAAACATCCTTCTATATATCGAAGAGTTCGAAGATATTGCGATTGCGCACCAGTGGAACTCCCTGCAGCGATGCAGCCACTTTACTGGTCTCCTTCGAAAACGAGCGATCAAATGGCTTGCTCGTTTCCGCTTGGAATATGGCGAGATCAATTGGATCATGATGAGAAATGGAATTATAAATGAATTTCTGTTACCTGACCAGAAAGTAAGGATGAAGAACGAGCTGTCCGCAAGGACTCAGAAGGACAACGAAACCTTCAAAGTCTATGCGGAAGAGTATGCAGAGATGTATCGAAGGATACATCCCAATGATGACGACTCTTTGTTGATCTCAAGCCTGAGGAAGAGCCTGCTACCATCTCTCAAACAGTATCTATTTGGGGCACCTAAAGACAATTTATATGACTTTGTTAAATTTGCAGCCCAAACAGAAGGAGAACTAATAGAGGAGAAGATGCTAGTATACAGGACGTCTACTGGTAACCAACCAGCCCAGCAGCAGAAGCCTCAGCAGCAGAAGCAACAACAGCAGCAACAACAAAGGAAGCAGACGTGGACTCCTAAGAATCCGGCCACGTCTGAAAAGATGCAGGATTCACAACCAAATCGAGATGGTGGATCGAGACCCCAGCAGAGAAGGAAGTCTACTGGGCCACTCATCTGTTATCAATGTCAGGAGCCTGGACATCGAGCGTTCCAGTGCCCCAACGAACCGAAACCAAAGAAGGAGGAGAACAAGACGACTCCACCAACTCCAGTCAGTAGAGTTGATGAACCGTCGGAAACGACGGCGCCAAAAGTTATCCGCGCCGACGAAATCCATGTTCTACCCAATGGAATGAAGATGGTGCCTGTCCTAATAAATAATCGAACGCATTATTTCCATTTTGACAACCATCTGACGACTTTAAACTACTAAGGGCGCCACTCGCACCCACAGTAGTGACGCCCGAAAAAGAAGATGTCCACGAGAGCCCGAAAGAAGAGGAGTCAACGAAACCTGCAAAGGTTGACGTCACGGTCCGACAGGACCAGATAACGAGAGGATCTATTGGTTTGGCTGCGGTCAACCATGCTGGGATGCCTCCAGGTCTGGGTAGCCTGTGCCAAAACGACAACAGAGAAGAGGAATCAACGACTCCTAAGCAGAGCTGTGCTGCGGTGCAGCTAGAGGACTCTCCACGACATAAAGCAGACTTTGGAGATGGGATCCACATCCGTACCATTCACGAAAATGGGAGCCGGCGGAACCCACTGCAAAGTGGGGCCTCTACGTCGTTTGTAAAGACGAACGACGCTAAGATGTCCAATCGAGCAGAACAGATAGTAGTCTCAAAAGGAGCTACTTCTGTTAACAATCAAGCAGAACAGTGTGTGGCGAAAAAGAAAGTAACCACACCTGTTATAACTCAAGCAGAACAGAGTGTGGCGAAAAAGAAAGTAACCACACCTGTTAAGACTAAAGAAGAGCAAGTAGTTGTCTCAAAAGGAGCTACTCTTGCTAAAAACCAAGCAGAACAGGTAGTAGTCTCGAAAGGAGCTACTCCTGTTAAAACCAAAGCAGAACATGGAGTAGCGAAAAAGGAAGTAGCCACACCTGTTAATTCAGCTGCAGAGTCTAGTCTTCTCTGTCGGTTGAAAAACCAGTGTTGTTCGAAGACAATACAAGATGTTTGGACCAAGTTGACTGAGACAGTCACGCCTCGTGAACTTCAAGTCCAACAACAAGATGAGCAGACGGCTCCCAAAGTTCGGGTGAACTTCGGAGGTCGTGAGTTAGTGATGACTACCGACAGTGGTGTCGAAGCTTCTGTCATAAGTGAGTCACTAGTCAAAGAGATGAAGTTGGTAATGGATCCGCTACCTTTTCCGCCGAATTTGACTGGACCCGGAGGAAATCCATTAAACATCATGGGACAAGTCATCGTGCCGATTCGAGTCGCCGAAAAACTTGTCAGAGGAAAGCTGATTGTCATCAAAGGACGACGTGAGGCTTTGCTGGGAAACGATCTCGGTAAAGACCTCAACCTTTGCCTTGACATGAACAAAAAGAAAGTGTACTTTGGAGAGGAACTGTTGCCGGACACTCTCCAAAAGAACCAAAAAGCAGAAGATTTTATTGAAAATCTTAAGAATAAAGAAGAGGAAGATCTGCAAGAGAAACTCCTGAAGAAGGGGCCAGCTAAGCTACGTCTGGTCCAGAATCTCGTGCTGGATCCGAAAAAAGTTGCAATCGTCGAGGTCAATGCTCCTGATGATCTACAAGAAGGTAGTCTTCAATTCATCGACTCGTGCGAAAGCACGTTCCAGCAGAGAGGAGTCAAAGTTTCTCCTGGGATCATTGAAGGAAGAGGAAAGTCTATCCTTCAAATTCAAATCTTCAATCCGTCTGGAGAGGTTATTCACCTCGGAGCCAGAGAAACGATCGCAGAGATCGAGGACGCCGTTACAGCTCTTGATGTACCTGTGGGCCCCTCGATTTATAAAGTTGAAGCACAGAGTGACGAAGTGACAGTGCAAGACTATGTCAAATTTCAAGATAGTCTGAATGTCAACCCGAATCGGTCAAGAGAAGAACAAATGGCGATTCGGAAACTTCTCGGAGAATTTAGAGACATCTTTGCCTTCAAGACCTCCGACTTGAAAAAGACAAATTTGGCAAAACACGTGATTGACACGGGTGAAAACCCGCCGGTTCGAGAACCGCTCCGGCGTACTTCACCTGCTCAGAGAGAGATCATCAAGTCGACACTACGTGATATGTTGGACGCCGGCATTGTTAGCCCATCCAAGAGTCCGTACGCAAGTCCGGTGGTGATTGTCAAGAAGAAGAATGGTCAGCATCGATTTTGCGTCGATTATCGCAAATTAAATGCTCAAACCAAATCCGACCAATATCCGTTACCACGGATAGATGATGCTTTCGACTCTCTGTCTGGAGCCACGATCTTTGCAACCTTGGATTTAATATCAGGTTATTGGCAATTTCCGGTGGAAGAAAGAGATCGAGAAAAAACGGCTTTCGTATGCACAAATGGCCTCTACGAATTTAACAGAATGCCGTTTGGTTTGATGAATGCACCTGCGACGATGCAGCGTGCTTTGGATTTGTTACTAGCAGGCCACAAATGGGAGACCTGCCTGGTCTATTTAGATGACATCGTCATCTTTGCGAAGGACTTCGAAGAGTTCATGAAAAGATTGAAAGATATCTTGGTGCTCATCAGGAACGCCAATTTAAGTCTTCAACCCAGCAAATGTTTCTTCGGAGAAGACGAGATCAACTACCTTGGCCACAAGATTAGTGCTCTTGGTATTCGACCTGATGAAGAGAAAGTGCAGACGATTCAAGGATTTCCTGCACCGAAAAACGTGACTGACGTCAGAAGCTTCCTTGAAATGACCGGCTACTACAACCGTTTCATTGAAAATTACTCCAAGATCGCCAAACCAATGCAAGCCCTAGTCAAGAAGGACCTGGACTTCAAGTGGAATGACGACTGCGAGGTCGCTTTTGATGGTCTGAAGAAGGCTCTTTGCTCCGCTCCGATTCTAACTTTGTATGATCCGGAGGCAGAAATTGCCTTGCACACTGATGCTTGTGATTACCAGATTGGTGTCATAATTTATCAGTATGCGAAAAACGAAAGGAAACCTGGAGTTCTAGGTTACTATAGCCGAAAACTCCAAGGAGCAGAACGAAACTACGGAACGACTGAAAAAGAATGTCTTGCCATCGTTTATGGCATAGAAAAAGCCAGACCGTACGTTTTCAACCGGAAATTCAAGATATTTACCGATCATAAGGCCCTGTGTTATTTAAGAACAGCACAGAATTTAGATGGCCGATTGGGTAAATGGCAGATGAAACTACAGCCATATGATTATGAGGTAGTTTACAAAAAAGGTAAAACGCACGTGGACGCCGATTGTGTCTCACGTTACGAGAGCAACGTTCCTGCTAATTGGAAGCAGAAAAATGGAGAGATGGAAGCTCTCGAAGATCTTCACATCTTTACTGTCTACAACGATTTCCAGTGGGAACGGGAGCAATCCCTTGATGAAGAACTTCTCCTCATCAAAGAATCACTCCAGCAAGATCGACTGCATCCCTATCACAAAAAGTTTGCGATAGTGGATGGCGTTTTATACCACATGAAGTATGAAGACACCGTGCCAGTACTGACGTGTACTGTGCCCCGACAATTGAGAATTGGGATTCTCGAGATGCTCCATGATGTGCCTGAGGCCGGACATTTCGGATTCACCAAAACGATGAAGAGAATCCAGAAGAGATTCTACTGGAAAACAATGAAAGCAGATGTCGCCGACTATGTCAGGTCGTGCCACATCTGTCAGAGAACCAAACTGTCGCACCAAAAAGTACCTGGATTGTTACAACCAATCATTGTGGGAAAACCGACAGAGTGTTGGGGGATGGATTATGTTGGTCCTCTTCCGAAGTCAATCGGAGGAGTTCAACATATTTTGATTGCAGTGGACTACGCGACGAAGTATTGCATCGCCAAAGCAGTGGCAAGAGCAACCGCTCAGGCAGCAATTGCCTTCGTCAAAGATAAAATTGTAAACGAATTTGGAGTTCCTCAGAAGATCATCACTGATCGAGGACCCCAATTTTTGAGTAATGAGACTCAAGCGTTTTTCAAGACCTACGCAATCCAGCATGCTGCCACGACCGCCTATCATCCACAAGCTGATGGGTTGGCAGAAAGAACGAACCATACAGTCATGGAAGTGGTGAAACGTCACTTGGATGTCCTTCAGCAGCAGGCTGACTGGAAAAAGAAATTAGGTGACGCGGTTATGGCCTACAATCTGGTAGAACATAACTCAACGAAATTTTCACCATATCGATTGATGTTCGGGCGCGAGCCCAGGACCACGTTGGATAACATGATGCCACGCGCTCCTATCGTGCTACCGCCCGTAACAGACGAAGCAGAGCAGTCCGATCCAGCTTTGGATGCTGCTAAAAAGAACATAGAAGCTGCCCAAGAGGTGCAGAAAAGAAATTACGACGAGAAGCATCGTACGATTCCGGACTATAAGCCGGGTCAGAAAGTACTGATAAGAGATCGTGTGCCAAAGCCAGGAATGGCTCAGAAACTCATCTGGCCATATAAGGAACCCTGCCTTGTCACGAAAAAGATAACCGATCTAGTCTACGAGATCGAGTACGTCACTCGATCTGGTCTGACTATGAGAGACACCGTCAATGTTCAGCAAATGAGACCCTATTTCGAGGCCAATGACCTGAGGGCTCCTCAAACAAACTTACCTGATGACATTGAAGAGACTACCAGCGCCAAGGAAGAGTCCGACGCTGATGAAGAAATTATTGACGAAGCAGACGACAACTTACCTGTTGAGAATACTCCAGAAGTTCATCGTGAAGAAGAAGAAGAAGTTATCCCCGATGCCAGCCAAGAAACTCATCCGGAAACTTCTGAAAAAGAAGAAGAGGAAGTTCCAGAAATTCCTCTGGAACCACCAAAAAGAAAACGCGGGAGACCAAAGAAAACTGCTCCAAAAGAACCAGTCCAATTGGATTCCCGTGTGCAAACACGTGGTGGAGAGAAGAAAAATTATGCAAAAGCTAATTTACCACCAAGATGGGCGAAATTTGGCGTTAAAACGGCCAAATTAGACCCAGAGAGTCAAGAAGAAATTTCAAATGATGCTGAAATTCGAATCTGCCGCCTTGCGCAGCGCCGCCTGGTGGGAGAAATCGAGAGAAGAGCAAAAGAAGAGAAACCGGAAGTAGTTAATAGCTCCGCCTCTTCTAACCCGGAAATTAGACTTGGCAACCCTGTAGAACCACGTGGGGACGCCGCCGCCATTTTGGACGCCACTTTTGAATTTGTTTCAATAGAGGACGGACGCGAAGCCAAAGTTTCGCGATTTTCAAGTGTGTCACGCAGCGAAAAGTTTAATTTCAAGAAGAAGATGCCGCGCTCTTTCGGAGGGAAATCATCTAGCAGCGAAGGATCGTTCAACTTCACGGCTTTATTTGGAGAAGGACACGACGATGACGAGATGGAAATCGAGGACGCCGCCCTAAAGCCCGGAGCAGCCATCACGGCTGAAAAGCCTTTAGGCAGCAATGCCTCGACTTCCAGCCAGGATAAGAATGATTCGGGCAACTCTTTGAAGAAACGGAAGAGCCCCGAATCGGAAGATGACTTGGTAAATCGTTTCGTTCCTCTAATGAGATCTCCGCCTCCTCAGTTAGGTGATCCAGAACCGGACATCTACATGGGACCAGCCCGGGACCCGAGACAGCAGTTCCCGCGACCCCCAGAGGAAATGGACACGCCGCCCGGCAGTGATGCCGAAGGGGGAGTACCAGCCGAATTGTACTCCTCAAATCGCCGGGGCCGCACCCGAGGAGAGAGGAATGCCGATAAGCGAGCCATGAAGGAGTGGATCGCTAAACAAAATGAAGAATGCGTCAAGAGGGGCCAAAAACCCATCGAAGTTCCGGAAGTCGGCACCGTGTTGCCGACCACCAGAAAACCAGTCCGTGATGCATCTCCTGCCAACAGTTGGGCCACAGTGGACGAGCCCACCGTGAGAGGATACCGGCCGGAGTTAACGAGGAAGTTGGTGCTACCAGGACCCATTTCGGTCCCAGCACCACCAAGAGAAGTATCGTCTACATCTCTACCGCCCATTGTCCCTTTCAGACCACAATCGACAGTGACTGTCGTCCGAGAAGGAAACAAGAGGAGGGAGGTTCACTTTGATCGTCAATCGCCGCCAAGGGAACGACAACGAGAGATGAGACGACCGAAAGGTCAGGGGTCCGCTGCCCGCCGAAAAGCTCGTCGGGACGAACAATTCCAAGGATGCCGAGGACACCCTGCCATTCCAACAGCAGTGCCATCTCAGGGAGCAATCCCTAAGCCAGCAGCAAAGCCTAAGTCACCGTCGCCTTCAAAGACGACACCAGAAGAGGAACAGGAGCGTCAGTTACGTCTCCTTAATAATGGTCTAGTTTCCTTTTCTAGACGCGGAGGACGACACGCACTCCGATATTTGGGAGTGTTCAACAGTAGGAGGGAGATTTCCAACGAACGACCACGACCCAGAAGAGATGTCCTCTGGACCGCCGTAGTTTTGGAGACGCCAGGATATCCCGCCGTCGTCGCACTTCATGCAAGCGACGAACCAAACATGATTCAGCTGATCCACCCTGGAACCCGGGAGCAATCCCGCACCAGGACTCTGGAGTTAATCGCCGAAACGATGTTGGCCACCCTGATTCCTGATCGGAACCAGGATCGACGATTTCGTCACCACTCGCCGAGGGCCATCGAGAGGGACTACTCCGCCACCCGGATGTTAGACTTCGTGGAAGCCACCGTACTAGCGACGTTGGAGCGGTCGACTGTCGTCCCGCTGGAAACACTGGAGCGACTCTACGAGACGACCACGGAAGGAGAGTTCGGGAGGAGGGATCGCCGCGGCCACCTATCGCCGGAGCCGTAAAGGAGGATGTCCACAAGGAGCAGTCATCGCCGGACCAGTTGGCGCGATGATTAGATTGTAATTTCCTAGTCAATATGTAATCAATTTATTTTTCTAGAGAATGAGTATTGCTGTGATAAAATAATCAAATAATTATTTATATTATTTTTCGAAACGTTTGTTTTTACCTGTGATACCCCTGGGTTCTTATCAATTTAGATCCAGTCGGGGGGAGGGGGATTTTAGAAATTGTCTTGGAAAGTAGGGTACTTTCCGCTTAGTCGGGGGGAGTGAGACGTTTGGGCCCGCCGCTTATTTTCGCTATGTAGCGTTTTTCGTTTTGGGGTTTTTTTTAACGTCACCCTGTACTTTATTTAGCTTCTGGGCCACTCGGTACTTTTGGTACCGAGTGACCCAGATATCACATGTTCAGAGATTATCATCTGACCTTTTCGTTCCCCCTCATTTTTACTTCCACATGAGTGGAGTTATTCGTTTTTAATTTGATTTTGTTTTCGTTTCTCCTGTTATCACCTATGTGTGATAACAGGGGATGAATCATGATTTTGGACAAATGGATCAATCTCTTGATTGGTCCATTTGGTCCAAAATATTGTTTTAACCAATGATCGAATTGTGCCCTGAGAATCCGACTTGTGGATTCTCAGGGTATATAAAGAGTTACATTTGTAATGTCAAAAACGTTTTTTTTTAAACTTCTGATTTATATACCGAACCTATGGCCGATTTTGGCCCGGTTCTTTTCTCTTAAATATTTTTCTAAGTCATATTTTTATGTGTGTGCAAAACCAGTTCGCCAACTTTGTTTATCTGCGTAATAAACCGATCTTTATATTTAAACCAAGCCAGTGGTGTTTTTATTCATCGAAACTTAAAATTCCGCGATTGGGAATTCATCATTTGCAGGTCTTCACCTATTTGGATACATCGAAAAGGTCCCAACAGGTGCAAACCTGCAACGCATAAGTGAGTATATTTTTACACGATTCTTAGGGCAGATTTACGGACGAAAGTCCGAGAGATACAGAGATTAAAGATCCTCAAGACTGTGAAGTCTTTTGCCAGAGACTAGTGAGGACATAAAATAGACGTTATATTGGTCTAGTCCTCCCGGGCCAGTAGAATTAGTGGCCTAGCCAACCACTATCAATACGAGTGTAAACTCGCTCGTATTAACCAAAAAGAGCAGATTCTACTAGCGGAAAAAGGTCCGTCACAATAGTAGCAAAATTAAACCATAGTTTATCACGAGCATCTGTGCCCAGCATTAGAATTTTTTTTGCTCAGCCCTTTTATGAACATCATCAATTTCTAATTGGGTTTGTTACTTGGTCTGACATCATAAAAAAAGCGGAAGAAAAGAAATTCTAATGCTGGGCACAATTGCCTGTGAATTTCGCTCACGTCATTTATGATGGGTTACCCCACTAGTTCTAACATAAAAGAGTTGGTACAAACTTACAATTCACCAACTACACTGTCACTGCTATAGTAATACAACAAGGGATTCAAGGAACCCTATAGACCTTTGTTGCATCATATTAGGGGAGGTTCAAAATATGATAGCTGCTTTACGATCTCTTTTACTTTTTATTCAATTCAATTTGTTATTCTAGTTTTTAATTAATTAAGATTACTGTTCTAAGTTTTATTTAATTCTTTTACTCTTCTAGTTTTTATTTAATTAAAATTTATTTGTCTATTTTTTATTAGAAGCATATGCATAAATATATTTAATTTATATTTTTAACTGTACTGGTACAATGTGAAGCTATGAGAATCATAACACATGGCGTGTATTGTACTGGAAGAGAGGGCAAAGGGGTCTTTTTGTTTTAGATTGAGAGTTACAATACGACAATTAATAGCATGTTAAGTAAATATCTGATGTGACTCACAACATAAAATGAATTTATATCTACTTTTCTTCTATAGGAGAAGAAAAACAGATTTAAATTCATTTTATTATTTATATTAAACGATTAAAAATAGTTCCAGTTAATTTAAAATTATGAAAATAAATAGGTAGCATCCTTGCAGAGTGTAGATTCATTTAGAAGTTAGTTAATTATTCTAGGTGGCCCCGTTCACGAGTTACAGTATATCGCCCAGAACGTTTTGTCAAAAATTAATCATAATTAATAAACTACTGTATAAATTGATTTGATTTTGTAGTATGTTCATCGGCGCATACCAACGTACATAATGCCAAAAACCGCATTAAAATATCTATCCGTTCTGGAGAAATAACGCCCAGACACCACACACACACACACAAACAGCCTTTTTGCACGATCCTATAGTCCCTTTGTGCTCTGCTTTGCAGAGCAACAAAGGTCCAATAATGCAATATCTGTTAGAAGAAGAATAGCATTTATTGCTCTCTGGTCACCAACGTGACTAGCCAACAAGCAACTCAGAATATATATCAATACAGTAATGTACATACAGTGAAAACAATTAATCATAAAAGTGAAAACAAGCAAAATAACATAAGATTGAATTAGAATAGTTTCTAACTACGCAGATGGGTAGCATTATGCTGGTGGTTTCTCACAATCTGTACCGAGTCCTTGATTACAGAGGTCACAATTTCGGTGACCAAATATTTTGGAAGGTTGAATCTAGTGCGAAAGTTCTCAAATAGTTTGGGAATGGTGCCTTTAGCACCCACCATAAGACCAATGATTTCAATATCCTCCAGTCCATAACGCTCCAGAAAAGGGGGGATTGTGTCCTTACAGTGTTCAATTATTAGTGCCACCAGTGGACAAAAAGTGCAAAACGGCGGCCATTTTACTTCAAGTTTTTAAACAAGGGGAGAAGCAGCCATGGAGCGTATCTGTGTCCATAAGAATTGCATTTGTATTTACGCAATTGTCTGCTGACTTCCGTGAAAAATGGCGGCTTCGTTAAAGGTTATTTTTATTATCATCTACTTTGTTAATGCCTTCAGAGCCATAACTAAAGCGCCAGGTAACAGAAACAAATATTAGCAACATAAATGTGAGCAAATAGCTTACGTAAGTTACGTTTTAAATGTGCATGACGTTGTGGTGAAAATAAATTTAATAGAATAAACAAACCATCTCTTATAAAACAGGATAAACGACTCCGCCGCTCTCCCGACGTCATTCATTTTTTGCGCGCCCTCTGTAGTCAGGCCCTACTTTTTGTATAGTTCTTTACATAGTCTTATACAAACCAATGCGATACGATTGAATAAATAAATAATTTGCTCCCGTCATAAATGACGGGAGCAAAATTCACAGGCAATTGTGCCCAGCATTAGAATTTCTTTTCCTCCGCCCTTTTATGACGTCAAACCAAGTAAGAAACCAATTAGAAATTGATGACGTTCATAAAAGGGCTGAGCAAAAGAAATTCTGTGATAAATTCTAGTTTAATTTTGCTACTATTATCACCACCCCTTTTTTATATTTGAAAGAGAAAATGACATTTTCATTTTCTCTGGTGTGCGCATGCGCGTCGTTTGTTCCTTTTTTATTCCTTTCATTTCAATTTCAGTCACCCCTCCAACTTTTTCCCCCTCCACCTTTCTCTCTCTCTCTCTCTCCCCCTCTACACTTCCCAACCTTTTCCCCCCCCCCTCTCCAGTTTAATATCAATGGGGTTCTTGGATGGGGAGTGTGCAACATACAGTTGACCTTGAGAAACAAAAGTGGTCATTTATTTATTTAAATTTATATAAATTCCGACGTGGTTCAAGGGTTAAAACGTTACTCACAGCAAAAGGAATCACAGACGGGGCTTAATATATATATATATATATATATATATAACTAGTGGGGTAACCCGTCATAAATGACGGGAGCAAAATTCACAGGCAATTGTGCCCAGCATTCGAATTTCTTTTCCTCCGCCCTTTTATGACGTCACACCAAGTAACAAACCAATTAGAAATTGATGACGTTCATAAAAGGGCTGAGCAAAAGAAATTCTAATGCTGGGCACAATTGCCTATGATAAACTGTAGTTTAATTTTCTACTATTATCCCCTCCCCTTTTTATATTTGAAAGAGAAAATGAGTTTTTCATTTTCTCTGGTGTGCGCATGCGCGTCGTTTTTTTCTTTTTTTTACTCCTTTCATTTCAATTTCAGTCACCCCCTCCCACTTTTTCTCCCTCCACGTTTCTCTCTCCCCCTCTACACTTTGTAAACCTTTTCCCCTTTCCAATTTAATATCATCTGGTTCTTGGATGGGAAGGGTGCAACATTAGGGTGGTCCCTTGATATATATGGTAATTTTTAAATGCAAATATTTCATGTTCTGACCCCCCAGAATTGTTCTCCCAACCAAAAAAATAGTCTACATAAAAGTTTATAAATTTTAATTGATATTTAGAGGTAGCTCAATGAATTCAAAGTTTTCGTAATAGCGTAATCATTATGTATTCTCCTAAAATGTATATACCATTGTTTATCTAGTGTCACTAATATTGAAATAATTAGAATGAACTATTTTGTATACATAAGTTACAATTAAAACACAACAATGTAATTTATGCACATTTTATTAACATTGGACCAAACATGTAATGACTACAAAGTAGCTAATGTAGTCTTTTTGCAATCTGGATAACGACTAGAATGTTCTTTCACAACTTGAAGCAAATACTGTTTCTGATCTTCATTTTTTGTTAATATTGGATTGTACTCTTTCATCAATGCCACACCTCTTTCAGCATTGTCATTCACAACTTGTAAATGTTTTATGATATCCTTAGCTTGCTTGTAGTCTTCTCGCAGATGCCATATCTTTGGATCATGTTCTAAGAACCTTTTGGAAATGCCAAGATGGTCAAATAAGTGCATTGAGTTCTTCGATACAAAGTCTTCTATTCTCATATTAACAGAGCCACTGGCATTTTTGGATTCTCTTCAGAGGCTGATCTGCACCTTCCTTTTCATAAAGATATTTTAGCATTGCCTGTTTTGATTTGATTGGCACACTGTCATCAAAAAATGCCAATCCAACTAGTTCCTCACTTAAGTACCAAAAATGTCCCTCAAATTTCTTGCAAGTAACATTGGATATTGAAGGATTGATTTTTTAAAATCTCTAAGCTTTTGCAGAAGCTGTTGATCATTGAAAGCTGCAGTAATGGGAAGTGGGGCAGTGAACCAAGCCTTGATGTAGACATAAACAAGAAAGACACATATGTTGCATAGTCCTTTTTTTTCTCTTGCAGTGAGAGTAAACTGGTTACGAAACAGCCACATTTTTAGTGAGTATATTGCTTTGGACATTCATCTTGCATGATGTACAGCCCCAGGGGCTAAAAATCGCACACCTCGTGGTGGTGTACCTCCCAGAAAGATAATAGCTAATTCTAAACATTCTCTGTAATTATCTCTGATTTTAGTGTCAGTTTGTTGAAGCTGGTTAGTACAGAATTCAATGACATTGTCTTTTTCATTTTTCATCACAAGCTGTACAGTTTCACTGCTGTCTAAAGACATGTAAGATGACTGATCTATTTTAACCCAGAATTGCGTGAATCGCTTGAATATGGTTACATCAGGGCCAGAAAAGGTACAACCCATGGCTTCATTAAATGCACTAGCAAGAACAAGTTCTAAGATATGGTGACGACATGAAAAGTACAGAAGATCCTTCTGCAATTTCTGCTCTAACAGAATACAAGTTCCATTTCTGTGACCTGTGTTGCTAAATGTGGTATCGAAGCACATAGCTTTCACTTGATCGACAACATCCCATTCTTTAAGGAAATCTGCAACAGCAGTTGCCTGACACCCCCAGTGCCTGCCTGCAACTTAGGCACACCTAGAAGCTGGTTAACACCTAAAACCTGAAACAATCACAGGAAGCCGACCTTTTTCTCTCTGTGCAAGTAGAAAATACTTGTCTTCTAGAATAGTAATCATTGTGAGGGCATCCTTATGAGCAATGTCAAATAAATTATCAAGGTCATCTTTAAACTGACTTTCATGACTTTGCTGAACAGCACTTTTCCTATTACAATTTTTTTTCAGTTTGACCCACTTCTCATGAAGTTGTTCTGTCTTCTTAACACAATCCTGTTCATGTCTTATGGGAATCCAGGCTTTTTCCAAAAATACTGCAGCTTCTTTTACAGCACTACGGGAACTTTCACGGATTGTCTTTTTTAAGGTTCGGTGGTGATAAAAAATACACTGAGCACTTGTTTATTAGAGGGTAACTTTGATCCCTTGATAGAGGTCTCTTCTGGCCCAATAAGCCATAAAGTATTGGTTTTTCTGGTTGCAGTAGCCATAACTATTAATTTTTCACTTTACCTGCAATAATAGAGAAAAATCATAAAAAATAAAGAATTTCATATTCATTGAGCTACCCCTAAATATTGCTTGACTGTAATATAACTTTGCACAACATAATTTTATACATAATAGAACAACATGGGAGGGTCAGACAAAGACTTTTAAAAACTTAAAAAATAAGGACCACCCTAGTGCAACATATAGTTGACCTTGAGAAAAAAAAAAGCAGTTCATTTATTCAAATTTATATAAATTCCTACGTTACACACACAGACCTGGGATATTATATATATAACTAGTGGGGTAACCCGTCATAAATGACGGGAGCAAAATTCACAGGCAATTGTACCCAGCATTCGAATTTCTTTTCCTCCGCCCTTTTATGACGTCAGACCAAGTAACAAACCAATTAGAAATTGATGACGATAATAAAAGGACAGAGGAAAAGAAATTCTAATGCTGGGCACAATTGCCCGTGATAAACTGTAGTTTAATTTTGCTACTATTATCCCCTCCCCTTTTTATATTTGAAAGAGAAAATGAGTTTTTCATTTTCTCTGCTGTGCGCATGCGCGTCGTTTGTTCCTTTTTTTACTGCTTTCATTTCAATTTCAGCCACCCCCTCCCACTTTTTTTCAACCCTCCACGTTTCTCTCTCTCTCCCCCCTCTACACTTTCCAACCTTTTCCCCTCCAATTTAATATCAATGGGGTTCTTGGATGGGAAGGGTGCAACATATAGTTGACCTTGAGAAAAAAAAGCTATTCATTTCTTCATTTATTTAAATTTATATAAATTCCATACACATACACAGACCTGAGATATTATATATATAATTTTAATAATTTAAAAAAATTAATATTAACATGAAATAAATAATTATTAAACCATTTTCATAATTTAAAAAAGAAATTAATATTAAAATAAAATAAATAACTTCGAAAATTAAATAAATATTTAAAAAATTAAATAATTTAAGAAACAAATTAAATTAAGAATTAAATTAAATAATGTAGGAAATAAATTAAATAATTTAAGAAATAAATAAATATTAGTTTTGGATTTATTATAAAAGGAAATAACTTTGAAAATTAAATCAATATTAAAAAAATTAATAAATTAAATAATTTAAGAAATAAATTAAATAATTTAAGAAATAAATTGCATAATTTAATAATTTAAATATTAGTTTTGGATTTATTGTAAAAGGAAATGTGTATTTCATTAAAATAGCAAAAATTATTATTTAAGATAACATTAGTAAAAAAAAATGCACATTTAATAGAAGTGTGGAATGAAATGTTTATCTAAAAGACAGAAATGCAGAGTTTCTAACGACTAAGACATGCGGATTTTTATGTAATGTGGAATATTCGGTGTAATTCACGATTTTAGTTTCCAGTTCTAAAAAAAAAATATTAAATTTATTTAAGTGAAACTTATAGGTTATAATACAGAATTTAGTTTTAAAATACAGGATTGGTATTTGAAATATTTTAAAGTGCATAATTATTTAAATCAATAACAACAAATAGAAATCTGAGAAGCTCTCCTCCAAGAATCAAAAAGTAAATCAGGGTGATTTACCATTTTATGAGGTCCTGGTGTGTCCAAGAGTTTTGGACGCACCTGGTGCCTTTGTGTGTGTGTAACATGTGATCTTTTATGTAAATTGTGTATAAATAGAGAAACGAACATAGATGAGAGAACAGTCGGACCGTCTCTCTCAATCTAGCGTGTTGCTATATTTGATGATTAAAACGATTTCATATTTTACAAGTCAAATGTTTGGACTTAGTTTTTTTTATAGGATGTTTCTTGAACTTCACTTTCTGCCTCTAGACTCCTGAGGTACCGATTCTAGTGTTCCTTGTACTTGAGTACCAGGTATACCAGTACACAGCCTTTACATGCAAAAGACTCAAGTATCGACATTTCTGTTTGACATGTTCACATGCCAGTTCGAAGTCTTTCTGAGGGCCATGCAGATGATAGAATGTTGCACAAATATATTACATTTTAATTGCATACCAGCCCAAATATTTTAAATAAAACAATAAAATATATGCCTATTTTTGTTTATAAGTGGAATCGATTCCCAAGTATTTTTTTGCTTTAAATCTGAAAACATAAACATTCTGCACATCTTGGTTTAAAAAATGGTAAAAATAATTAAGAAAAAAAAAACATTCAAAACTACAAACGACTATTTATAATGTGGAAAAACTTTCAATCAATTGCAAATGGCAAAACATTAAAACAAAAATGAAGCATCATTAGAAGTCAGCACTAAGAACAAAACTAGACAACTTAGCGAACCAAATGCCTGTGTTTTTCCTGCCATTAAATTTAAAACTTCATCAGGAGTATTAACTTGTTTCAGTGTTGAAAATTACCTTTCAACACTGGCTGTGGGGACTGCTTCTGTGCTTCTGTGCTTCTGTACCTTGTTGAATTCTTGTTACCACTTCACAATAGGTGAACAGTTATGGTTTTATGTACATTATTTTGAATGATAAGCAAACTTTTTCACGCGACAAGGTAAACTTTATCACGTGAGGCAAATTCAGGAAGAAGGACCTGAAAGGCTATAAAGTCCTCATTGGTAGTGAACTTGGTCTTTTAAATTCTGGATTATCTGATCTGCTGTAAGAATTAAGACAGATACTCTGTAGTAGTCCTCGACAGAATTAATTTTTGGATTTCCATGTTGAGTTCATCTACAGCACCAGTCACTCTTGGACACCTTATGATAGTGAATATCAAAAAGTTCGGGAGCTAGATTTGATTCATGCTGGAAAATTTCACTAATGTCTTGCAATGAAATGCGAACTTCATGTGCATACTTCAAATGCATACTTTAAATTAGTACTTTGTTTTTTGCAAAAGTACAGAGTGAAACTAAAAAGTTTTTCACAAACAAGGGCACAAGAAAATCACCCTTTTGGTATTGCAGCCAGTAGAGTTGAAGTTATATTTTCTGCAGACTGGTCAAGGACTGGAATAAAATCCAGAAAGTCTTCACATATAATTTTTTTTTTCATTCGTGCTATCAACATATCTACTTCAAAAAGACATTTGCTCTACACTCCATGGTTTCATTTTGGATATCAGGACTCATATACTTTGCAACCTTAGTGCTGTTTATAATGTATATAGCCAGAAGTGGCTCTAAATTGCAGCAAGGCATGGAACTTGCCATGCTTATCATTGGGTGTTTCCAATAATAAGCACCCACTATCATTGTCACCCATCAAAGGAAGCTCTTATTCTCCACAAAATAGAATTGTTTCGATGACCAGCTTGAGGGTGGCTCTATTCTCTTGTCATTGCTTTAACAGCCCAGTGTTTAGTTGTGCCTCAATGTCGTGGCTGCTCCCTGCAGTAATCTTCAAGAAGTTTTCAACACAAACAATGGAATCACAGTGGTACTCGAGTTTGGCATGTGCTCCAAACTTTTCCAATGTATTTTTACACCGTTTAAATGCATTGGACATGAAAGAACCAGGGTTTTCGTAGGTCCCTCTTCCTATACTTCCTTGGTTAATTGTGGTGCATGTTTTGCAATAAACACCTTCTTCACTTTTACTATAGGCTATTTATTTAGCTCCATAGGTCGCCCACCATTATTACCATAATTTTTAGACCACTTTCATACTAGCCACTTTTTAGTGGTAGAGTTCGACTTAAATTAGGTCAAAAATGACGACCGGTTGTTCAGCTGTTGTTGACTATGTATTACTATAGAAATCATCGAACATTTTCACACCTGCGACAAGAAGATTACATTTTGTCGTTGAACTCTTCAACTCGACCGCAGTCACTCGTGTGAAAAAAGCTCTTAGTTTCTACTGTACTTGAGGAACTGTTCTTTAATTCGTTTATAAATGCTGTTCTGATGAGTAAAGACAATGAATGAGGTTTCATTTTCTTCAGGTGTGGAGAAAAAGTTGAAGGACTCTAAAGAAGCCTGGGGTTATGTCAATATTCGACAGGATGCTTACATGTTTTGGTGGCTCTACTATTCGTCTGTTAACGGATCCAGTTATCAGGAGCAACCACTTATCTTGTGGCTACAGGTAATCATAACTGAATTAGTTGTGAAAAACATTTTTCACACTTAACGGTTTTTAAATTTTGTTTCAGGGGGGACCCGGAGCTTCCTCCACCGGATACGGCAATTTTTTTGAAATCGGACCACTAGACGTTGGCTTGAATCTGCGTAACACATCTTGGGTATCGTAAATTGTCTATCTCAGTTTCTCAAAGGATTCGATTTCAGTTTGTTTGTTTCTTTGTTTTGCTCTCAGGTGCAACATGCCAATGTACTTTTTGTCGATAATCCGGTTGGAACCGGTTTCAGTTATGTGACAAACTCTACAGCATTTGCCACGAATAACTCTCAGGTTGCAAGTGACTTGATCGAACTTCTCAGGGCATTCGTTCAGAAGCTTCCCGAATTTCAGAAAATTCCACTTTATGTGTTCTCGGAGTCTTATGGAGGCAAAATGGCCATCGAATTCAGCTACGCCCTTTCTAAAGTGAGTTGATTTCAATCTTTTGTTCGCTTTACAGCTTGCTTCCTATCAGGAATGAAACTGTGCCTTTGCTTGACCTGTGATGGTCGCAATGTTATTCGAATCCAAATATTACAAGTAAATAAATCAAATTGTTCGATAATGAGAAAAATTGGTTGTTATCGAACGCAGCAAAGTCCACTATTTGGTTTGTTATATCGATTTTTAATGGTTGCAATGCGTTTTCTAAATTCATCTTTTGATAAAAATAAGGCTCTAAAAGCCTGTATTAATCACGAGATGCACGTTAAGGTTAAGGGTGCATTAAGGTGATATTCTTATTTACTTATTCCAGTTTTTATGTATAACCGGTATGTTAAAAACACAAGGTACAATATATGAAGGAAGGTATGTAAGAATATAGCAAAACTTTTTAAAAATTTACAACGGTCTTCGTAAAGCTTTGTTATAGCACTAATAGATTAAGGTTGTATTGTATTCTTTCTTTATGGATGGCAGCTGTTAGTTAATACTTAAAAATGTTGCCCTAAAGGACATTTGTCCTAAAACGATTTTCTTCTTCTCTCTTTTCATACGGGTTAGTGTCTTTCGCTGGAGTATGTTAAATAGGTTCAGGACACCGCAATTAGTGCCCAAAAAACGCCAAATGACGTAAATTTACACTACTGATTAGGGCAAATGTCCCTTTATGGCAAATGGTTTTAGGGCAAGTGTCCATAAGGTAAATGTCCCTTTAGGGCAAGTGTCTTTAGGGCAAATGTCCCACATCCTTTTAAAAGTAATTTGTCCCAACACTGCAGAATACAACCGGGGCGCAAATTTTAAATCTCGCCTAGGGAACATGAAACCCATATGCCGGCCCTGAGCATAACTAAATAACAGAACCTGAATATGAATGCTTTGCAGATTTTTCTTTAAAAAGAATCCTTTATACTATAGGGGTATTACCATATTATTATAAAAAAAATATTTTTTATTATTGAAATTTGTTACTTTTATACTGAGGAACTTTTTGAACAATGATGATTTTTGCAGGCAAACTTTTCACAATTATTTAAAAAATGACATTTATTTTTATATATATATATACTAGCTGTATCCGGCATGCGTTGCAATGCCATTTTCGGGTGGTGAATGTAATTGTGGCAATTTAACTTTTCCACCTGCGCAGCACATTCTTGGTGTTTCATTTTTAAATTTGAGAGCACTGCAATACACGCATAATGTATCCATTTTCCCAATCACTACACTTTGATGAAGGCTGTAATCGTAATTAGGGTCATAAGTAAATGCTCCAAATGCTCCTGGCATAATTGATTTGACGGCAAAAGTAATG
This sequence comes from Brachycybe producta, assembly GCA_036925085.1. Classification (NCBI taxonomy): domain Eukaryota; kingdom Metazoa; phylum Arthropoda; class Diplopoda; order Playtdesmida; family Andrognathidae; genus Brachycybe; species Brachycybe producta. Next base: position 4,683,001 of record JAUPFP010000011.1, on the reverse strand, counting down.
GTTTGTGAAAAGCATTTACTGGAGAAAAGCATTCACTGGAGAAAAGCAAAGAAAATGCGTGTTATATTTATTATGTCAATAACCGGCTTGGGGGGTAGACCTACCCTCATTTATCCTATCCGTGTATCACCTCGTGGGTGTACCCCATCTATCCCGTCCCTGTCTACATCAGTCGATACACATGGAATCATCAGGTACCGTCGATATAGTGTTGTGATATTGCTCCCCTTGGAATATTAGGCGTGTTTTGGCGCTGTGATATGGTAACACTGAGATCATAGTGGATCATAGCCCGATCACTGTGAGCTGTGGGCGAAAATGCTGCGTGTCACATCTGGTATGACGAATGTTCCGTGCATGTTTATCCACCATGTTGGATGACCTCTTGCTCCCATTGTGTCATTGTGTCATAGCTATAAGAGAGCATGGTGGTAGTTCAGGTGTGGCCTTTTGGCCTTAGGAGCCAATGTTAAAATTCCATTCCCTCATGTCACAAAGGTAGGGAAAACGGGGCTCCTTTTTCTATGTTTATTTGCATGGTTGCTTGATGGTTTTTTTGTCTGGAACTTCGTTTTCATGGTTTCTTGGTTCCATTATTATGTAGTAAAGCTGCAGTAGGGTATAATAAATTGAAGATGTACCTGTTTCAACGTGGGCGTCGCCATTTTGATGTGTACTGGTGATGTAGGTGAAGAGGGGTCGATCACAGCGGTTGACCGTTATTGATGATACGCGTATCTTATATCGATATGATATGGAGCGCATGTCGATATCGGTGTACTGGACGGCGACATTCATTGTTCAAATACATTGTTCTCTATGGCAATTTCAATGTCCATAACTTGAGAGCGGAATGTATTGGAAGTTGAAAATAGTTGCTAAACCGTCGTGGACGTGCGGGAAACAACTCACCAAAGTTTCATCGCAATCAGATGGATGGTATAGGAGATCATAAGGGACAGACAGACATACATTCATTTATATATATATATATTTGAATTTGAAAAATTACTCTGCAAGCAGCCATAAAGGCCTATGGCAGAGGGACAAGAGTCCAAGTGCAGCATAGAAAAGGCATTGTCAAAACCAGAAAATATAAAACCCTATTGATATAAACCCAACAACAATTTCAATATTTTTTAATGCTGCAAATATATGCATTGTCAAAACAAAACAAAATTATGACTCCCATAAAATACGTTTTTCCTGCACAAAATCCCCAGCAAGCGAGTTCCATTGTCGAATCGCCCTAGGGACAAATGACCAGTAATAAGAATCTGTTCGTGCAAAAATCTCTCCAACTTTGTTAGAGTGGTCACCCCTACCCAAATATAATGCCCTGCAAAGTTTACTTGAAGTAGGTTTAGGGCAAGAGCCTTCTAGCATTCGATTAAAGATATTAAGACTAAAATCTGAACGTCTTGCAAGTAAACTATCCCAACCAAGCTCTGAAAGCATTTTAGTTACACTGTCGGCATATCCATATTTACCACAAACAAACCTAGTAGCCCTGCGTTGGACCATTTCTATAGAGTGAGCTAAGTCTTCAGTGTGGGGATTCCACGCCGGAGCTGCCGTATTCTAGATGGGGACGTACTAATGATTGATATGCTATACATTTTACCTCCCTGGGACACCTTCTTAGAATGCGTTGACTAAACATAAGCATCTGCATAGACTTGGAAATAATCTGTTCAACATGCAGCTTCCAAGAAAGTTTAGCTGTAATCGTTACCCCCAAATATTTATAAGAATCTACGTTATTAAGTGGAATGGCCCCTATTCTATATGGAAATATTATTGGATTCCTTCCCCTAGCTACCCTCATTACACAACATTTTCCCTTATTAAGTTGAAGTTGCCATTTAGAACACCATGCCTCTATTGCTTTCAAGTCACTATCAATAATATGGCAATCATTGTCAGAGGTAACCTCACGATAAATTATTGTATCATCTGCATATAGCCGGCAATTGCTGCTAACTTGACTGCTGAGGTCATTGATATATAAAAGAAACAGAAGCGGACCCAACACACTACCCTGAGGAACCCCTGATGTAACCCCTATCCAGTCAGATTCAGACCCACCTGCAACAACCCTTTGTTTCCTGTCACTCAAAAAAGAATGCACCCATTTATACACCCAATCCATACCCACTAATTTTTGTCATTAGTTTTGAGTGAGAATCTGTGTCAAATGCCTTGCAGAGATCAAGAAAAACCAAATCTATCTGACTGCCTTTGTCTAAAATTTTCTGAAGGTCATCAACTAAAAGAATAAGCTGGGTTTCACATGAATGCCCCCTAAGAAACCCATGCTGGTTATCACACAAAAGATTGTTTTCCATAAGAAAATTCATTGAGGAGGAATATATAATATGTTCAAGGACCTTGCAAACTATCGAGGTTATATATATATATATATATATATATATATATATATATATATATATATATATATTACCCCACTAGTATATATATACTAGTGGGGTAACCCTTCATAAATGACGGGAGCAAAATTCACAGGCAATTGTGCCCAGCATTAGAATTTCTTTTCCTCCGCCCTGTATGACGTCAGACCAAGTAACGAACCAATTAGAAATTGATGACGTTCATAAAAGGGCTGAGCAAAAGAAATTCTAATGCTGGGCACAATTGCCTGTGATAAACTGTAGTTTAATTGTGTGTGCATGTGCGTTGTTTGTTCCTTCTTTACTCCTTTCATTTCAATTTCAGTCACCCCCCTCCCACTTTTCCCCCCTCCAAGTTTCTCTCCCCCCCCTCTACACTTTCCCGCTTTTCCAATTTAATATCATGGGGTTCTTGGATGGAAAGGGTGCAACATATAGTTGACCTTGAGAAAAAAAGCAGTTCATTTATTTATTTTATTTATATAAATTCTGACAAAGGTGTTTGTCCAGTGTTAGAGGAAAGACACCCACACACACGCACACAGACCTGGGATATTATATATTTAACTAGTGGGGTAACCCGTCATAAATGACGGGAGCAAAATTCACAGGCATTTGTGCGCTTGTGCGTCGTTTTTTTCTTTTTTTACTCCTTTCATTTCAATTTCAGTCACCCCCTCCCACTTTTCTTTCTCTCTCCCCTTCTACACTTTCCAACCTTTTCCCCTCACCCCCTCCCACTTTTCTCTCTCTCACCCTTCTACACTTTCCAAAGGAAGAGTTCAACATATAGTTGACCTTGAGAAAAAAAAACGGTTCATTTATTCAAATTTATATAAATACCGACGTGCTTCAATGGTTTTTGTTACTCCACACACACACACAGAGACCTGGGATATTATATATATAATATGAGCTATTCCATACTAATTCACCCAAAGGTGTGCTCAGTCATCTCAGATATTAATGTAAAAAATCATAACACAACTAGAACATAAAAAAATACTCTAACTTTTTTTGTTTTTAAATCATGCCATAATTTTTGGAGAATTTGCCCTTCAAAGTTTCACTGTTTTGCTGAAAATGATGCAAATGCAAAAAATGCTAACTCTAAAACTACTAAACATAGAACAATGGTTCAAAGCTCAAAACAAACGTCTTAACATTGGAAAGAAAAGAGTACTAATCATCTTTTCATTATTTTAAAATTTAGGGTGTCAAATTACATGTTCCATTTTTAGCATTTTGGTCAAATTTGAACCCATTTTAGGCCGTGTTGGGGTCAAAGGTCAGAGTTCATATTTTTTGCAATTATACACTTGGATCTATTCTAGAATGTAGCGCTATTACTTTGTTTGAACTATGACTACAACATAATAAAAAAACTAGCCTAATTATTTTGTATTTTAAAAGGTGATAGCATCAGGGAAACTTCCATGCAATTTCAAAGGAGTTGCCTTGGGAGATTCGTGGATTTCTCCAATCGATTCCGTTTTAACATGGGGTTCTTATTTGTATACCACTGTAAGCGTAGTTAATGTGTTTACTGCTTAATTGGCAATCATGTGGTTAATTTAATTGTCCAGTCTTTGGTGGACAAGAATGGTCTTTATGCTATAAGTGCTGCCGCACAACGTACGCAAAAGGCTATCAACAGCGGACACTTTCTAAACGCCACTGAACTATGGAGCGAAACAGAAGATGTTGTATCAAATGTGAGATTCTTTTTTTTTGTAAATGCTCTGATGAATGTTGATTTTTTGCTAGCTTTTCACAGGTAACGAATGGTGTCAACTTTTACAACATCCTGTTGCAATCTAATGATTCGTTGGTCAAGCATTTACCAAACTTTGAAAACAAAGCCATTGGTATATGTACACACTACAGTGATTTCTGATTGTTAAGGTCACATTTTTTTTTTTGTATTTGAAAGGGAGTCTCTTTCGACGACATGTCGTTCCGTTTCTAGCGGATAATTTGGCGCAGTTTATGAATGGACCGATTCGAGAGAAACTTCACGTTATACCAGCAAATGTAACTTGGAGTGGTAGGTTTCAACGTTGTGTTCAATTCAATTCAACTTAGTACACCTACAATCAGCTTAAGAGCCATTTCACAGGGGGATTGTTCCCGATCACAAATGATTGTCATTCAGGTAAAACAAGACATCATTGTTTAATTGAAATCGTCCTAACAAAGAACTATCAACTGGAAGAGAATTCCATAGTCTAATAACATTCGGGAAAAAAGACCCAAAATATGCATCAGTTCTAGCCATTCATTTTTTTTAAAGTCTTTGAATGCCCGTGTCGTCCCTTACAAGAATGTACAATTTAACAAGTCATTATTAAGTAGGGCAATATTATCATCTGCCAGTAAACATCCGAAAAGGGCAAGGTCATTTCTTCTGCATGCTAATGATTCCCAATTTAGTTCCTGAAGCATAGAGGATACACTGTCAGTATACAGGTATCTTCCCTTCACAAATTTTGCAGCTGTACTAATCCTATTTCGTGCTTAAAGTTACTTCTAAATGGGCTCCAATTTGGGGAAAATATGGGTTGTGAAATAATGTCAGTATCTTGTTTTTTTTAACAGGGCAGTCTCCTGACGTCTTTGCCGCATTGGCCGAGGATTTCATGAAACCAGTCACAAATCTAGGCAAGTTCTGCAATGATCACACATAATACTGGTATGTTTTGCAAATTCTATCTTTTTGGTCATTGGTTCAAATGACCAAAACATACCAAAACATACCAGTATTATGTGTGAATGTATTTTAGTGTGTTGTTTGAAATTTTTGTTAAAGCTATTAAGGTGGCTTTATATTTATTTTGTACCCCCCCCCCCTTGCAAAGCTACTGCAGTAGCTAATGCTATGCTTCATAGAGGCATTCATTCGTTTGTACTTTTTTTTTTTTGCAGTGGAGTCCGTTTTGAACAACACAAACATTGTGGTGTCCATTTATAATGGTCAGTTGGACCTCATTGTTGACACTCCAGGTATAACCACTTAACGTTATACTCCCTCTGTTCTGAAAGAAGTTTTCACATTTAGCGTTTGAATTTTGTTGTAAATGTAACACATCTATTTCAGAACAAGGGTCTACTTAAGAGACCATTACCTCAGGATTTTTTTGTTCAAATATCGTCTAGACTTACCCAAGGATTGCCAAAATAATTTTTCAAATTAAAAATAAGACATTAAAATTATAAAAAAAAAAAAAAAACTTAGAAATGAAGTGACTTTTATTCGTCACCAAACAACACCATTTTAAATTTCTAAAAACGAATGTCTACCCCTCAATTTAGTGGCAAATGTTGTCGCCTCACATTACCATAATTCCTTAATCAAATACGTGTATTCCCTAGTCATATTAAACTCAATACAACTTTCACATCAACTCGAGAGCCATGTGGCAGGTGGAATAATTCCAATATTAAATCCATAGTACTTTGAAATGAATAGGAAATACATGTATTTGAATAGCGAATTAAACTTATAGGAAATACATGTATTTGAAAAGTTAATTAAAAGTAATGTGAGGTGACAACACAGGCAAAAGGCTTACATTTTGATATATTGATATTTTTCGACTAGAGGAATATACTTTTTATTGCTTTAGTTCCAATTCATGTTGTTTGGTGGCGCATCTATCCGAAATTGCAAGTTTCTACCAAATACCGATCCATTTTGAAGTTTTTTTTTAAATTAAGAAGGTACTTTTTAAAAAAAACAAACATTTTTACAATCAAAAGGTAAGTCTCTTCATAATTTTAAGTAGAAATTTCTAGAGGTAATGGTCTCTTTAAGTATAGGTTTTTTTATGTGTAACCTTGTAAAAATAAGTTTTATTTTGTTATAGGTACACTAGCCTGGGTTAGTAAACTTCACTGGGCTGGCCTCAAAAACTTTCAAAATGCACAGCGGAAACCGATAACACTTGTTAGCGACCAGGTCGTTGCATATGTCAAGCAGTACAAGAACTTGGCATTCTATTGGATACTTAACTCTGGTCACATAGTAAGTCACCATCTGATAATTTACTCGAAACTTTCGAACAAGCTTAGCATTCAGACCCCATCACCTATTTAAATAAACTATAGCTTGTTGGAAATGTCTTGTCAAATGAAGCAATATCGAAAGCATCGTTAAAAACGCACGCAAATGATGAATTTACATGGTGGGTCTATGGAGTTTTAAAACGTTAGTAGCTAATTTTTTTAGCTAAATAATAAGTTGAATATCTTACCTGAATACTACCGGACTTTTACAGCTGGGCGGGCGGGCTCATACTGTGTGTCTTACTGTGAACCTAGACGACGGTTCGGTTGGATGTGCAACTGAGTCCCACGCTGAATATCGTCAGTCAAATAATGGCGACAACTTACGAACAGGCCAGTAACCTGAAAATACGTCGGGGACCAGACAGAGCCGTCCCAAAGGTTATTGTGCCGTGCATAGTTTGCAACCCCAAGTCTAAACTTTCAAAGTACTGACCCAGAAACAGTGACATAATAGTAAAAGAGTTTATTCAAAGTATAAAAACTTAATCTATACTTACAGAAGCTGCAGGCCCCGCTTGGGCCTGCAGAAAGCACATACAAGTTATATAAATAAAATATAGAATTGCCAACGTGGCAAAATAGCAAACTGGACCACAGCAGAGTCTCAAGCCACAATGCAATTTCAGGTCAGTCTTCCTTCAGAATCAGCCTGGGTATCAACCTTTATACCCAGGACGAGCAACATCATTCCTCTATGATGCCACATGATGGAATACTTGCGAGAGGTCCAGACTGGACACAACATGGTGGTCTGCTATTGGCTTACCATAGCCAAATAAGCAGATGTCCACCAGGAATTCTTCTGCACTGCCATTTTGGTGGTTGGTGGAGACCAGCTCATCACACTACCCTTCTAGTTTCTAATACAAATTAACGTTTTTCTACATTTATGCAACAGAATGACAGAATAATCAAAGTTCGAGAGGTGCTTACACTTTAAAACAAAATTAAATTAAATAATTAATTTTAACACACTGTGGGCCATACCCCAGCGAGGTACAACCAACCTAACCTATCCTTGCTCACCTTCACTAAACTGAACCTAATCTCTCATGTTTAAATTATCATTTCCTGTACCGTTTCCCGCAGTATGCAGGGTCGGTCTTATGGGTTCCATCTCTCCACTCCTTTCAATTTTGTGGCAAACTCCCAGAGACCCCACATGCCCTCATATCCTGTAGTCGTCGGGCATAGCAGCTACACGTTGCTTATTGTGGGGATGCCGTAGCCATATTCGATATAATATCAAGCACCATCATCCATATTTGGGCGAATCTTTACGACTCTCATGTTTAAATCAAATGAAATAATGTGTGCATACTGTAGGCCCTTTTGCCTCAAAAAAAATCCATAAAGGCTAAAGGTTATTTAAAGTAGTGAGGGTCGTAATATCAATTGTATGAAATTCAGAAATTTAAATTTAAAAACTTATTTTAATTTGTATTAGGTTCCTTCTGATGCTGGCAAAACTTCAGTAAAACTGTTACAATTGGTAACGCAATATAAAAAGTAGTGTTTTAATGGAGATTGGTATCTGCATACTGTTTTAGGGTCGTAGTTTTAATATTATTGCTAAGGCGAAGGTAGTACTGATTTTTAAACTCTTGAACTTTTGATAGGTCAGTAACAGTTCATGAGTTTAGCACTATCTTTTGCTTAACAATCATTAATTATACTATCCTAATACCTTGTACACACATGAGTAAATGAATTCAAATTAAATGTTTAGGTTAATTATACAGCATCCATTTAAGGACACGAATTATTAATATTAGTATTTTAAATTGAAATACTAAATCAATATTTTGTCAATAGTTTATATAAATTATATTTAAGTATTGACTCAATATTTTCAGATTAGTAACTGAATTGAAATCGACATAGAATCTATATTGTTTGTTTGCCCTTCACGGGGCTCTGTAGAACACATTTATTATTTAAATGCATTTAAATTATCAGGTGTATACTAGATATAAGGGTGATATTCTTAATGTTTGCTTATAGGTGAACACTGCTGTAGCCCAGGTAGGTTTGAAGTGGCTCAACTCACATTTCATATTTTGAATAAAATCAAAGCAAATGTCTATATTCATGCCTAACATGAGTTTTGCTAATTAAGTTTAGCACATGCTAGTGCCTCATTTAGCATCTGCTGATCCCATTAAGATTGTTAAAGTTCATGAGTTTTGCCACCATGTTTGTGTTAGCAGTCATTAAGAATACGACCCTAAGTGCCAAATATTAGAGCTTTACAGGGTATGCATGTGTAAAATTTAGCCATCAGTCACTGTATGCTTTAAAAAACCTTTTATGTGTGATAAAATTATTATGTGATATAGTGTGATAAAATACAGTGTGTAATATTAATATAATGTCATTATAAAACTGAGAATTCATTGGAACTAAAAGCACTTTGTTTCAGCCATTTTGTGACTGTTGAGCTTAAAACATTATTTAGTTTTCATATTAGTGTGATGGATTTTGAACGTATAAGTGTGTGCTATACTGTATGAAACGCTTAGGTACATACGTGCAAGTTTTTCTTTTAAAATTACAATTTACAAAACATACTCTGCAAGGAGCCGGTTGGCCTATGGCAGAGGGATCTTAAGATCCAAGTGCTGCAAGATGCATTTTCAATATATAATTACAAAAAATAACCTGCATTGCAAATCTAAAAAAATATAAATGCAGTCATGAAAATTTAAACCAACAATTCATTAATAACATCACTCGATCACCATATATTTAAGGTGCACGTTGCTCTTTGAAAACTTATTATACAACTTTAAATATGAAAAATAAACATATTGCCACCACTACTTGTGTATTTTAAAAATTAACATTTTTCTTTAACATTGGGTCTATGAGCTCAATAGAAAAACGATGCTAGTGCTCTGTGTGGAGATTTTTCGAAGTAACTTTGTGATGCAGTCTTTTAATCCGGCCATGTATAGAATGTCTTTAACATAAAATACTAACATACACAAATGAACATAAGGAATTTATTTCAGAAATTCTCAAACTCATTTTGAAAAATGTTACACAAAAACTGATATTACTTGAAATTGTTTTTTTTTAGCATAATGTACAATAACTTAGAATAATTTAAATAAACAAATTATTGATTAATAAGATTATTGTTTTAAAGTCTCTCCTAGCTTAGGTAATAAAACATTTTAAAAAAACCTCACATCTTAAAAAAAATTTAACGAGAACTTTTCAAGTTGAAAGAAAGCATTGTATCTTTCAGAGGCAGACTGGGAGGAAATGGCCCCTGGGAGGGGGGGACAATTACAGCTCCCAAAGAAAAAGGGACCTCCTAAAAATGCCTAGAACTCCACCCAAAACTTCACTTGGTGCTATTTTCATTTTTGCATATAATAAACGTGTCAATTTCTTTTAAAACTACCCCCAAAAATTAGCCGCCCTAGGCAGCTGCCTACTCTGCCTATTGGTAAATCCATCACTTGTATTAATAATAATTTAACATTTTCAATTAGATTTTAACTCTATTGGTAAACGAAAAATAATAATAACAAAAAAACTTTCCTATTACACGTGTGCACTAAAACAGTGCTTTCTCAAGGGCAGGGGTGCCCCAAGCCAATGAAGAATTCCCCCCCCCCCGGGGACCTATTCAAATTTAAATTTTTTTCATTTGTACAGTAAAACCTTGGATTGCTAGTAATGTTGTCTGAGAGTGTTTTCCAAGACGAGCAAAAAACTTTTAATAAATTGTAACTTGATAAACGAGCGTGGTCTTGCAATACGAGTACATGTGTATACGCTTTGTCACGTGATCACAACTGAGCCGATGGTTCGCATTGATATACTAGTGCTTTAGATTACAAACACGTTTCCGGAACGAATTATGTTTGCGATCGACGGTTTTACTGTAGTTTTAAAATGATTGAATTTCACATTGTTTGCATAACCGTGTTGTGAATGAGTTTCAATTGACCATAAGAAGTATATTTTTAAAGATATCGTCAAATACTATTAAATTATTAACGTTGTCAGCTAATTATACTAGTAAAAGGAAACTATATCGTTTTGTGACACTGTTGAATAAACTATTTTCAATTTTTGTGTTTCAAATAGTCTTTAAACTTTGGAATAAATGAACAGTCATTCTCCCTATTCCGCGAGCGAGCGTAGCAAGCAAACAATCATTCTACAGTTTCCGGCAACAGTTTCTATCAATTCCGGCGAGCCGTAAAAATAACAGCACTTATAATATGCCATATAACAGTGCTTAAAACACACTACTTTCTTTTAAAATGTAAATTAAATATTTTGACTTTGCTAGTATCTGCGGGCACCTATACTAATTATTATAAAAATAAATGGCAAACAAATAGCGAGTTGCTCAGCAGACTACCCCCCTGTGGACACCCCTGCTCAAGAGTATGCTGTAAGTTTTATTAGGTGTGCCATGAGCAAAAAAAAAAAAGTTTGGAACCTCACCGTTTATTATTTTAACAGTTCAACAATGTCAACCTGCTAATCATCTTTTTCTACGTCGGATATCTTTAATTATGTCACTTCCATTGCACTCAGTCTAGCATTTATTCTAATATAAGCATATAGCAAATTACTATGATAAACCTAGCATAAACTACACAGAAAAAACTAAGTGTAATTCATAACTACACGTATTTGAAGCAGTTACCTTTGCTTGCAATCTTTTACTTTTAAGAATGTGCTTCATTTTAGGTGGTATTTGGGGGGGGGGAAGGTTGAGGATCACTGCTCAGTACTGGTCACTCTCTACTAAATATTTTTTTAACTAATAGTGTAGCCCGTCCTAGGATGGTAAAATTAAAAAAAAATCATTTGTACGCTTCTTTTTATGATCAAATCATTTTCCATTGCTTGATGGGTTACTTTTTAATAAATTTCCCATTTTTTCAAATAACACCAAGTATTTTGAGGTAGTCACCCGTCCAAGTAGAGACTGGGCCCACGGTTGCTTAATTTTGGTGATCGGAATAGAACCAACATGTTTAACATGATGTGGAAATTAACATAAAGTACTGTATAGTAGCTATCTATTACAGTACAAATGTTAGTAAGCTTTGAACGTTATGTTACAAACAAGGAAACTATACAATTTGTGTATAATTAGAAATTAAAATGTATTTAACCATAATTGATCTAAAGTATATGCAGTTTCGTGAACGACAAAATGACGCTAAAACAAAATTTTGAACAATTCTATACTTCAAAACAAAACAAAACGGAATTTTCATTTCTAGTTTTTCTTATGACTTACCACCACAGGTCACTCGAAAACCATATTCTGTATCAGCATTGTCCACCTCAAAATTGTTGTAATCGAGAACTTAAATTACTAAAATTAGTAATGAAAAAGAACGAAACGAAGACAAACAACTCATGAAGGTTTCTGCTATATGCTACGTTTTGAAATGCTGACATTTGTTAAAAAAATAGCCTCAGATGTAAGTACGCTTGCCATACACACATTCATAGATGTACTTATCTTTCATCTTAATAATTATGTCTTTTGCGTATTTGAGGTTACATTCTAACAAACGTCATTATTTCCTAATGTAGCAATATGAAATAAAAATACGTTTCGCCAAACTTAGATTGAAGTTGGGGACCTTTGCTGATTGTTTAATATGAAAGGTCCAACAGTATGGTTTTACTGTGAAACGGATAAGATTTTTATGTACTACAACTTTATATCCAAAGGTTACCACGAAAGCTATACTTAATTAACTTCAAATTTAATATTTCCAGGCAGAGTTGTTTAATTTAAATCAAGTGATTCAAGTCAAATGATTCAAATCAAATGATTTAAATCACTAAAAAGAAATCATGATTAAAATCACTTATATACAAATTTTAAATTTCACAGAACAAAACTTTTTTTTCACTTTCTGCCTTTATTTTTTGTTACATGACTTGATGTCTAAGTTGAAGGCCCCGTGCACACATGCTTTTTTGTACAAGCGGTGCCACTGCATCGCTGCTCGTCCAAAAAAACGCATCCGTGCATCGGAAAAAAGGCAGCAAAACTTATGTGTTTAAAATACTCAACATGAAAGAAACAGGCCTACCAATGCAGTCACAGAGTTTCAAGATTTGAACTGATATTTCATTACTTCTAGTTTTTCACTTTATTAAATTATTTGTTTTAAGTTAGTCAACGTTCTACAAGTCATGATTTAAAGTCATTTAGGCCTACAATTTTATACTGTCATTCAGTCATTGTGGCAGTTTTTTATTCTTTGCACTTTTCCAATTCTGTTCTAAAGTTCTGAAATTCAGTTTCATTAAATTTATTTCATTAGTTTTTAATTTGACAAGCATATAAATGATATAATGTTGTTGTTTATTAAATGCACGCATTATAAATGCACACAGTTGGTGTATATTATTTGAAAACTAGGGGGCTAACCCGTCATGTATGACGGGACATTCTAGTTGAACTATTTTATTCAAATACTGAAGGTCACTCAATGAAGGACGTTTCCTTCTCCCCTCCCCCCACCGCCCTCACATGTGTTTGCTTAAAGGTTTTTGTCCTTGTTCGTACACATCGCCAGACAGACTAGGCTTAAATATTTGAAAATTAAATAAAATTTTAAATTTTTTTCTTGAAAAATGTTCATTTAAAAAATCAAAAAATCTGATTTAAATAAAAATCTGATTTTTTTTTAAAAAATCATGATTTTTAACAACCCTGTTTCCAGGTAAAAGTATTGCCAGTAAACTTAAGACAACACCTGTGCAAAAGAAAAAACTATTTCAGCTTCGTGATAACCTCGAGGTCTGATTTAGTAGTTCACTAAAAAGAAACGTTTTGCCAAGCTTCTTTGAGCATTAGTAATCTTTTCCGATAGTTTATGGAAATATATTCGGCTTTAAAAACGAAGCAAAACATTCCATTTATATTACCAAGTGTGCAGGCACGCACGCACACACACACGCGCGTAGGTTCCACTGAAACTCGCTCTACTTTGCTTTGGTTAACTTATTAATATCATATTACATTTATACTGTGCATTGCATTTTTAATACATCTGACGTTAAACAGTATAACGAAAATATTTTTATTATCTGATTTCATACGTGTTTACATGTATGGTGCTATATTGAAAAAAATGTTGCTGATTTTTTTTGGCTCGCTTCGCTCGAAGCTAAAAAAACAAATATTGGAAGGGAAACAAAGCACTGATGCCGGATACTGCCGACCTAAAATTTTGTAGCCAGTAGTGTAAAATAAAGATGTTATTTTACAACCTGCCTACCAACAACATTACATAATCCCACCCCTCATATCAAAGTGATGCAGGACAAAGCGACCCTGAATGTCAAAACCCTAGTTGGATTATTGTTGTAAATCAATTTACTAAATATGTTCTTAATATTAGATAAAATATTTATGTTATTTCTTTATTTAGAAATAATTATTAGCTTATTTCAATTAAATACTTATTTTTTAACACAACATTGTTTTTATGAAATGTGCCCCTGCACCCTAGGTGTCTGCTTAGGTTCGCCTAATGGACGGGTTCACTTATAAATTCACAGGCTCGAAATTCACAAGCTTAAATGGCAAAACATTTCATCTTGGACATGCTACTAAATCAGCAATTACAAAAAAAAAATGAAGTGTATAACAGTTGATCGCCAAACGTCCACAACTCATCAAGAGCTTGGAAGTTGGGGACCTGTAAAGGTCCAACAGCACGGAATATTTAAGTGCTGTGACAATCTAATTTTGAACACACATGTCAAATCTCAGTAACGCAATTTTAAATCAATTATTGCTGCCATGTTAAGTTTGTCTACAAAAAACATACGTTATTTTACACACAAAGCAAATGTAGACAAAAACAAAGCATTTTATAACACCTGATGGTATTTTTTCATCTTTAAAATAAAAATATTAAGCTTCTTATCGCCCTTTGAAAATGACAAAATGTTAAAATTTTTGGGTCCATGGGTCCAACGTGAAGGGAAAAAACAGTAATTGCATAAAAAGAAAATCACGCAACAAAAACTAACTTTGGATTTTTTATGGAATATCAAAGCAAATATTTCTCAATCTGTGGCCCAAGGACCAATTGTGAATTATTAAAGGTAGTACACACCAGGATTCTTTGTTGCGAGGCTGAATCGCGTCAGTAGCGATTTAGACCCACAACAATGTTGAAATGTTTCGGGGCTGAATTACGTCAGCTCAGATTCATGTTTCTTGACTCACGTCGAAATGGGAAACATTTAAACACTGTTGCGAAACACTTCATTGTGTGGACGCTTTTTGAAACATGAACAAAGACTCAAAGAGCTCAGTTTGCTATTAATTATTAAAGACTAGGCTTTTAAAATACTGTTAAACTACTTGAGGACCTTCTGTGTAAATTCACAACTAAATTATGTTTTGGGGATTTCGAACTATTGCCCCATCTCCTAATTTCAGGGTGAACTGAATGTGTTCTCGGCTGAGAAAAGCTTGTGTGCCCAGTGCCCACCACCGTTTCTGTTTTATTCGCCCCTCTTGATCAATGACAATGTAAGCACATATTGAAAGGGCCACTTCTGCAGATGATAATGACACAGTGAAAGCCAGAAGGCTGGAGAGAAACTGAGTATAGGTGTGGGCACGGAACACTGTTACGGGTCTGAATCGCATCAGTTGCGTTTCTGCCCTGCAACATTGCATCGGAACAGCCCCGCAACCATGTATCGCAACAAAGTATCCTGGTTTGTATTAGGCTTTCTATTCAAGCAAAAACACTGGTTAGAGGCGAGAACTCTAGTTGATAACTGATAGTAACAAGACATTTAGCCTCTAACCAGCCTTTTGATTTAAAAAAAGCATAATAGCAGTTGCTTAATTGATGATGATTATTTCACAATTGGCACTTGGGTCACAAAATTGAGAAACATTTGTTTTTTGTCACATGTAGTGCCGGCCTTTGGGGGTGGCGAGGTCATGCACCGCACAAGGGCGCCCCTCTTAAAATTCTTTTATATTGTTTATTGGATCGAAACATTTTCACCTTGTAAACATAACTTGACCTTTGTCAAGGTCTACAATGTCACAAAACAGATTATCCAGTTTAGGAATTATATCCATTGAAAATGAAATCGCCAAAAATCTCGAATTTTCTGCATTAATTAAAGATTTGACCGATAAAAAGGCCAGAACAGCCAACTTTTAATCTTCAGATATTAATTAAACTTAAGTTTAAAATTTTCTTTGTGATCTTTGCACTAGTTTGTCATTTTTTAATCTAAAAATTATAGTTTTCTCTTGGACATAATCGATGTGTTTTTTGTACTAATTAATGAAGCAAATATTTTCATTTTTTTCACTTCGAATGGGGCGCCCTTAAAAGATCTGCCCAGGGCGCCATGCAGGCCAAGGCCGGCACTGGTCACATGGCCCAAAACAAGATTCATACATCTGTCGTTTCTTCAAGTGCAACAAAGCATACCTCACTTGATTGAGGGGTTTATTGTTCCCAGATAATAGAGCCTAATACAATGATACAATTAAGGATTTTTCAAAATGTCTCATGTAACAGATACCAATTTTCTACCTTATTTGACATGGTGCATTCAATAGATTTAAGATCACCCACTTGCAAAAATATTCCTAGGTTTTTCGTCCACTTCCAAAAGTGTTTTCTAGAACGTTTATCACGCCGTGGCCACCACACACTATGGAAACAATAGTAGTTTTATTTTTTATTTTTGACAACACTGCAGCATGAATAAAATGAAAACAACAATGTTAAAAAGGAGAGAAGAATTTCACATTAAGAAATCTTACTTTTTTAAGTTTAAAAACTATCTTAGAAAGTGATACTCTCAGCCCAGCCATACACCAATGCAATCAGAAGCCGTTTTGCTGCTCAACTTTTTTTTATCTAGCTACAATTACACAGAGCAAAAATAATTTCGCACCACCAAAAATTTATACTTGCTTCGCCTTTCGAAGAAGCTTGCGATGATAGAAGGTTTCAGGGACGTACTGGCCCGGGTGGCAAGGCGACAAATGTCACCCGCGCCAGTCCTTCCACGCGCCGGTGCGTCAAAAATGTACTTTTATACACTGTCGAGTGGTGCACGTAATATGTGTTTAGATACGTACTTCAAAAACTATAACACATACATTTTTCTAATTTAACCCAATTGTTAACAGCACTTTGAAATATACAATTCTACGAGCATAACTATATGGTATTACTTGAAAAACCCAAAACCCTAAAAAAACCAACAGGAGCGCCTAACGAAAATTGTGAAGGCGTCGGGAACTTCGACAAATTGGAGGGACCGCGAGAGCCTTTTTGTGAAACGTAAATTTACATTTACCAAAATTTAAAAATTATGGGTGTATGTGCATGGTGCTATATTGAAAAAAATGTTGCTTATTTTTTTTTGGCTCACTTCGCTCGCCGTTAAAAATATTTATATTGAACGGGAGACACGAAACGCCGATGTCGGATATTGCCGACCTAGAATTTTATAGCCAGTACGTGCCTGGAAGGATTTGATACAAAAAAATTAAGGACTGTGTCACTTTTTCTGAAAAAAAAAAGGATGTAAGAAACCTATTGATTAAATTCTTAAGAATATTTGTTATGACCCACCTTTTTATCGGGAAAAAATGACACAATCATAAAATCTTATTTAATCCCACTGACATCACAAGCTTCTTCTTATGACGAAGAAAGTATACACAGCCAGCAACAGCAAAAGATAAAAGTAGGCAATATGAGGCAATCAGCTCGAAGGCCATGTAGTAGGGGGGAATTGCTCCCGATCACAAATGATTGTCATTCAGGTAAAACAATATGTTGGGAATTGGCAATTGCCAATAAAGATTTGGATTGGATTCAATCCAATAGAAAACAACAAATCCAATGCACTGGTCAACACTGCCTGACCAATTAGTATCCCACAGTAGAACACCAGTGCGGACTTTTGCTTTTGACGTTTGTGCCCTTGCCTTTTTGGTGTATGACTGGTTTAAGATGAGATGATAGTCACATAAATCCTACTTATTCGTGAGTCCCTTTAACACGAGGGTTTGCAAAAAAGTCTAATATAAGAACATAAAAATACAAACCTCTAAAAAAGTTGGCTAACAATGAACACTACTACACGGGAGTATTTTGTTGCAAACGGTGTTGAAATTTATAGGCTTGCTTTATGAAATTTCCGTGTTGGCTGTTCGACCAATGATCAGAAATCGAGTGTGGAAGATCCTCCTTACATCACAACATCGTTTGCAACAAAGTAATTCCGTATATTAAGAGCACAAGGATAAAATACTAGATAATAGTGAGAAGCTAATCTTCTCAAAGAATGACCATGTAATGTACATACCTTCGAAAGAAAAGAAAAAAGGAATTGTGGAGTGGGATTGAAATTATTAATAAAAAAGTATCAAGTGAGCTCATTGCAACTGAAGTAGAAATAATTTCTAGAAAATTCTTTCTAATGCTAAACAAATACGAGCATACACGTCCAAAATGAACTGAAGGTAAGTAGGTAAAAAATAATAATACTAAGGTGTGAATTCAACAACGAACCGTGATACTTTAAACATCAGCTTAGGGTTTAGGATGTTGTGGCGCCTATTCCTTTAGGTTCTGGCCGTTTTGGCACAAAAGCATAAAATAAAAACATAAAAACCATATAAGTTGGAGGTCTTGTTTCATCATTAAGTCAAATGGCCCGCGCAATATGCTATCATCGCAAATTAAGAGTGCTACGCAGTTGTATCCAAGGCTACCTAGTTTTCATCATTTAATATATAAAAAACGTATATTTTATTGTAAATTTTATTTTACACCTGTCCTATTTTTGTAAATGTTTAATTTTGATGCAATTCTTCTCAAAGTAATTCTTTAGTTTTAATCTTGCATTCTAAGTTGTATATGAGCCGTTGAGTTTGGTAACTTTAAGAGGCTACACATCACAAAATTACTTCGAAAAATCTCCGTAAACAGCACTAGAATCGCTTTTCTGTTTAGCCCATAGACCCAATGTTAAAGAAAAAATGTTAATTTTTAAAATACACAGTCGCGGCGGCAATATGTTTATTTTTCATATTTAAAGTTGTCCAATATTACGCTTTCAAAGTGCAATTCTGCACCTTAAATATATGCTGGTCGAGTGATAGAATGACAAAAAAATTGTAAGTGCTATTATATTTTTAAAATTCGAGAATTTTCTAACTCTTATGTTAAACTACATTGAGTACGCGCTCGTAAGCAAAAAACATCCACTAAAATGTTGGTAATTCGTAAAAAATTTAAAAAAGCAGAAAAAAATCAGCAAGTGAGCCAATGTGTTGGCTTCACTGTGGTTTTTTAAAATTATTTTTAGATATTTGTACGAGCATTTTAATGGATGTTTTTTTGCTTACGAGCGGGTACTTAATGGAGTTAACATAAGAGTTAGAAAATTAGCGAATTTTGAAATAATTTTTAAAAATATAACCGCACTTACCAATTTTTTTTGTCATTCTATCGGGAAATTTTATGCTTTCATGCCAAAACGTCCCATTCACATAATGCTTTGTTTTAATTTAAAACCACCATCCCCTTAATGCTTTTATATAGGGTCTATAAAACGCGCCGCGGACGTCAATGGGTCAATATATAGTGGCGCTGGCATCGTTAAAACGTTTGCGAAAAAATGTTTTTAAAAATATTTCTAACGACTTATAAAATATAAAAGGTATGTCATGACGCATGATTGAAAATAAAATTAACTTACCTTCATAACTTGTTGAAATTCCTGTAAAACGATCACAAGAGGCAAAAATAGACGAACCATGCAAAAGACTAGCAAACTTTTTTGTTGGATCATTATCTTCGAACAAAAAAATAGATCTGCCAGAGAAGTACAGTAGTAGCGGCTACTGAGTCAGGCTTTTACTCCTCTTGTGTGCGTTTAATCGGAATACAACATATTATTAAAGTAAGTTAATTTTGTTTTCTTATTCATGACGTACCTTTTATATTTTAATTAAGACATAAGAAATATTTTTAAAAACTTTTTTCGCAAACGATAAGTGTTAACGATGTCAGCACCCCTATATCGCCCTTACAGCGCCTATATATCGCCCCATTGATGTCCGTGGTGCTTTTTAAAGTTTCTTAAGTGATGCTCTTGCAGCTAAATTTTCTCTCCAACCAAGTGTCGTGAAACTCCCGAGGGCTTACTATTTATGTGATCAAACGGTACCTACCATTATAATTCTCTCTACAAGTCACAATATTAATATATCTTTTTTATTTTTTGTTACACTTACCTCGGTACTATAGCGAGTGTGGGGTGTGGTCAATGGGCATTTTCTGTGATTTTTCTATACAAACGTTATCTTTCGTAAACGAAACATATCTTAAAATTTAGGTTCAAATAAAATTTTAACTTGATAATGTACATACCATGAAGTAGAGAAAACTATTGGATTCGTGACTTATGTGACAACATCCTATGATTAAACTCACCGTTAAACAAATAAAGAGATTACGTAAGGAACATAAAATGCTCGACTCCACTATATAAAAAGAGACAATCAACGAATCCCGAAAACACAATTTTAAAGGTTTCAACAAAAAAAAAAATTTGAGAGAAAAAAAAAAGAATATTTAAGGGAAGGCGCATCGAAAGGATGAGGTTTACGAAAGAAGGTAGTAGACAAAAAACAAACACACTTCTGTATTTAAAACTTAGCTTTTGAATGAAGTTAAAAAGTTTCATCTGAAATGTGGCGGTTGCCCCATCATCATCGGTCGACCTCCAGCCTGATAGCTCAAAGGGTGGGCTCCAAATGCCATCGGAACATTCTGCTGCATCGCTGCAACAACAACAAATAAAAACCACCCACGAGTTAAAAAAAAAGAAACTTACGAGTTTAATAAAGAAATGTAGGTTTAATATATGAGGACGATAAGAGCGGACAGAAAGAAAAAACATAAGCATGAAATCGATTGGTAACAATTGACTGGCCTTGTTTTAATCCGCAAACGAAGCAGACTGAGTGTCTCACTTACCTTGCGTCATCCCCATTGGGGGTCTCAACAGTGTCATACCGTTCAATGAATTCTGAGGTACAACCTGACCCGGTTTCACGGGGCTTGGAGTGCCCATTGGAGATCGGTGCTGATATTTAGGAAAAGTCGATCTTTTTTCTTCCTATAAACATTAAATACAAAAATATGAGACCTGGAACGACGATCAAATTGTCGCATACAGTAAATATGGCCAACAGTCTTTGCAATGAATCGATAATGAATTGAATCTAACCCATTCCGAATAAAAACTGGAAAACTCATACGGTAAGAATGAATTCCATTTTTTTAATTAAACCATTGGTTTTCATTAAATAAATCACTGCTTCTGTTTATTTCTAGTATAATAGATTGATGCCATTCATAAGAAGTAGGGTTTCCATTACCGGTCACCTTATAGCGTTACCGGTTACTTGGTAATGCAGCGTTACCTAAACCGGTAAATTTCGGTAATAAAGCTAAAAATTGATAATCCATTTAAACAAAACACTTCGCACAAAGCATTCATTTCATCTCACAATCTGTTCTCCTATTTTATTCACTATTTTTAGATATATTGTTATTTTCTACATGCGAGCGAGCGGTGGCTGTGTGTGCCATTCTATCAGACAGCAAATTTTTTGAGTGTTTTTTTTTTTTCCACCATCGATTGCTTACTACTAATGAGCCGTACGTTATATTCTCTCCAATTCCCTCCGTGAATTTACACGCACGACACACAGGCCCGGCTCTATGGAACCAAGCACCCTGATGCAACCTTCAGTTCAGCGCCCTTAATTAGCTTTTTGTGGAAGACTGTTAAATAGGTTTGCATGCCGGAGGCTCAACAAAAACGTCAAATTAATTTTATTTTTATTGCCTGGTAAAGGCGATAGGCAAGCAAATACGTTTTACCCTGTATTTTTCTATTTCTGTGGTGGTCAAGGAAGACAGCTGGCAACATCGGCCAAGTGGCAACCAGATGCCACAACACATTTACAGTTCCTGTTTTTCACGAATTTTGTTCAAGAAAGTTGTGTTCTTGAATTGTGGGACGACAAGCAAGGGCAGATTGGTTTGAACCAAAATGCCTACCTTTATCTTTAGTTTAAATAAATCCAATTGTTTTGAGAGGTGCGTATAAAGAAGTAGGCACACATCAATCACATTATATCTTTGATTTTAAACACCAACTAAAATCGAGTAGCGAGCTCCGAGTGACGAACGATATATCACTCGAGCCAAATACCACTCAAATGAATCAGTCGAGTTATGCAAATCTAATATTATATATATATATATTATGCCAGGTCTGTCCTTTTCATGTGAGTAACGTTTTAACCCTTGAACCACGTCGGAATTTATATACATTTAAATGAATGAACCGTTTTTTTTTTTTTTTTCTCAAGGTCAACTATATGTTGCACCCGTCCCATCCAAGAACCCCATGATATTAAATTGGAGAGGGGAAAAGGTTGGAAAGTGTAAAAGGGGGAGAGAAAGAAAAGTGGGAGGGGGTGACGGAAATTGAAATGAAAGGAGTAAAAAAAAAAAGAAAAAACGACGCGCATGCGCAAACCAGAGAAAATGAAACGCTCATTTTCTCTTTCAAATATAAAAAAGGGGAGGGGATAATAGTAGCAAAATTAAACTAGAATTTTTTTGCTCCGCCCTTTTATGAATTGGGTTGTTGGGTTTGTTACTTGGTATGACGGCATAAAAGGGCGGAGGAAAAGAAATTCTAATGCTGGTCACAATTGCCTGTGAATTTTGCTCCCGTCATTTATGACGGGTTACCCCACTAGTTAACTTATATTGATTGATTTAAATTGATATTACAAAGTACAACCAGATATGATCAAAGCACAGGCGACACCGGGCGCCCAATGCGGCGCATCCTTTGCTTACCATGTGGAGCCGGTACTGACAGCACAAGCGACAATACATTGTGTAACACCCTGTAATGCGTCTTTCCGTCCCTCCCGTAGCCTGGGGGTACCTGGAGATGTAAGGGACGTACTTCCGTCCCTTCCCTCCCTCTCGAAGACTCCAAAGCTCCATGAAACATCCTGGTTCCGGTATCAGCGGATGGATACCCGTCGAAGCATGGTCCCCAGGGCATGGGCACCCCTGAAAAGGTGTACACAGGCTCTGGGTATAAAAGACCATGTTTCGATAGATTCTGGGTCCATTCTCTGATATCGAAACTATGAAACTAATCATATTATGGTCCAGTGGCGAAAGCACGCCACACTGAAACTCTTCTCTGTTTAATGTATCATTATGGTTTGGGGTGCATTAAATAAGTAATCGTCAACCTGCATACGTCTCGCCTGTTATTTCATTCTTCTCCTAGCAACGTCGATGCTCTGAAATATCTGAGAGAACGACCCCGGCACCAGCAGGACTCAGGTGGTATATCACAACCCCTCTCTTAACGAAAAGCGGTATCCACTCTAGTCAAGAGAGTCTACAACCTGAGCCCCGTAACAAGAGCTCTACATTGTTACAATTGTATCTTGTATGTGAAATTTTAATTTCCAACTCAGTAGTTTTTAAATATTGGTCAATTCTTTTTTCCAAATTAATATAAAACTTTTTACCAAAAAAACAATATTGAAAGGTCAATTTACCGGTAATACTGATGTAACAAAATAGACCGGCACTACCAGTTTACTGGTAACGATAAAACCAGTAATGAAAACCCCAATACGAAGTCATACGGCATAGTACGTTATTATCTATCTGACTTCATGTATTGGAGACTAAATTTGTACAAAATTTTAACAGAATGCGCAGAAAATATATTTTTCACTTGTCAACAATGAAATGTAAAAAAAAATATTTTTTTTTGGAAAACAAATCGAATGAAGAATCATGTATACTTTTGAATCGATTCATTTGATTAATTTTAAGGTTTGAATCAGTTCAGTTCATCGTATATAATTAATCAGAACTATTCAAATCGATTCTACGATTAATCTAATCCAGAATACAGCAACCCCTAGTATACAGGCAACTCACGAGAGATACGTCCTCCTCAGGATGAATGATGCGACTTGACGGTCCTGTTGTACTGATTACGTTTGGCTTTCTAACTGTTGAATCGCCGCTGATTGTGGCAGACTTGCTCACCGTTGATGACGAGTTGGTTGTAGCTGAATGATATTAAAATAATAAAAAAAACATAAAATCTTAGTTCAAATAATTAGATATAGAGTCAGACTTGTTTATAGCGACCTCGAATACGACAATTTCTATGAATTTTACCGTTTTCGTTGAAAACAGCAAGAAAAATTGTGAAGTTGTTGGAACCCATAGATCCAATGTAAAGAAGAAACGTTAATTTTTAAAAAACACAGTCGCAGCAATATGTTTATTTTCATATTTAAAGTTGTCCAATATTAAGTTATCAAAGTGCAATGTGCACCTTAAATATATGTTATGCTGATCGAGTGATAGAATGACAAAAATATTTTTTAAAAACTATTTCAAAATCGCGAATTTCTAACTCTTTATGTTAAACTCCATTGAGTCCGCCCAAATAAGAAAAAAACATCCATTAAAATGCTCGTAAAAATACGTAAAAACAATTTTAAAAAATCAGCACGTGCGCCAATGTGTTGGCTTCACTGTGGTTTAATCGTTGTTTTTTAAAATTATTTTTAGGTATTTTTATGAGCAAATTTCGAAATAAGTTTTTAAAAATAGAACTGCACTTGCCAATTTTGTGTCATTCTACCACTTGACCAGCATATATTTACGGTGCACATTGCACTTTGAATGATCAAAATTGGACAATTTTAAATACCAAAAATAAACATATTGCCGCGACTGTGTATTTTAAAAATTGACATTTTTTTTTAACATTGGGTCTATGGGCTAAACAGAAAAAACGATTCTAGTGCTGTTTGCGGAGATTTTTCGACGTAATTTTGTTATGTGTAGCCTCATAAAGTTACCAAACTCAACGGCTCATATAGAACTTGGAATGCAAGATTAAAACTGAAGAATTACTTTGAGAAGAATTGCATCAAAATTAAACGTTTACAAAAAAAACAGGACACGTGTAAAATAAAATTTACAATAAAATATACATATTTTTTATTAATAATCTATTTAAATGACGAAAAATAGGTAACCTTAGATACAACTTCAGGCTCGTCATACGACTAATGCAGCACATACGACAATGCGGAATAGTAACGTAATTTGTCTCGATTGCTGAAAATGAAGAACGTGTATATGGCATAGGCCCTAATGCGTGTATGAATTAAAACATTGGACTGAGACATCTATTGGCTATGGAGCCCTGTTGAGGACATAAGATATTTTTTCTTTATCTCGTCCGGACGAGACAATAAAGTCGGGTCAAAATAAAAGGATGAACAGATGAACATTGTGGGGTAACTCTAAAACCTGAAACATCGGATTGATTGAACACTGTACTAACATGGGTGCAGAACAACATAACCGTTTTTTTAATTAAATCATGTGATTTTCTTTATTGACATTCTGGAGGGCTGCGGCCCCAACAGACCCCATGCAACGAGCTTTATTTAACGTAACAGCACCTAATCACCGAAATAGAAAAGTATAGTTTTCCTCCAAATCTATATGCATTCTGTTCCAGGTTTTAGAGTTACCCTACAATATTCATCCATTCATCCAGACCCAACTTAGTATCTCGTCTGGACGACTTACTGTAGTATCTCATCCGGACGAGATAAAAAATATCCCTCTTTCTATATTTAAATCTAGAGTGGTGGATCAATACCTTTTAGGACACTGGTCACTAGGACCTCGTTTCACCTCGTAGGTGTACACAGGTCCAAGGTACAAAATGGACCACGCTCCTCTTTGTCCACTCTTTTGCTCAACTTTTGTACTACGTCGATTATTTCATCCATGTAACGTTCATGTTTCAATACAAGAGTGAATAAAAGTGTTTACAATATGAAACTACGTTATCTTCTGTTCCGAAACTAATCCTTCTCTAGACAAGCCAGAGACACCATAGGGCAAGAAAGTGTAACACCCAGTAACTTGTGATCCCGCCAAAACCATAGCCTGGGGGTAAACAACTCACGCTTGTCCCTCCCTCCTTCTCTAATTGATATTCTAGTGGCGGATTGATACTCCTAGGAGTAGAACCATAGTCACTTGGACCTGGTTACACCTCGTAGGTGTACACAGGTCCAAGGTATAAAAAGACCATGTTCCTCTTTGTTCTTTGTCCACTCTTGCTGAACTTTTGTACTATGCTGATTAACATATCTGTATCAGATCATGGGCCCGTGGACGCACCTTTAATAATGAACATTCATTCTTGTAACGTTACTGTTTCTGTGCAAGAATGAATAGTGTTTTACAATATGTGAATATGAAACTGCGTTGTCTACCTGTTCTGAAACTAACCCTTCTCTAGACAAGCCGGAGACACCATAGGGCAAGAAGACATTGATCCCGAAGGAGCAACAACATCTTCCAACCAAGAAGGAAGATGCACATCAATAGCGGCCAGAATAGATGGTCACCATCCTTCTGAGCAGATTACAACCCTATGCAGAAGGATGACTACAATCCATCACCATCCGACTACTTCTATGGCTTGAATCTTCTCCATGCGGTCACCGCACGATCAAGAGAAGAAACGAGTTATAGAAAAACATCAAAATGAATTCGTAATTATTCATGAGGTCGCCATAAAGCTCACAGTTTTATGTCTGTGTTAATCACTGCTGTCCACACATTATTCAGATGATTTGGGTTAATGAAATGATTAGTTTAATTATATTAAAATTTATATTATATTAGTATATTATATTAGTACACTTCCCAGTGTGGCAGTGTAGTAATTTTTTTTATAGAAAAACCCATGTTATGGTTTAAGCAAAAAAAACAAAACAGGTTTAAACCAAAAAAACCGGGTTAAATTGGTTTTTATTCAAACTAAAAAAAAACAGCCACTCTGTAAGAAACTAATGGTAAACGAAGCTAAGCTGAATAGGTTCTTCCCTTACTACCATTAAGCAAATTGTCTGCTCAATCCTATGTGACATACGCTCGCACACACAATAGTAATGTCAGTTCACTATACACTGTATGAGCTGGTACAACTAAAATTTTGGATACTTGTTTAAACCAAAGTACAGGGTGTTCCGTTCATTTTAATGACGGATTGCGAAAAAAAAAATGAGAAATGACGGATAGTAATTAGCACTAAACGAAAGAAAAACTCAAAGAATTTTACCTCACGAATTTGAATTCGACCTGTCGCTTGTCTGCTTGACTTAATATCAACAGCAACATCAAAGGTTCTGACAGAGAGTTTCCCTTCTGTATAACTTTTTATTCTGTGGTTTTATATAAAAGACGGCATTGTTGTGTCGCCAATTTGTGCCTTCATTAAAAATAATTTCACACGGCGAGACCCATCCAATGCAATCGTATATTGGTTACTGTTTCCATGAGTGCCACCATATTTGTGCTACAAAGCTGCTTTAATAGTAAATAAGTCATAATTTTGTCGGGGGTTTACTCCCCTGAGGCGTAACTCTCTTTACCGTTCTCAACGTATGGCTCCCGTAGTCACTTTTGACCACGGTCATCCCAGTTTTGCCCCCGGTAGGTCAGAAGTGGGCCCGGGGTTGCCCACCACTCTGCCGGGTCCTAACCGACCAGGATCAGTCGACGCTTTTTCGACAGTAAAAACCTTGGTTTAAACCTTTCCAACGACTTGCTTCGGAAGGAACATATAACTAAATCAGTGAGCAAAGCCAATAATATGCTACGGTTCACACAGCGTACATTAAAATATTGCACAGAAAATATAAAAAAAGTTTGTTATTTGACTCTTGTAAGATCATTTTTAGAATATATTGTTCACCTATTTGGAATCCATATATAGAGTTAATTTAATTTATGAAATAAAAAAGATACAGCACAGAGCTGCAAGATTTGCTAAAAGAAAATACATGTTTTCTGACAGTGTAACCCTAATGATCAGTGTTGAAATACTGCCATTAAATAATGTATTTGTATTTTGAAACTAGTGGGGTAACCCGTCATAAATGACGGGAGCCAAAGTCACAGGCAATTGTGTCCTACCTTAGAATTTCTTTTCCTCCGCCCTTTTATGACGACAGACCAAGTAACAACCAATTAGAAATTGATGACGTTCATAAAACAGCTGAGCAAAAGAAATTCTAATGCTGGGCACAATTGACTGTGATAAATTCTAGTTTAATTTTGCTACTATTATCCCCTCCCCTTTTTTATATTTGAAAGAGAAAATGAGCTTTTCATTTTCTCTGGTGTGCTCATGCGCGTCGTTTTGTTCCTTATTTTACTCCTTTCATTTCAATTTCAGCCACCCCTCCCACTTTTTTTCAACTCTCCACGTTTCTCTCTCTCCACCCCCCCCCCTTCTACACTTTCCAACCTTTTCCCCTCTCCAATTTAATATCATGGGGTTCTTGGATGGGAAGGGTGCAACATATAGTTGACCTTGAGAAAAAAAGCTGTTCATTTCTTCATTTATTTAAATTTATATAAATTCCGGCACATCGTTAGTCCACACACACACATACATACATACACAGATCTGGGATATTATATACATAATAATTACATTTTATTTATAGTATTTTAGTATTATAAATACAACAAAATACTATTTAAAAAAATTGTCACTTTCTTTGGTGAATAAGTGCATGGAAACCTTGACAAGTTAAGTTGGAATGTCTTCATTACAGACATTCCAGTATTAAACCAGTTTCCAAGTATCAAGACTTTCTTCATAAAGTTGAATTCAACTTTAATTTATTTCAACTGTTAGTACTCACCAAGGCAAATAAGATAAAGTAAATATTTTAGTATTTTAAATACTTTTTTGAAAATGTCTTGTATTTTAAATAAAAGTAAAAATACTATTTTGTATTTTAATTTAAACACATTTGTAAGAAACTATTTTGTAATTTATTTAAAACTAGTGGGGTAACCCGTCATAAATGACCGGAGCAAAATTCACAGGCAATTGTGCCCAGCATTAGAATTTCTTTTCCTCCGCCCTTTTATAACGTCAGACCAAGTAACAAAAAAATTAGAAATTGATGACGTTCATAAAAGGGCTGAGCAAAACAAATTCTAATGCTGGGCACAATTGCCTGTGATAAACTGTAGTTTAATTTTGCTACTATTATCCATTCCCCTTTTTATATTTTAAAGAGAAAATGAGTTTTTCATTTTCTCTGGTGTGCGCATGCGCGTCGTTTCCATTTCAATTTCAGTAACCCCTTCCCCCTTTTTTCTCCCTCCACGGTTCTCTCTCTCTCCCCCCTTCTACACCTTCCAACCTTTTACCCTCTCCAATTTAATATCATGGGGTTCTTGGATGGGGAGTGTGCAACAAATACTTGACCTTGAGAAAAAAGTGGTTCATTTATTCATTTAAATTTATATAAATTCCGACGTGCTTCAAGGTTTGTACAGCGTTAAACACACACACACACAGACCTGGCTTATATATATGTGTGTTTTTAAAAGAATTTCCCTAACATTGCTAATGACATACAAACCGTAGAGCACAGCAAAGCCATGCCCTACTTGAACGTCTGCTAACTGAAGAAAACATTGCATTGTTAGATGGCATCCTCAATAGAAATCCTCGTATAAGTAGACATGGCCATTCAAAGCCAATAATCAAAGAATTGCAAGCAAGAAGTGATGCATAGTTTTGGTATTTTTCTCAAATGTATTTAGACTATGGAACACCCTTCTTGCAAACAGTTCTATGTTAGAACGATTTTAATTTTATAATAGATTTTATTTTGACAAGGACGCCTAAACTTTGTCTAAATGACAATTACTTGTGATCGGGAATTATCTCCCCTGCCACATGGCTCTCGAGCTCATTGTAGGTGTACTCTGAGTTGAACTCAGGGTGGCTGGTTTTTTCAGCTTAAAGAAAAAAACCTAATTAACCAGTTTTTGTTTAAACCTGTTTTTTCGTTTTAAACCATAAAATATGTTATTTATAAAATAAATTACTACACTGACTATAAGACACGGCCACACTGGGAAGTGTATATTTTTGCATATTGTGCATATTTTCATTTTTTATTCAACGGCCAAATACTAATGTAATATAAATATTATAAAAGTAATTAAACTAATAATTCCATTAACCCAAATCATCTGAATGTGTTTGGGCAGCAGTGATTAACATAGACATAAAAACTTCAGTTACAATCTGCAACTCCCATGACCTTTATGAGTTACAGTATCACCAATGTAGTGTAGCATATGGTGGGAATGAAGTCTTAATTTTTGTTTGCATATTAAATACCAACAGATTCAGTACAATTTACAAAAAAAAAATTAGTTGTCTTTGGTTAAACCAAAGGTTTATTTAAAAAAAACCAAATGGTTAAAACCACGCCACCCTGGTTGAACTGAATTGAATTTAATGAACTCTCACTTTGACATACCAGTCAGATTGTCTAAACGCGTACTTTTTATGTGACTGTAGCAAAGTAGCGTGTCATTCGATTGCAGATGAACCGAAAAATGAAATTTTCAACGTGACAACCTTGAATTTTTATGAAATTTTATACACGTGTAGCAATTAGCAAAAACGAGATCCCTGAAATTTGTTTTGCCACATGTTTAATTTAGAAGGTTATGCCTGGTGTCGAAAAGGATATGTGAACATGTATATAAACGAACATTACGTACAACAGGTACGTTTTAAAGAAAAAATGTCTTACCAGTGGGAGATCCCGTGTTACTCGGAGCGCTACTGTAGGCTGGGAATGTATGTTTGGGTGCGGCTGATGCAACGACGGCAGTCGTAATTGACGACGAAGAAAGAGGTTTAAAATCGGCGCCAACAGCAATGGGAGAAGAAGACATGTGACCCTTCATATTTAAAAAGAAGAAAAGAAAAAAACGATTATAGGTTACACTAGGATCGATTGCACTATTCAGCATTGTTAGAGACCTCAAAAAAGACGCCGAAATTACAAATAACGTTAGGATTATCAATTGAAAAAGCTATTATCACGAACAGAAGAATACATACCGGCGGCACGAGTCCAGCAGCCGGGAAGAGTGGCTTACTGGAAGATGAAATGATGGCTGGAGATTGCGTTGTCAGGGCCATATGTCCATAAGGGGCTGCTGATGGACCAGGTTGCATCATTGGAACCATTGGACCCATCATTGGCATTCTGAAATATACATTGAATATCGAGAGAAAACAGTTTTGTGAAAACAACGTCATAGTCTAAAATATAAGACGTCGAAAAACATACCCCGGTCCCATGAAATGAGGTCCCAAAGCACCTGAAATCATTCAATTCAAACAGAACAACATTAATGAAAATGCTAACGGCCACATAAACAGACGACTACAAAATCATAAAAAACCCAACCCATTTGGGGCATGTGCCCCATGGACATCTGAGGAATGTGTCCCATCATGTGGGCCATGGCCGTGGGTGGCATCCCGTGACCAACCGTCATGTGGCCGCCTGTCATTGGACGTATCATCGGATTGTGTGTCATCCTTGGCTGTATTCCATTCATAAGTTGCGGTGTAAGGTCTGGTTTCAGCTTTTTTACAGATGACTCCGAATCACTGTCCGAATCTATCGACCAGATAATAAACAATTCGAATTAACAACAAACTCGATTCACATTTAAATCCATCTTCTATGTATATCCTTCTACTCGCCACCTCCCATCTCCACCTGCTTGCACCTCTAGTAGAAGTAGGTCAAAAAGTTGGCCCCAAGGAGGTCAGCTGACATAACTTAAGAAACCATTACCTCCAAGAACTTTTCGTTGAAATATTCTTAAGACTTACCTAACGATTACCAACATGATTTTTAAAATTAAAAACGAGTCAATAAAATTATAAAAAAAACTTAAAATGAAGTGACTTTTCAAGAGTCACCAAACAACCCCAATTTAAATTTTTGAAAACGAAAGTCCCCCCTCAATTTAGTGGCAAATGTTGTCACCTCACATTTTCATATTAAACTCAATACAACTTTCCAATCAACTCGAGAGCCACGCGGCAGGTCATATAATTCATATATTAAATCCATAGTACTTTGAAATGAATAGAGAATACATGTAATTGAATAAGGATTTAAAAGGGGACTGGCTCACTACAGCTACCTGGGTCAGTATAAATATACTACACTCACTACAGCTACCAAAAAAGTGTCCTTTTTTATCAATACGTTTAGTTTAGGTTAGTTTCGGTACGGTTTCATTAGGTTGGGTTAGGTTAGGTTTGGTAAGGTTCGGTTAGGGAGAAAGGGTTATATTTTTTTGGTAGCTGTAGTGACCTTTTTGATGAACAAAAGGTCTATATATTTTTTTTGGTAGCTTTAGTGATCCAAGTAGCTGTTCTCCTCCTAGTAGCTGTTGTGAGGCTTGGTAGCTGTAGTGGCCAATAACTGTTAAAAGTAATGTGAGGTGACAACATTAAAATTAAGAGTAGAGGTGTATACTTTGGTTTTTTTTATTGCCAATATCTGTTGTTTGGCGGCGTTTATATGAAGTTAATTGACTTTTAATTTTTTTTTTAAATAAAATTAATGACTTCTTTTAAATTTTAAAAATCGTTGGGTACGTCTTGACAATATTTCGAAAAGACATTTCTGGAGGTAATGCTCTCGTTAAACACAAACTGTGTCCAAATACGGTATTGAATGCGTTATTCAGTATATAGACACTTATTTCCTCACATCCTTCCAATAATATGAAGAAAAAAACGTCAAAGTCATTGGATTTTTTCCCCTCAGAAAGTTTGGTGGTGGGAGCCTAACAATATGCGAAGTGTTTAGTGCCCCTTGCAAAGAGTTGCTTTCCTTCACTTCAACCAAAAAAATAACGTTTATCATCAGACAACATTTATGAGTGTTTACTAACCGACCAAAGTCGATTTCCTAGTGTTAGCTTAGTATTCGAGCAACAAAAAGCACCAGTTCACTCCAGTAACCTAAGGAACGAATGGTTACGAAACCAAAATATCACCACTCTCAAATGGCCGGCGTGGACCTTTTAGGACATCATTGCACGTAATAATTAAGCAGATTGCCATGATTATACTACAGCAGTAGAGCTGAAACGTGCCATTTAAGCGAATTCGGGGTAGAATTTTTTGTAAAATTGCTTATAAATATTGTTTAAACTATGTAGAAATCAATGTTTTAAGATATAAAAGATCAGGACAGTAGTATACTTTATTAAATTTTAATTTTACTGTTCCGTTCAGTATGTTATTTTGTCACAATAATTAATAGAAGTGAAAAGTTTGTTTATAGTTATGAAACAGCCATTTTCCAGTTTTCAATTTTCTAAATTTTTACCTTCTTAAGAAACAAATTTCTGCCAAGCAGAACGTTTATAATATAGGATGCTCTCTTTATGTTGAAAATTTCAGGCAAATCCATCAAGTGTAGCCCAAGTTATAAACAATTTCTGGGCCGCGTCTATATACAGTGCGTTTCATATATATAGACGCACCCCAAAACTTGGTTATATCTCAAGTTAAACTTGATGGATTCGCCTGAAATTTTCGCCATAAACAGATCATCTTTTATTACAAACTTTATGCTAGACAGAAATTTTTTTCTTAAAAAGGTAAAAATTAAAAAACTAGAAAATGACCGTTTCATAATTATAGACGCACTATTTACATAAAAATACTCTAAAATGAATGTACATTCTGGTTTTAATAAAGATTCTCATTAAATGTTATTGTGAGTTGCTGAAATTTATCTGTGAAGTAAGAAAACTTATGATTTTCATTTGGTTGCTATTAATTTTTTAATCATATCCATATATATATATATATATATATATATATATATATATATATATATATATATATATATATATCATATATATATCATATATATATATCATATATATATCATATATATATATATATATATATATATATATATATCATATATATATATATATATATATATATATATATATATATATATATATATATATATATATATATATATATATATATATATATATATATATGTATATATGTATATGTATATATACATATATATATATGAAACACACTGTATAGCATCTCTGTATAACATTTCGCGATATATATTTTGAGTAAATACTTTTCTTGATCCTAGTCTAAGCCTGCCTTGCGTTGAAAAAATTAATGCACAAAAATCTCCCTAATTTTCTTAGAGTGGTCAGCCCTGCCCATATATAGTGCTTTATGAATATCATTGGACTGTGGTTTAGGACAATCACCACCCTTTAGGGCAAATGGCTTTAGGACAAGTGTCTTACTCCCATCTGAACGCACACCAATCCAGCATTCAATCCTGGAATAGCTAGTCCACCTCCTAAGGTGGCTTTAATAGTGAATTAAGATAAGCATTAAGCATGCATACCCATCATGCCTTGCAAACAAGCCTAGTTAAGATTAACATATATAGTTTATTTTCACCAATATCACTTAAACTAACAACAAAATCTTGAAAACCACATATAAAGTGGATGCCTGGACACAGCAGTAGCTTAAATACAGCTTGAATATTGCAATTAGTAAATGCGGTATTAAATTCTGGTTGCAGACGGAATGCAGTAATAGAAGTCTAAAAATAAAAAAATTAGCTGCTTCGACTAGTTATTTTGCCGTTTACTTAAAAATTACAATCACAACGAACTCACAGTGACACGAGAAGTCAAAAGAAGACAATATAACCAACAATTGTATGCATACTAACCCTTTTCTCCTCCCAATTTTTGCCTTTCGTGCTCCTTTAGATCTCCGTCCGGAATCCCTTCCATGCCATATATCTCGATCTCGATGTTGTTTCGATTCGGTACGGCATTAGGGACTTTATCTATCGTCTCTTTGTGAACCTAAACAGCAGAGCAGAATAACTAACGTAAATACAACAACAACAAAACTGGAAACACGACGAAGGAACGAAGCATCACCTGCATGCAGTGAATGGCCAAACCGGGCCCAGTATACAACTTCTTGTGGCAAATATGACATTTAAAGTGTTTCGCTTTCTGATGCTGGATTAGGATCTTCTCGTCGTCGAATTCACGGTTGCAATACCTTGAAATTTCACCAAAAAACAAAACAAAAATTGTTAATATGCATCCTAATCTTTGATGAGGTTCATCTTTCATTTACGATCTAGAAACAAAATTCTACCAATTGAAAAAAAAAAAAAATTCCAAAGTGCCAACACACACAAGTCAGCCGGAATCGCATTCGACTGTGTGGCAGTCGGCCCAGTTGGGGCCTAATGACCTAATGCGAAATTAGATTAAAACAAAGAATGAAGCGAACGTTTCTTACCAACACCAGGGTTTAGTTTGCTTTTTTTTCTTTCTTCCCATCGAAATAAAAGATTATAATACCGGCGAAATACGCAAAAATCCAATAAGAAATCCAAAAAATACACCCTGAATAAGTCAACAACAGAATACCGCGATTAAATGCAAATATAGTATAAGATTTACACTATCCTTGACCAAACGCAACCAAACATAAGTTAGATAACAACAAAATACAGACAATTAGAGAACGAGACGAACAGAAATTGGCTCCGTCCTTTTTATGACGAAACCAACATCTAATTGGTTGTTTATGTAGTCTGACGTCACATGTTCCGCCGTTTTCAACGTCGAACCACACAATAAACCAATTAGAAGTTGCCCATCGTGAAACAAAGGGGCGGAACCAACTTCTGTTCATCCCGTTTTCTAATTGCCCATCAACAAATACTGTATATAATTCACACGCCTGTAAAGACCAAGGTGAGTAAAGTATGTAAAGATGTGCTCATAACACGAGGAAGCCACGCCCCAAAGACGACACCACATTGAAAAGTCACTGGGAACAACACTTTTCTATTTGTTTATGTTTTGCCGTATTTTACACACTGAAGATAATAAGGGTTTTCTGTTCGTAAATTTCTCGTTTTTTTCGACAGATATTTGTTTTTATGGTATTAATACCTATTCTTGATTGTTATGTTACAACTAGCCGAATTCTGTTATACGTTTATGTTGACATGTACAGACGAAACTGTTGCTAAGTAATTCCTGTGTAAAAAGTGGTTAGAAGATAACCAACTTAGGGTCGAGAAGATTGTGCCACCTATTGGTTTTAACAGACGATATGGACGCCATAATTTTCCTCACATTACTATTGAATTTGAAGAAAATGAGCAAGCCTTTAGGATAATGATACCATGGACCAAGGAGAGAATATATCCTTGTTCAAGGTTAATAAAGTAACAAGGTTTGCTCGTAACTTTTCAGCCAATTGAAAAAAAATAGGCAAAAAAAAAAAAAACGGCAGTAGTGACATCAATATAAAGCAAATTAACTGCTCCTTATTAGTTTTAATACAGAATTTTGGTTTTTGAATGTTATTAATATTATTATGAACTTAGAAATATGTAATAAAATGTGTAGAAGTGGAATGAATTACTAAAGGGGAAAATAAAAGAGATTTAAACAATATTTATAGAATATTTTTTATTTTTTTTGATTGACATATAACACAACTAACACATATTTTCTTTATCAATTAGTATTATATTACTAGTGGGGTAAGCGTCATAAATGACCAGAGCAAAATTCACAGGCAATTGTGCCCTGCATTAGAATTTCTTTTCCACCGCCCTTTTATGATGTCAGACCAAGTAACAAACCAATTAGAAATTTATGACATTCATAAAAGGGCTGAGCAAAAGAAATTCTAATGCGGGGCACAATTGCCTGTGATAAACTGTAGTTTAATTTTGCTACTATTATCCCCTCCCCTTTTTATATTTGAAGGAGAAAATGAGTTTTTCATTTTCTCTGGTGTGCACATGTGCATCGTTTGTTCCTTTTTTACTCCTTTCATTTCAATTTCAGTCACCCCCTCCCACTTTTTCCCCTCCACATTTCTCTCTCTCCCCTTCTACACTTTCCAACCTTTTCCCCTCTCCAATTTAATATCATGGGGTTCTTGGATGGGGAGTGTGCAACATATAGTTGACCTTAAGAAAAAAGCGGTTCATTTATTCATTTCATTCATTTATTCATTCACAACTATAATCATGAATTGTTTTTTTAATAATCTGGCCAACTATAATTTCTGGAAGTATTTTCCATTTTTAATATTAATATTACATTTTAATAAGATACATTAAATTTTATTATATATTACAGACTATTTTATTCACATATAACACAACTATCCTATGTTTTCTATTGAAATCTTTTATTTTATGGTATATTATATTTTAATATTGTAACGACCCGACTTGGTCGCTACAATGCCCCGGTAAAGTTTCCCCAACTTACCGCCGCTTGATCTCCCTTGGGAGACATCTTCTACCTCTATGAAGTGCCTGCCCGTTGCTTGCAGAAATGGGATAAAATTAAACTCCACTGGCACCTTCAATTTCCAGGTTACCACTGTGCTCAATACAGACATGGGCCCCAGTGTCCATAATCATCTACATGTGACAATTATCTAAAGACACCAGCACCCGGAATGAACCAACTAAACCAGCACAGCTTTGAAATTCAGGCATGCGAGCCTGTTGACTCCAACCATTGCTTTTCGGAACTTCAACCCTTGCTGGTTGCTTTGGCATCTGTGTACTCACCTCACAAACCAGTGGCTTCCCAGGTATGGATGGCAGCTTAGTTGCAACAATCAGCCCACCTAATTACCATAGGTGAAAGTCTGGGGTAGGCCACTCATCTAAGCTGACTACCATGTGTGACGACCCAGTTTTGCTCCTTTTAGTAGGAGCAGACTAAACTCCTGTAGTCGTCTGCTAGGCTGCTATAGTAGGCTGCCCGGCAGATGACAGAAAGGCCAGCAAGGGTCACTGTCAACCCCCAGGTGGAGCAGCCTGGGGGAGGTATATAATGGGTGGCACCATTATATACTGGGCAGTGTGTTTAACCCTTAAGTTGAGGAGGATGTGTTTGTGCTTGTGGGTGGCTAAGATGGACACCATTCAGCTGTGCCTTTGTTCTTTGTTTGTTGGTTTTTGTTTGTTCTCTGCTAGACAGAATGTCCAGCAGATTACTTCTTTATTTGAGTAAGTCTTTAATGCTTTCATTGAATAAATTATTTCTTTTTATTTAATATACACACTGGTGTCACGTGTCATTTCTTGGGGAAGTGGGGGTCACCGTCCTGCAACCATCATTTTCGGCCGGTACTTCGCATCGGCTCCACGGTGAGATCTACCGGGGATTCACCGTGGATTCTCCGTCCTGTTCGTCGGCCTTTCGACTGTCAACTTGCGGGGAGGAACTCCTGACCGGTGCTACCCATGTTCACGGGTGGACAAGAGGAGGGCTAGCCAGTGCTGGGAACCCATCCCAAGGGAGTTCGGCAGCTGGTAAGACGGAGCAGTTTTACCAGGGTGTTGTGTGACTAACCGGGTTGTTACAATTGGTAGAGGGGCCGGGTAGTGCTACCACCAGCCTCTCTTGTGCGGTCGGTAGACCGGAGTCATTAGTACGCCTGTAGGGCATGGACATTTGTCCACAGAACTACGTTTGAAAATGGCTTAGGCCGTAGTAGTCCGGTATAGGACTTTGGGACACGGACGGGTTGTCCGTGATACCGTGGTGGTTAC
The DNA here is from genome assembly GCA_036925085.1 of Brachycybe producta. Taxonomy (NCBI): domain Eukaryota; kingdom Metazoa; phylum Arthropoda; class Diplopoda; order Playtdesmida; family Andrognathidae; genus Brachycybe; species Brachycybe producta. The sequence goes on along the minus strand of JAUPFP010000011.1, from coordinate 4,644,787 downwards.
CGGGGAAAGGCCTAGGTTATTCGCTAGTAGGATGATGGGCATAGTGGTTGACCATGCAGGACCGTTCAAAAGTGGGATAATGGTGATTTTTACAGTTAGTATAATGGTAGCACGGTGGTTTGCCGTGAACGACTGGTAGAACACGGTAAAAAGGTATTTTTACCGTAAGTAGACAGTGGATTACGAACTTTTGTCCGTATATCACCGGGCGAAAACGGTAAAAAGGACTCCTACCATAGATTTAACTGTGGGACGCGGACTTTTGTTCGTGACACCGTGGTTGTTTGCGGTTCTACCGTTGTTTGACGGTGAAATTCCACATTGCAATTGGTGGCCATTTCTGCCCGTGTTCACGTGGTGGAAAGTGGCCAAGACCCCGTTTCTCCGATGACTGGTTGGGGGAAGCAGTGCAATGGAGGGTTTGGAGTTGCGTTCCCACACCATCGGTCGTAGTATTCGGCCGAAGGGGCAGCAACTGGGTTTGGTTGCTATTGGCGAGAACGGTAACAGTGGTTCCGGGGAGGAAGGTGCCATAGGGGGTGTCCCTACGGACGGACCTCTGTACGGAGACTTTGTGATGGTGCGAACGCACCGGTGTAGAAGGGGTTGCGAGGGCCCTGGCAGAGATGGGCATGTGGCCATTGGCCGGTGTCCTAACATCCACCACCACCAGTCTGGTTGGACATGGTGGGAGACTCCTGAGTGAGTCGGTGGAGACTATCGGGTACTCTGCAGGACACGGTGTCATTTTTGGCATCGATGACCGAAGAACAACTTCTGTCAATTGCCCGTGGGATTGACCGCCTGCGGTTGCAGGGTAATCTTCCTATGGAAGGGCAACCGCAGTTTACACCATCGCCCGTGCACCCGAGAGGTGTACGGAGGGAGGTGCTGCCAGTTTCGACCGGGCAGTACCTCCCGGATGAACTTGGACTGCTCCTGTGGGAGTTGGTCATGGAGTTCCTCCGGCCATTCAGCAACCGAGGGTCCACTTGGTGGAATCCACAGATGCTGAGCCTTATGCCGAGACTTTGGGAAACCAGAGCAGGGCACCATGGCGGGTAAGTACCGAGCCATGGATGCCTGCTCCGGCCATCCTGTCGGAAATCCAGGTGTTTAGGTTCTTTAATTCGGTCCACTCATTTATTCGGTATGATGGACGAGAGGACATGACGCCTTTTCTCCGGCAGTTTGAAGCCAAAGCTAGCACTCAGTGCTGGATGGATGAGGCCAGATGCAGTTACTTGACGTATCTGCTGGATGGTCCGGCCGAAAAATATTATGGCAGTTTGTTCGAGTTTCAGCCGGACCTGACCTGGCCGGAGCTGAGGCAGGCCATGTTTCAGTGCTTCAGAACCAAGAATCAGGCTCAGGCCTGTTTCGACCGTTTTGAAGCAATGATGCAGGGGCCTACGGGGCCTACATTCTTTATTGAGTTAGCAGAAAGGGTTTTTACTCGAGAGGAGTCTTGTCGACTCCTCCGGTTCAAGAAGAAACTGCAGCTGGCAATCCTCAGACCACTCTGGGGATCCAGGACCGAGACGGTAAGGGACATTACCGCTGAGGCAATGTTGGTCAAGGCCGACATGCTAATGGCAAGAGAGTTACCTACCTGTACCTTGATGGTACCGGAGACCAAGACTACAGTCAAGGCCTCTGGTGCTGTGGTACAGCCCAAGGGCTCCGCTACGTCTTCTTCCAACCCTTCGGGTGTGAAGGTGGCGGCAACGTCCAAAGTGGACGGAATCACTGCCAAGACTGGAGGGAAGAAGAGTAAAAAGTCGAATCGGCAGAGCACAGGTATAAATAAGTCCACGACAGCCTCATCTGGGTCCGGCCAAAGGGCTGGTGGAGGTCATATTCATAGGCAACCAGGTCCATGCTTTCGGTGCAACCAAATGGGTCACCTTAAGAAGGACTGTCCAAAGGCAGTTGCCCAAGGACAGGTTGCCCGAGTATCACCGGGTGAAAACCAGGTGGTGCAGTACAGGCCGGGTCTAGCACCCGTGCACCAGAGACAATGATGCGCCCCCCGTCAAACCCGACACCGGTCACTGCATAACTGAGCTGCAGTCGACCAGGATTGCTTAAAAACCCAGGTGTCCGGCAAAGCCGGCGAAGTGAGGAAGGGACATACCTTCAGGCAGTGTCCAAGTTTGTGGGTATCCTGCTGGAAGCAGGGGTGCCTCTGGCGAGGTCTGCAGACCCGGAAATTACCCATTGGGTGTTTCCAAAGCCATGCCCCACATTGGAAGCTGCACTGGCCCAGCTGAAAAGCTGGGTGGCACCTTATTTTCCTATTCATAGGGGAGAAGGTCCGAACGGTACGGGCATTGCGAGGGCTTCCGGTGTTGGTGTGCCCATGTTATTGCCCAGGCCTGGTAGGTCTTCTGGTTTGGAAACTGGTACCCAGACCCCCAAGCATCTGGTACAACCGTCCTTTACAGATGGGAAGATGGATGAGGCTTGGAAAAGCAATGTTGGGCAACAACGGTTGTCCATACTTGAATTGCAAAGCCGTGCGTACTTGCGAGGGGCACCACATGTTCTGGTGGCATTTAACGATCGGCTGGTTGAGTTGATCGTTGACACCAGGGCCGAGGTATCGATCATGAGCATGTCGGTGGCACAGGAGATGGGGTTACTGGTGCAGGAGGTTAACCTCCCCTCATGCCTTAGTGGCATGAGCGGGTACTCCATCCAGATAGAAGGAGTCATGTACATGGACATGTCAATCCACGGGAGGTCTATCAGAACCCATCTTTTCCTCATAGAGGGAGAAGGAGAAGCCATTATAGGTGTTGACCTGGCTTCTCGGTTTGGGCTGATGGTAGACATCGTGAGCCGGAAGATTTACTTCCGGGAAGACATCTGGACCGCACATCCAGATGCTCTTCATGCCGCACTGGCGGATCAGGCTTTGCAGGGTACTTCGTAAAAGAACTACAACTTCCAAACTCGTTACTGGAGGCATTGGCAAAGCTTCACGATTCTGTGGAGCCTCTGGTACTCCCTCTGTTCGGGATATTGGAAGGCATGCCTTCAGAACCTGAAAAGGTGGATGGGTGGGTCGACATTGTGTCACCTGCACTCGCAGAGACCAGTTCTCCAATTAGTAGCAGGGACGTTTGTTCCCTGCGACTGTTAGAGAACATATGGCTATCAGCTGATGAACCGGAAGGTAGTATCCGTGAGCTTGGTAGAGCATGCTGGTCCTGGACAGCTGCTTCTCATAGAGCCCGATCGGAAAGCATTAGGTGGCCGTGGTCTGTTGGCAGTGGCAGGAATTGACGAAACCACAGAGGAAGGCACTTATGATATTTAGCTTGAGAATGTCACTGACGTACCCATTGCCCTGGAAACAGAGGAGGGTGTCACGGCAGCTCAAGCTGTGGAGGCAGCCCTGGTGGTAGGACTGGATGGTCCATCTAAGTTGAGAGGGGGAACCCCACTCATAGAGATGGCCAGACTTAGGAGCTTCTGCAAAAGTTGAGAGAGGTGACCAGTAAAGGCTGCTGGGTCCTCAACTTGGAAGTGGATCCTACTCTCTAAGAGTGCCTTAAAATCAGACCTAGTCTGAAGCCTGAAGAAGCAGCACACCTTCGAGAGTTCCTGCAGGAACGCCGTGATCATTTCACGTTCGATTATACAGAGCTGGGGGAAACCCTGCTCGTCAAACATACGATTGATACAGGTGAATTACCTCTGGTGCGGGAGGGATTGCGAAGAACTGCTTCAGCAGCACGGGCAATTGAGAGAGAAGAGGTAGCGAAGATGTTAGATGTAGCGGTAATCCAACCTTCGCATAGTCCTTATGCAAGCCCTATCTTACTTGTTCGCAAGAAAGATGGTGGCTTTCGTTTGTGTGGACTATTGGAGACTGAACGCCCAGACAAAGGCAGATCAGTACCCGCTACCTCACATCGATGATGCCCTCGATTCGCTTGTCAGAGTGAAGTATTTTGCAACCCTGGACCTTGCTAGTGGTTACTGGCAGGTTGGGATGGCGGAGCAAGACATTGAGAAGACAGCATTTATTTGCTCTTAAGGTCTGTTTGAGTTTCAAAAAATGCCTTTTGGACTCTGTAATGCTCCGGCCACTATGCAAAAAGCATTAGACCTCTTGTTGGTGGGACATAAGTGGGAGAGCTCCTTGGTGTACCTGGACGATATTATCATCTTTGGGAACACCTTTGAGCAGTTTCTCGACTGTTTAGGGACTGTCCTAGGACTATTATGAGGGCTGGAGCTGAAACTCCAACTGAAGAAATGTTTCTTCGGGTTTGACTAAGTCAAATATCTCAGTCACGTTGTAAGTGCCGAGGGAGTTGCTCCAGACCTGGGACTCGTAAAAGCAGTCGAAGAGTTCGATGTCCCTACAACAGTAACCACCGTTCAGTTTTCTCGGACTGACCAGCTACTACCGTAGGTTCATTAAGAACTTTGCCAAGGTCGCAAGGCCACTGCATGATCTGACTAGGAAGGATGAAGTAAAAGGCATTTTAACCAAAGCACCAGTGCTCACCATATATGATCCACATGGTGAGGTGTTAATTCACACTGATACGAGTGGGTACGGTCTAGGTGTCGTAGTATACCAGAAGTTTCCTGAGGACAAAGCTTCTCGGGTTCTGGCCTATGCTAGCCATCTCATGAAGGGACCGGAAACACGGTATTCTGTCACCGAGCAGGAGTGCTTGGTGATCATGTTTGCCATGGGTAAATTCCGACGTTACATCTTTAACCAGGACTTTGTGATTGTAACTGATCACCATGCTCTGTGTCATCTGCAGACTGCCAAAAACTTGCAAGGCAGGTTGCTGCATTGGCAGATGCAGTTGCAGGAGTACCGGTATAAGATTCAGTTTAAGAAGGGGAAACTTAGTGAGGATGCCGACTGTTTGAGTCGGTATCCGGTAAGTGAAGTTGACGATCCTTCTTTGCCTGAACACGTCGAGGCAGACGTGGGTGAGGTCATTTACCGGATCTGTTATGAGGTGGATTGGGTTATGGAGCAGGCCAATGACAATAAGTGCTCCAAGGTGAAGCGTGAACTCTTCACTGACCCCGACTCAAACTTACGGTTTAAGTTTGTGGTGGCAAACAGATGGCTGTATGCCATTAAAACCATTCAGGCTCGTACAAGAACTGTGTTAGTGGTGCCGAGGTTATCTCAAGCCTTCTGCTTGTGGAAGTTGCACGATAGCTCTGAAGCTGGTCACTTTGGAGTGTACAAGACATACCAATGGTTACGTACTTGTTTCTACTGGTTAGGTATGAAACGTGACACGGTGGAGTATGTTAAGTCATGCTTAGTGTGTCAGAAAGTACAACAGTTCGCAAGAGCTCAAGGAGTCTTGCAACCGATAGTTCCTGAGTACCCAGTTCATGCCTGGGGAATGGACTTCGTTGGGCCGTTTCATGCATCTGTGGGTGGAGTCACCTATGTGTTGATCATAGTGGACTACTTCACCCAGGACGTCATGGCGAAGGCAGTATGAAGGGCTACGGCCACTTGTGTTGTCAAATTCCTGAAAGACGAGATCTTGTTGGTGTATGGCACTCCGACACCTCTCATCTCGGATCGTGGTTCCCAGTTCTGTAGCAAGGTTTTGTAAAAGTTCCAGGAGTGCTATAATATAGCGCAGCACTTCACGACGGTTTACCATCTGCAAGCTAATGGGCTTACAGAGCGTACAAACAAAACCGTGATGAAAACCATCAAGCATTACCTTGATCCCCTGAAGGACCAATGCGATTGGTGGGAGAAATTGTGGCCAGCCGTGTGTGCCTACAACACTGCAGTGCAGGAGAGCATGGAAGTGTCTCCGTACCAATTGTTGTTTGGACGCGAACCAACGTTGGAGATTGATAATCTCCCATCCCGTCTGTTACTTGCCTGACCAGCAAGCCGTGGAGGAGCGTGCTCATCAAGGCTCGTGCAGTATAACGCTGGCTGGGTGAAGCCACCCCTGTACCAGCCCGGTATGAAAGTCTGAATGAGGGACATGGCTGGTAAACTCGGCTAAGCCAAGAAGTGGAACTTTGCTTACAAAGCTGAACTGGTCACCTAGGTTCGACCTAGGTCGACCTGGTTCACATTGATAACCTGAAGCCGTATGTTCCCAAATGTGGAGTTCGGGAGGAAGATGGCCTAGGAGGCTCTGAAACCTCTTCAAACTCCAGTGATGGTGAGTCCCAGGCCGATAGGATGGTGGAGGATGATAATGTTCCTCCGGGACCATCCAGTCGGCCTGGCTTGGCTAATGAGTCTACTGACTGAGGCAGAGGAAGCACCTCAGCCCAGGTATAACCTCCGACCGAGGAAACCGAAGGCTTTCGACGTAGTGCAAGCTTCCTCTGAGGCACCAGTAGACACCAGGGGAGAGATCGGGCCGATCCCTGGAGCGGGATGATGGCCTGGTAAGGAAAAATAAGAACTGGACACCCAGAGACCCCTGGACGGGACACCGCCTGTCTGTCATGGACAGATGGCAGTCGCCCAAGAAGAACTGGGTGGAGAAATCCATAATGTCCAGCTGCAAACTTGGTGTTAAATGTGCAGGTGAAATTTCCAGATGTGATCTCTCTCCTGAGTCTTCGTATAGAGATTCATGCCATGTGTTTGCCCCTAAAAAGGCAGACGATGATAGAGTCTCTATGGTAACAGTAGTGGAAGCGGCTAATGGTGTTTTAGCCACCAAGCCACCGCTGATAGAAACGGTCGCCGGCAGTTATTTTTTGAAAAAAACGTGGATTTTACCGGCAAAATCAAGGAAAAGACTCGTTACTGGATGCCAAGAAAATTAAAGTAAGTCCCGAAAAGGGAATCTTACTTTTCTGCCTGTGGGCAGTATTGTTTTATTGTCTCTGGGTGTGTCTCTGGGTTTCGGCAGAGGCACCGCCGTTATTTTGTTAACGGTGGTGCTACCGTCAGAAGACCAGGTTTTACGGTGTTTGGATGGGCAGGACGTGATTTTGGGCGATTCTGACCGTAGAAACACCGTTGGGGACGGTTTTGATCGTGGACCACGTAGTTTGGACGATCAGAAAGTGATTGTGCATGGTAAAGGTCCGTGGGAATCACTTCCCTCAGTGTTTCACCTGTTTTTATGGTGGTTGGCCAGTTCAAAAAGGTTTTGGGCCTGTTCCAACCGTGGAAGGGTCGTGAACACGGTTTCGGCCGTGGTTCATGGTGGTTCCACGGTGGGAATGCGATTTGACATGGTGATAACCCGTGGAAATTGTTTTCCATCGCCGTTAAACAAAAACTGACCGTAGATTTTGCTTTATTACAGGTAGCCATGGCAGAAAAGGAAGAGATCGGTGGTGGAAGCAGCAGTTCTTCCTCCTCCTTCAGTTCCCTGCATCCAGGTGAAGCAGGACTGTTGGAGTCGGATCCTGCATGCTCCCCGAATTCTTTGGGGCAGGCCATTGAGAACCTTGCCGATGAAGGACCTTTGGGTCCACTGTTGGTGGGGTCTCTAATGGTGGCTCCACCGTCCCCATACCCCTCTGTATTTTGGGTCTGTGTGGGGACGGTTGACACCGACTCTCACCGTGGAATCACCGATGGCGACCATTAAGTTGGGAGCCATGGAGATTCTGGCGGTTGGTGAGCCGGTGGGGGCCAGTGGCATAGCTAGGCTTGGTTGCGCCCCGCCGCATAAAACTTTGTGCCCCCCCGGGCTGCTTAAAAACGTTGGGCTCCATTTAAGTCCCCCTCCACTTAGCCTCATACTGGGGGAGGTGCAATTTTGATGAACGGCGGATCAGTAAGAACAGTCGGAAGGTTAGGTTTAGTGAAATGAAGCTTGTTGCAGGGGGCCTGGGGGCGCAGCCCCCATTTTTTTAGCGTTATTAAATCAAATTTGTTCATTTTTCCGACCGTTCCTCCCATTGAACAAATTACAGAACAGTCGGAACAATGGACTAATTTGATTTAATAATTCTTTAAAAAAAAGTCGGGGTCTGCGCCCCCCAGACCCCCTGCAACAACTTAATTTTACTAAACCAAACCTTCGGACTGCTCCTACTATTTTCCCGACTGTTCGTACCGTTGTTCGGACCTTTCCGCTGTTCATCAAAATAGTACCCCCCTATAAAAATTTCTAAGCACAATAAACGAAATGAAAGTCGATTTATATTTGAAAATAACTGAATAAATTAAGTGAGTGATTCGGAATCACTTGCTTAATTTATTCATTTATTTTTGAAAATACATCGACTTTCATTTTGTTTTTTGCGCCCCCAAACTTCCTGTGCCCCCCGCAGTTGCGGGTCTGGTGGGTTCCTAGCTACGCCACTGCCCGCCCCTCCCATGAATATTTACTAGTGCAACAATGTAATTTTTAAAAGTAAATATTAAATGAAAGTCGATTTATTTTCGAAAATAAATCGACTTTCATTTTGTTTTTTGCGCCCCCAAACCTGCTGCGACCCCCGCAGTTGCGGGTCCTGCGGGTGCCTAGCTACGCCAGTGGTGGGGGCAAGCACACCCGTCGGAGAGTAGGCCACCAGTTTGTTGACTACCTCCCCGACAAAGCTTGGTACTCTGGCAAACCGAAGCCGGCTAGAATTGGCTAGCCTGGCTGCGGAAAGCTGGGATACCTCCTTGGAAGGTACCCTTGTCATAGACACGAAGGCAGAAATAGACACCACAGATAATTCTGTGGTGCCAACGAATCCTCTCTTCTGAGGACTTTTCGGAGTCTGAAAGGGAGGAAAGGCCTTCCCGGGTAAACGGTATATGACCAGATCCCGGGAGGGTACTCCCACCACTCAAGGGAGTCTTCTAGATGTTGACCCTTCGGGGGAAGCTGAAGAGAACCAACTTGTTCGACTGGACGAAAGTATGAAGTACCAGACGCAGTCAGGAGGTTTCCTTGGATGGGAAATGCTACTATGTTGGGAAATTCCCTACCCAGCAGTACCGAAAGGACGGATCGAAATCCAAGAAAAAGTGCGGTGCTGCTAGATACACTGCCAGGATGAAGGCTCTGGCAGAGATAGTCTCAGCTAACGGCTAAGGAAGCTGCCATGGCGAAGTTTATGCTGGCAGTGGGTCTTCTCCCTGAGACTCTAGCTCATCCTCAAGGGGCTCCAGGGACTGCCTGGCCCATCAATCCTCCACCTGTCTTGGGTATGCCCATGGTGGTGGCAGGCTGTTCGGGTTGGCAGTCAGGAACTCCCAAGAGGGACCGAAGAGCAGAAAAGAGGGCCAATCAGCCTTCTCCTCTCGCTCCGAGGAAGAGCACTCCCGCTAGTGGTGGTGGTGGTCCAGGACAGAAATGTCCCCGCCCCTTCACCCCACCTGTGGCTAGTAATCTGGTGGGGAAAAAGGCCAAGCCCTCTCGTGGAGGTCTGCCCGGCTTCCCCAAAAGAAAGTGGAGTCAGGAGAACCGCTTGCGGTACTACCAGGCTCAAGCTGCAAGATGTGAGGCCCTTGTTCAGTGTGGCAAGAAGGCCACATGCCGACGGGAGTTCGAGCTCCAGGCTGCTCAGTTTCCGCCCCTGCGGGAAGCTGATGCCAGGAATCCACTCATTACAGGAGAACCTCCAGTTTGGCGTGGTGTCACACCGGTTCTGAGTGCCACCACTGTGCTGGCCAACAACAGATCGCCCAGAGGGAGGCAATACAAGCAGCCAAGGCACCTCACCAGGGTGTGGCAGTTAAATCTGTTGTTGGCAAGGGTCAGCTGACCCTTGCACCGGAGAAGAAGAGAGATCTTCCCCAGGATGGAAAAGGGCGATTCATGGTGACTTGACTGCCCTCGACCATCAGATCGGCTACGGGAACTAGTTCAAAAGCCAGTACAGCTTCGGCTGGAAAGCCTGTTGCTAGGAAGTCTGGTCATACAAAGGGGGCTAACCACCCTCCTAAGTCTGACCGGACTGGTAAGGCTTTGAGCTCAGGTGCATCCAGCTCAAAGCACAGTCAACCTTCTTTTCACAAGAAGTAAAAAAAAGGACCATAAAAAGTCCAGATGTGAGAAGGGAGGTCCAAAGGCTTCCGCCCAAAAGTCCCAAGGGACTGGTGGTGGCGGAAGTGTCAGGACGGAAGAGGAGTCCCAACATGTAGTTAGCGTGTTGGCCGGGAACCAACCAGACCATACTCGTCAGGTTATGATGGCATGGATAGATGGTAGGTTCATGCGAGACGTTCTTGGCATGCCTCTATCCTCTCCGAAGGTGGTCGCGGTACCGAACCTGTTGGTACGGTTGGTGGGAATTCTTCACCGGGTCAGCTCGCCTTTACCTAGAGGCAGGAGCAGCCCGGGTGGGGACTGTTAGTGTTCCCACCAAACATGGTCCCGTGCCTTCCGTAGGAAATACACCCTTCTCTCCGGGTCCTGACGATGGGGTCTTTGGGACCCTAGGAACTGGAAGAGCAAGCCAGGTCTCCCCAGCCCGAGGGCGAGGTTCGATGCTTTGGTGCAGAGCCTCTGTATTAAGAAGGAGAGGTCTTTTTGAATAACCAGCTTGGTCTGTGGCAGGACCAGCCAGGAATGGAGGGGTACCAATACCACGGGTATTATTGCCTGGGAGAGCCACTCCCAGTCCCGTGGGCACCATCATTGCCATCATTTGCCATGCGATATGTGCTGGCATTTGGCAGTAGAGACTATCCAGTGTTGTTGGTCATCAACCCGGAAAGGAGACACTTTGCAATTTTGGACATAGTGGGGACAGGAGCTGGATTAGTTCGTCTAGTCCAGCTTGCGGCACCATACGTCCAGCGTCTCCTTGGCTGCGACTTGGAAGATATAGTTGGGGGAATATGTGATCCAACCGCTTTGAGGGAGTGTGACTGATCCCGCAGCCACCTTCGTAGATCTTCTGACAAGTTGTACCTTATGACAGGGTCCGCAGCTTGCCACTCTTGCCATCGATGAATTTCGACGGCAGGAAGAGGCGAGACTCAGGGGGACTGACTTCGATATCAGAGTCAGGTGGAGGAACACCCGGATGAGCCTGTGGTCGGTACGTCGGTGGATGTCAGAGTGAATGGTAGCTCCGACGATTCCACCGCCGACGAAGTCAGTCTGAAACTGAGTGGGGGTCACAGGCGCAATCCTTGCTGGCTCAACTGACCTGATCCCAGGGCGGATCAGGGAAGTTGAGGATTGTGATAATCCAGTTTTGCTCCTTTTAGTAGGAACAGAATAAACTCCTGTTGTCGTCTGCTAGGCTGCTATAGTAGGCTGCCCGGCAGATGACAGAAAGGCCAGCAAGGGTCACTGTCAACCCCCAGGTGGATCAGCCTGGGGGTATATAATGGGTGGCACCATTATATACTGGGCAGTGTGTTTAACCCTTAAGTTGAGGAGGATGTGTTTGTGCTTGTGGGTGGCCAAGATGGATACCATTCATCTGTGCGTTTGTTCTTTTTTGTTTGCTGGATTTTGGTTTTTGTTTGTTCTCTGCTGGACAGAATCTCCAGGAGATTAATTCTTTAATTGAGTAAGTCTTTAATGCTTTCATTGAATAAATTATTTGTTTTTATTTAATATACACACTGGTGTCACGTGTTGTTTCTTGGGGAATTAACCGTGGGGAGGGTGGGGGTTTCCAGTGGGAGATTCACCGGAACATCACCGTCCTGCAACCGTCTTTTTCGGCCGCTACTTCACATCGGCTCCACGGTGATATCCACCAAGGATTCACCGTGGATTCTCCATCCTATTCATCGACCTTTCGACCATCGACTTGCGGGGATTAACTCCTGACCAGCACTACATGTGTACACGGGCAGACAAGGAGGGCTAGCCAGCACTGGGAACCCGTCCCAAGGGTGTTCGGCGGCTGGTAAGATGGAGCAGTTTTACCAGGGTGTTGTGGCGACCAACCGGGTTGTTACACATGGCATTGAATGTGGTGCATGGGGTCAAAAACACCCATTGGGTAACATCTGAGTCCCCAGATCTTGCCAGCAGCACGCCGGCATCTATTAGGATCTTCACATACTTTGATATGACCCAAAGGTGGTCAATTGAGTGGACAATTGAGCTTTGCAGCACGTCCAGTTGCCCACCACTCAGTACGGCAGTGACTTGCATAAGTTTAATGAAGGTTGCCCACCATTATCCACCACACGATGGTAGACTATCTGATGCTATTATGGTGGTCAGATACCGATGTCCTCCTGGTGTCACAAGAGTGCAGCCTGGGACATACCATTAAAACATGCTTTCGCCCTTGAAGCTCATAAGTTAGGCATTGCTGACTTATGGTAGTCCTGCTTTATGTGGCCCATTTGATGACAAAGACAGCATGGACCATGCTGTTTAGGTGTTGGCATTCCACTGGATGTGTTACCAACAGAACCCGTCTACGCAGCCTGCAGTTGCCTCTGCCCTGGTTCTGCTTTCTTCCCATTTTTCCTCGAGGTCATCAAACAATCCTCTTGGCTGGTGCGTTGACCATAGAACCCTTCTTCTTAGACGTTGCATTGGCCTTCACACCCTGTGTGTTGGAAGGTTTAGCAGAACCACTGGACAGAGCAGGTCCAGAATTTTTGGCTTCCACCATCAACTCCAGTGCTACAGTTATTCATGGCAATGGTTCCCCTTCAGACATCATGTCTTTTTTAAGCAGATGTGCAGGATCAAAAAATGCAACTGTGGTTCTGGCCAGCGATCCCAGCATCCACTTTTGGGTTGCCAGCAGGAGCATACCTCTCAAATGGGCATTTCATAGGAACTGGCACTTTCAATAACATTGTTATATCTCCAATAAAATGCCTGCACCAAATTGGGGTTTTCCCTGCCTTATCATCGCAAGTTGCAGGTAAGAGCTGAGCTTGGTCCACAGAGCTAAAGTGCTCTTACACAGCTGCTTTCAGCTCTAACCAGGTCATGTCTGAATTCATTTTGCCCCACTGAGCATAATACATCTTAGCTGGGCCATCCAGCAGGTATGCAAAGTAATTACACCTGGCCTCATCCATCCAGCACTGTGTGGGCCTTTGAACTTATGAAGGAACAGCATGATGTCCTCTTATTCCAAGCAAACAAGTGGACTTGGTTATAAATAATGATTGCCTGGTTCATCATCAGAAGAGCATGAGCAGACACCCAGTTAGCTGTGCCAACTCGTCAGGGCACCTGACTGTTCTCCTAAAGCCTTGACTTCCATGGTAGCCTCCAGAGTTCCCTGAATCTATACCTGTGGCTGCTGGGCAAGCTCAGGGCTCCAACTGAGATTGGCCCTACCACCCTGCCTAGATGGTAATTTGTCAGCTGTGATTGGTGGAGCTTCCTGTTGTGCACCATGCATGGGTGATGGTGAAAAGTGCCACAGAATAGACAGTGAAATTGCCGACCATTTGCATGGCATAAATATCCCATGCTAACTCTTTGATATGCCACCAGTTGAGTCTGGCCAACAAGGACCTTGGACCTCTGCCTGTTCTACCCTCCTAGTACTCTAGGAGATCTGCACGAGATCCAGCAAACCAAACTAAAGGAACATTTTCCCTAAAACCACTTGCCCTAAAAGGACATTTGCCCTAATCAGTAGTATAAATTAACATACTCCACCAAAAGACACAAAACTGTATGAAAAGAGAGGAAAAGAAAATGGTCTTAGATCAAATGGTTTTAGGGCAAATGGCCCTTTAGACCAAATGGTTTTAGGGCAAACGTCCTTTTATGGCAAATGGTTTTAGGGCAAATTTTCCTTTACGGGCAACTGTCTTTAGTACAAATGTCCCTTTAGGGCAAATGGTTTTAGGGCAAATGTCCCTTTAGAGCAAATGGTTTTAGGGCAAATGTCCCTTTAGGGTAAATGTCTATATCTCCCTAAAAATGTGGCCTATGGTATTGTCTAGCTTTAACTTTTCACATTAAAATATCTTCAATAGAAATTATTTTATAAAATCCGTTCCAATGGTATAAAATCATAAAATCATTTCATTAAGTACATGAAATGAATACTGATCTATGATTGCTTAATCCCTAATACCCTATCGCAATACCATAATTATTATTATTATATATATAATATCCCAGATCTGTGTATGTATGCATGTATGTGTGTGGACTAACGCTGTGTCGGATTTTAAACAAATTTAAATAAATAAAGAAATGAACCTCTTTTTTTTCTCAAGGTCAACTATATGTTGCACCCTTCTCATCCAAGAACCCCATTGATATTAAACTGGAGAGGGGGGAAAAAGGTTGGGAAGTGTAGAGGGGGAGATATATACTATATATACTGGTGCGGTAACCCGTCATAAATGACGGGTTACCGCACCAGTATATATATAATATATTAAGCCAGGTCTGACCTTTTCATGTGAGTAACGTTTTAACCCTTGAACCACGTCGGAATTTATATAAATTTATATGAATAAACCGTTTTTTTTCTCAAGGTCAACTATATGTTGCACCCTTCCCATCCAAGAACTCCATGATATTAAATTGGAGAGGGGTAAAAGGTTGGAAAGAGTAGGGGAGGGGGTGACGGAAATTGAAATGAAAGGAGTAAAAAAAGGAAAAAACGACGCGCTTACGCACACCAGAGAAAATAAAACGCCCATTTTCTCTTTCAAATATAAAAAGGGGAGGGGATAATAGTAGCAAAATTAAACTAGAATTTTTTTTGCTCCGCCCTTTTATGAATTGGGTTGTTGGGTTTGTTACTTGGTCTGACGGCATAAAAGGGCGGAGGAAAAGAAATTCTAATGCTGGGCACAATTGCCTGTGAATTTTTCTCCCGTCATTTTTGACGGGTTACTCCGCTAGTATATATACTGTATAATATCCCAGGTCTGTGTGTTTGTGTGTGTGTGTGTGTGGAGTAACAAAAACCATTGAAGCACGTCGCAATTTATATAAATTTGAATAAATGAACCGTTTTTTTTCTCAAGGTCAACTATATGTTGAACTCTTCCTTTGGAAAGTGTAGAAGGGGGGAGAGAGAGAGAGAGAAAAGTGGGAGGGGTGACTGAAATTGAAATGAAAAGAGTAAAAAATTAAAAAACGACGCGCATGCGCACAATTGCCTGTGAATTTTGCTCCCGTTACCCCACTAGTTTCTTATAATTATTTGCATTGAAATGTCTCTTATTTTGAAGTAAATCATAAGTTAATTCAATCTAACCCACTTGTAATTAAAATTACTGTATTACATTACCTGAAATGATGATTATAATTTTTTAAAAATTGCTAAAATAGAGAAATACACACAAAAAAAGAAAATAGTGGCTACCAAAGTCAACCTCACACAACTTGAAATCAAACACCACTTGTTGAAAAGTTATTAAATTTTACTTTTAACTTCATTTTGGAGCGGCTAATTTGTGCTTTTTTCCAGGTTAAAACACATTCTCGTCCTCATTTTCGTCACATATAAACAGGGCCTTTAAAACCTCACTTTACACACTTGACTGGTTGATTGTGACTTAGAAAAAGAAAACGTTCCCACGGTCACCTGTCATTAAAATTGCAACACACAATAAGGCTATAAAGTTAAAGCCTCTTGGTCAGAAATGTGTTGGGGAGGAGGAACTTGAGTGAAAGTTCGCCAAGTTTTTCATTTCCACTTTTCATGAAGAACAGCCTATAGACTTATAGGATAGGTTCGTAAAAAAAAAGTTCGCAACTTAAAAGGCTACATCAGTATCACTAAATTACTTCGAAAAATCTCCGCAAAGAGGACTGGGATCGTTTTTCTAGTGAACCCATAGACCCAATGTTAAAGAAAAAATGTTAATTTCTAAAATACACAGTCTAATACAAAGTCGTGTCTCGATGAAAAGATGAACATTGTAGGGTAACTCTAAACCCCGAAACAATATGCATATAGAATTGGTGATTAGTAGGGTTGGTAATTTGTGTGATTTTTAGACCTTCATTTGTGTTGTGATTTGTGTGAAAAAAAAGTGGTCATTTGTGTGAGACAATTGTGATTTTTTTCTTTCACAAATTTATTTCTTAAGTACAAATAAACAGGCTATCACATGAATTAATGGATGATATAATTACATTAGCATATTTAGTACACAATATCATACTTATTTAAGAAAAGCATTGAAATGCACAATTTTATATATATTAAGCCAGGTCTGTGTGTGTGTAACATCGAAATTTATATAAATTTAAATGAAATGAACCGCTTTTCTTCTCAAGGTCAACTATATGTGCACACTCCCCATCCAAGAACCCCATGATATTAAATTGGAGAGAGGAAAAGGTTGGTAAGTGTAGAGGAGGGGAGAGAAAGAAAAAACGGGGAGGGGGTGACTGAAATTGAAATGAAAGGACTAAAAAAAGGAACAAACGACGCGCATGCGCACACCAGAGAAAATGAAAAACTCATTTTCTCTTTCAAATATAAAAAGGGGAGGGAGGGGATAATAGTAGCAAAATTAAACTACAGTTTATCACAGGCAATTGTGCCCAGCATTAGAATTTCTTTTGCCCAGCCCTTTTATGAACGTCATCAAGTTTCTAATTGGTTTGTTACTTGGTCTGACATCATAAAAAGGCGGAGGAAAAGAAATTCTAATGCTGGGCACAATTGCCTGTGAATTTCGCTCCCGTCATTTATGACGGGTTGCCCCACTAGGGTTATTCTACATTTCTAGGTTTTCTGTGGTAAACTGTTCGAAGAACTAATCTTAGTTTTATAAATACAACTAGTTTGAATACAATTAATTTTTTTTTCTAATAGTGGGATTAGTTTACAATCTTGACAATGGACAGGATGTTTGCGTGAAAGGGTCTTGAAGATTTGTGCAAATGGACATTCCCACATGTCACTGTGTCATATTGACGCACAACATTTAAAACCATCTTAAAACTATCTTGGGTGTAAAGTAAGGAAAAAGAAAAAGTAAAAAAAAAGAAACAGGAAATGCGTTTGTGTTCCGAAAATAAGAAGAAATTGAAAGTATACGTCAGTAAAAAGACTCAGAAGAGCGCATTACATAGAAAGCAAATCTCCTATCATAAAAAAGGATTAATGCTTTAAAATCTCAAGTATTAAGAGACAGTGGGTGAATCAAAAATGTCCCCCCTTTAAAGACTATACTCCTAAAGGTACACATAAATTCCAGAGCCAATCATTTCTTATTGACAGCAACTATCAGTGTGTGAAAAAGGTGGCAAACCTTCATCGCACAAATCACAAAATTACTTCGAAAAATCTCCGCAAAGAGCACTAGCACCGTTTTTTTTTTCTATTGGGCCCATAGACCCAATGTTAAAGAAAAAAATGTTAATTTTTAAAACACACAATCGCAGCAGCAATATGTTTATTTTTCATATTTAAAGTTGTCCAATATTAAGTTTTTAAAGTGCAATGTGCACCTTAAATATATGCTGATCGAGTGATAGAATGACAAAAAATTGGTAAGTGCGATTCTATTTTTAAAAAAAATATTTCAAAATCGCGAATTTCTAACTCTTATGTACGCCCAAAAAAGAAAAAAAAACATCCATTAAAATGCTCGTAAAAATAATTTTAAAAAACCAGAAAAAAATCAGCACTTGAGCCAATGTGTTGGCTTCACTGTGGTTTAATTGTGTTTTTTAAAATTTATTTTTAGGTATTTTTACGAGCATTTTGATGGATGTTTTTTTGCTTAGGAGCGCGCGTACTCAATGGAGTTTAACATTAAGAGTTAGAAATTCGCGATTTTGAAACAGTTTTTAAAAATATAACCGCACTTCACGGGTGCCCACAAGGGGGGGGGGGGCATTTGTCCCCCTTCCCCTGGAATTTCCATTTATTACCTGAAATATGTTTTCTTTTACAAGAAAACAATGTTAACATTTTTTAATCTTCGCAACATTTTAAACATAAATTAACAGTCAATTGTCTACATGCACGTGTGCAAGTATTATCCCTAATTGCACGGGTGGGGAAAATATTTTGTCCCCCCTCCCCCATGGAAAAATTTCTGCGGGCGCCCATGCCGCACTTACCAATTTTTTGTCATTCTAGCACTCGATCAGCATATATTTAAGGTGCACATTGCACTTTGAAAACTTAATTTTGGACAACTTTAAATATGATAAATAAAGATATTGTTGCCGCGACTGTGTATTTTAAAAATTAACATTTTTTTCTTTAACATTGAGTCTATGCGCTCAATAGAAAAACGATGCTAATGCTCTTTGCAGAGATTTTTCGAAGTAATTTGTATAAATTCTCAAAATCAGTGTCAAATCCAATTTGGCATAAAAAAAATTGACTGGAAGTATGAAGGTCGACTCACACTATACCGACCATCACCTTCACGTCAATTAATGTTTCGTCATCCACGAATGGCTGTAATAGGGTTAATAGCCCACCCGCCGTTAGGCTTTAGGCTTTATTACACCTGTAGTTACTGCATCATCCAATTACACCTGAAAGTATGAAATATAGCACCGCCTGAAAGTTGAAGAAAAAATGTTGTGTCACCTGAAAGTTGAAGAAAAAATGTTGCGCCGCCTAAAAGAAGAAAAAATGTTGCGCCGCCTGAAAGAAGAAAAAATGTTGTGCCGCCTGAAAGAAAAAGAAAAAATGTTGCGCCGCCTGAAAAAAGAAAAAATGTTGCGCCGCCTGAAAGACGAAGAAAAAATGTTGCGCCACCTGAAAGAAGAAGAAAAAATGTTGAACCGCCTGCCGACTGCCGCCTCTGCAAACTGTCAAAGTTCAGCCCGCAGACGGGACTCCCATCGTCCAGCATTCTGTCTGTCTTCAAGGGCCACTGGTGCCCACTTCTTGTTGTTGTGCGCCAGCCGCCCTCTGGCCTGCACTCTCTTCGGCAATGTACAGCCGTACAAGATGTGTTGCAGTGTGTCCGGTCCCCCGTGCATTGGCAGTTGTTGTGGTTTCGCAGCTTGAATCGGTGTAGGTACAGCTGGAAAGGGCCATGCCCTGTCAGAAGCTGGAAAAGCTTCCCGGTCACCATACCCGCCCCATGGGTTACCTCAGGAATGAATTCATACAGCGGCCGTCCTTGTGCTGCCCTATCCCACATGAGCTGCCACTGGAGTCCAGTTGAGGCATTCTGGGCCGTCCGTAATCCTGCCAGCGGGACCCGATGTTGGGAGATGTCCTCCCTCCGAGTCTCTTTTGGCTGCACCGTCCGCGAGTTCATTGAACCGGTGGCCTACATGTGCCTTGACCCACACCAGATGGATGCAGCGGCCATTCCGTTGCCACTCGCTCAGCTTCCTGTTCGTGTGATAAGCCTCTGCATGAGTCCTATCCTTTTGCGACGACTTGGAGGGCTGACATGGAGTCGGAGCAAATCGCCATGGATTCCCATGTCGGCTGGCCTTGCTCGGCACGAACAACTGCCTCGCTAATAGCCAGTAGCTCTGCTTGAAATACTGAACAGTCATCTGGCATTCGAGTCCCCCACGAATCACAGACTACCTCACCTCTTACCGCCACGAACGCTGCTCCCACTCTCCCATCCATCTTTGAACTGTCCATGTACATGCACATGTCCATCTCGGCTACCCTTGATGCACTCCACGGCTCGATTCCAAATGCGTGTCGCTGGCTCGGGTGACTCGTTTCCCGCACTGCAAGTGGGAATTCCAATGTTGCTGCCTGCAGCCTTCTTTTCACTCATAAATTTCATCTCTCAGCAGCCAACATCGATAGGGGGGGCAGCCCGATGCTGTCTGGAGTGACCGGTTCGCCATAATCCTGTACGCCTTGCACACAGCCAGCAGGAAAGGCCTCTGGGCAGCATCCAGGTGTCCAATGATGCAGCTATCCAGGCCTCTCTCCCCATATCTCTGTCCCGTACAGGACCAATGGGACCACTGCTCGCTCATAGATTGACTTCAGAGTATTGGGGGCCATGCCCCACTCCTTCCCCGCTATTATGAAGAGCTGGGCTCCGATTGCGCCGGCCTTGTCCCGTGCGTATCGGGCATGTGCAATCCATATAAACTGTGCATCGACCATAATTCCCAGGTACTTCAGAGCCCCATTGGTGCATACCCTGACATCCCCACCTCCGGCCAGGTTTTGGGTGGGGTACCCTGGCAACAGAGGACTGCACAGATACCCACGAATGGCTGTGACAGTGAAGGTCATACGTTCCACTTACAGAATTGACCAGCAACGTCACAGACCGTCACGTCAAAACGTTCTTTTCAAGAATGTCCACCGTCCCATTACATTTTGAACGGGACGGTACGCTTCTTGAAGGTGATCGACGGTCCGTATAATGGGAATGCGCCTTGAATGGTCTTATTAACAAAATGTTACAAAAGTCCGTTCTCTTGGGACAAGATATACTTTATTTGCATTATACTAAAAGTCGGAACACATATGACCGATCCGAGACAGCTCCGGAAAGACGGCCGCACTCGGGCCTAGTCTTGGTCTAGTATGTAATCTGAAAGCCACACTTGTCCGGAAAAACACTTGATTAGCTTTCATTCTGCTTCGAGATCTTGACGTGGCATAATCTTTTTTTCTTTTTAAAGATTGAAGATATACGGCTGCGAGCCGAGAGCAGACCGTCACGGGAAAAAAGTAAACGTGACAATATCCATCCAGGTATGACGGCAGAGCCAATGCACTGTCCTGTCACGGCATGCTGTTGTGAAAACAGACGTATTGTATTTATTGGTGCAATTACTCCACCAGGGTGATAAAGCCGTCACTCGGTCGACCTCAGGCCCTGACTCGGCCTCGACACATTTTTTCCAAACATTTATTCAAGCTGGACTTTTTTCTGCATTTCTACAAATGAATTTGCGATTGGACATTTGGTGGTTTCACATAGATCTATATTTCAAGTGAAATATTTCAATGAAAAAAATAATTTACTAATACCTAGTACACACCTGATAATTTAAATACATTTAAATAATAAACGTGTTCTACAGAACCCAAACAATATGTCGAATTCAATTTATTCAGTTAATAATCTCAAAATATTGAGTCAATACTTAAATATAATATATAAACTTTTGACAAAATATTGATTTAGTATTTCAATTTAAAATATTAATAATAAAGTCAATTTTTATTTGGTTCATGTCTTTAACTGGATTCCGTATCATTCACCTAAACACATTTAATTTGAATTCATTTAACTCATGTGTGTACAAGATATATTACTCTGCAAATCATTAAAAAAATTATAAATTTTAGTTTAATGTACGTGGCAGTCATAAGAAATGAGTTTCAGACCCCTGTTGTATACAAGCTGTATATATTCTAGCTTGTATATGTGTTTTAAAGCAAATGAGCTTTAAAACATATATACAAGCTAGAATATATACAGCTTGTCACTTGGACCAATATAAAGATTAGACAGAATCAACTTTGTCACCTTTTTCATAGGAAATAAAAATCGGGGATTAAATAAACAGCAGTTATCAGAAAGGCGTCATTGAGTCTAGCTTCTTTTTTCAATATAATAAATAATAATATTTATTGAACAGATTGATGGATTAACATCATTTCAAAGAGAAATGTTTTACTACTGAAACTTATAACATCTAACACAAACCAAAATTAAATGAAAGACATATCCTTATACGCCCTGCATCCGCCCTGAGCCTACCTGGGTCCCTGTATCCTCTAGGCCCCTGGGGCATAGATATTTATGTTATTTTTATTCACTTTTTTCTCTCTCTTTAAAATAGTGCGGATTCTTTTTTTTTTAACATTGTTATATTTTTTTGCTTTTTGGAGGGCCTGTTGGGCAAATTGTCCCTTTCCCGCCCCTCTGGAAGGCCATATACCAACCACGTCTTGTTTGTAATCTATAAAAAAATGAAGACATGTATATGTTACTGTCAATCTGCAGAATCAGTCAATCTTCAGAATTCCTAGGCAATCTGCAAAACCACCAAACTGCTAGTGAACCTGCAAAATTCAATACATTTTAGGTGTTTGAATTTTACATTTTGGCAGTTTTTGGCAGTGCCGGCCTTAGCCTCCTTGGCGCCCTGGGGCAGATTTTTTGAGGACGCCCCACATCCAAAATGAGAAAATGAAAATATCTGCTTCACTATTAGTACAAAAAACACATCGATTATGTTCATAGAGAAAACCATATTATTTTTAGATTTAAAAGGTGGTGGTGAGTGTCAAGGATAATGGGGGAAAGTATTGTGGGGTAGGGAGCCAGTACGGAACAGGTGGGGGAATATTTTAGTAAGCTTATGAATGAGGGGGTAGAGCATGAGCCTTTCACTGGAAGAAATAATGATGGAGAAGTGGAGCAGGTTAGGGCTGAGGAAATTGTTCAGGCATTGCAAAAATGAAGCTAGGGAAGGCTTTAGGGCCAGATGGGATATCCGTAGTGGTGTGGAAGGTCTTGGGGAATGTTGCCATTTCCTGGCTCACAAAGTTATTGAATAGATTGGCTATGGGGGATAGAATGCCAGGTGCATGGTGGGCAGTGGCGGATTTACCATTTTGCCGCCCATAGGCAGCAACTGAAAACACATGGCCTATACTTTCCTAAAGTAATAAAGTTACTTTTGTATGCTTTTAACCATGGTAATGTCAACTGTTTTGTCGGAAGTGGTCAATTCTGGCTCTTGTTACATCAATTACTCTTGCCAACCAAGTTATATTAGGCAGTTTATTGTTTTACAATACTTTTTTTTGTATCCAAAACGAATTTCCAAAAAATAAAATTTTACAATTTGCCGCCCCCAAAAATTTTCCGCCCTAGGCAGCTGCCTACTCTGCCTATTGGTAAATCCGCCCCTGATGGTGGGACAGCTGGTTAGTGCCTATTTTCAAAGGGAAGGGTGATGTTCAGGAATGTGGGAACTATAAAGGTATTAAATTGATGAGTCATATGATGAAGCTTTGGGAGAGAGTAATTGAAGCTCGACTACGAGGTAAAACTAAAATTGGGGGAAGTCAGTTTGGGTTTATGCCAGGAAAATCCACAATGCACCCTATTTTTGCCGTAAGGCAAGTTATTGAGAAGTTTCGGGCTGCCAAGAAAGAGTTACACATGGTATTTATAAATCTAGAGAAAGCCTATGACAGAGTACCATGGAAGTTATTGTGGGAGGTCTTACAGAAGAAGGGGTGGGTGAGTTATATAGATATGGTGAGGGACATGTATAGGGATGCACGGACAAGCGTTAAGACTGCCTGGGGGTTCTCTGGTAGTTTTCGTGTTAGGATTGGTGTGCACCAGGGCTCAGCACTTAGTCCATATCTATTCATTTTGGTCCTGGATGAGTTACTGGCAGGGGTGAGGCAGGAGGTCCCCTGGTGTATGCTGTGTGCAGATGACATAGTCTTAGTTGGGGAATCCAAAATGGAACTCGAGATAAGGTTAGAGGAGACTAGGAATGCCTTGGAATCAAAGGAGTTGAAAATAAGTAGGGCAAAAACGGAGTACATGAAATTTCAGTGGGATGGGAAAGAACAGTTGAATGAGGGGATTAGACTTGGGGACAGTTTAATGCAGCAGGTGCATGACTTCAAATATTTAGGATCTGTGCTGCAAGACGATGGGAGCTTAGACTTAGACATCACAAACCGGATAAAAGCAGGTTGGCATAGGTGGAGGCAGGCTAGTGGGGTTTTATGTGACAGGAAGTTACCTATAAAATTGAAGGGAAAGTTTTATAGGACAGTAGTCAGACCAGCTATGTTGTATGGGTCAGAATGTTGGGCAATCAAGAAGGTGCATGAGGATAGAATGCAGGTAGCTGAGATGAGAATGCTAAGGTTTATGAGTGGGGTGACCAGAAGGGATAGGATCAGAAATGATTTTATTAGGGGTAGTGTAGAGGTAACAAATATAGTAGAAAAGATGCAGGAAAATAGGCTGCGGTGGTTTGGACATGTCTTCAGGAGCGGAGAAGATGGGCTGCTGAGGCAGGCAATGAACTTAGACCTGGGAATAAAACGGGGTAGAGGAAGACCCAAGCAAACCTGGGACGTGGTAGTAAAACGAAATATGGTGGCACTTTGGTCACTGGGGGCTTGGTGCAAAATCGGAACGAGTGGAGAGTTAGAACCCGCAAGGCCGACCCTGCTGCTTGCGGGATAAGGTACAGGAAATGATGATGATGATGTTGATGATTTAAAAAATGACAAACTAGTGCAAAGATCACAAAGAAAATTTTAAACTTAAGTTTAATTCATATCTGAAGATTAAAAGTTGGCCGTTTTTAGCCTTTTTTATCTTTAATTAGAGCAGAAAAGTCGAGATTTTCGGCGATTTCATTTTCAATGGATATGGTGCATTCACACTTGCCTGGTTTACCAGCTGCTGGTTGCTACTGGCTGGTTGTAGCCCTCTAGCATCACAGTGTGAACTGCTACCAGAAGTTGCTTTCTCCAGCAGGCTAGTGATTTTAAAAGCGGCTGGTGAAGTTGAACATGTCCAACTTTTACAGCGACCAGCTGGTCATGTGACTCTCTTCCTGCTCCTACCAGTGTGCTACCTGCTAGTGTGGACCCTTTGTCGCTAGTAATGGCACTAGTGGATAGTTGAAACGCCACTGCTTCGGTTGGTTGTTGTTACCTTTTGTGTTTTCGCAAGACGGTGATTGGATGACTTGCGCTGCTAATACAAGCAGTGACTGGACAAATGTGAACCCAAAGCAGCCGCTGCTTGCTGTTGCTGCTAATAGCCAGCAGCAACCATCGGCTTGTAAACCAGCCTTGTGTGAATGCGCGTATAGAGTTCCCAAATTGGAAAGGCTGTTTTGTGACATTGTAGACCTGGACAAAAGTCAAGTTGTTCAGTTCACAAGGTGAAAATGTTTCGACCCAATAAACATAACATAAAATAATTTTAAGAGGGCGGCCTTTGGCGCCTAAAAACTTGCTTGGCGCCCTTGGGCGGTGCAGGATCTCAAAACCCCCTAAGGCCGGCACTGCCGCTTGCTTGTTTTGCAATGGCTAGTGCTAGACTATAAGTCAAGAAGAGGTTTAATTTTTTCACAACTTTTTTTGTTTATTTTATTTAGATTTTTAGCATATAAAAGATAAGATTTTTTTTGAAAACAGGTATAAAAACAATTTGACATGAATGACTATCATATTTAGCTTTGCAAATAAGGGCTCTTAGCCTCTTACCACAGAATTCTCCAAAAACAGCTGTCCATGTTTCAGGCTGCAATACTTCGATTTTCGTATGGATGTTGTGCTGGATTGTCGGGGCTTGTTGACATTCATTCGCTCCTCCAGGTAACTCCAAAGAAAATGGTCAGGTGCCATTAAATCTAGTGAAAGTGATGACTAATAATTTTATGAATTTTACGAAATTACTCGATGGCTCGATAAAAACCTGCTTTAGGAGTTTTACTGTGGCTTGGGGCGTGGGGGCTGTGGCTCAGGCTGTATGGGTAGTGGCTCCATCCATGCTGAAACTATACCTCAGGCCTGTTGAAGTTCACTGCAGGAAAGCAAAAAAAATTTCCTGGTCACTGGTCAATAGCTTTTGGTTTCAGTATACCAAACCTGACATTGAAGTGGTAAGCTCTTTAAGAGCCTAGATACAACTCCATCTTGTTGTTTTGAGCAGACGACAACGAGACAATCGAGTGTTACCATATGGTGTTAATAAACTTGCAAGAAATAGTCTCACAATCGCTCAATTAAAATACAGTAAAGCGCAAAATGCAATAAAAAGTATTGTTCTTTACATGCTCGCTTTATATAAATTTTGAAAATGTCCTTCTATTTTTTTTAATAACGTTTAAAATCGTACGTTTTTTTAAACTCCATGTTAAGTCCCATAGGACCAAAAATTCGTCCCATAAACGTTAGAAGAACTCTCATTAAAAATGATTTAGAGCAATAAAACAATTAGCATGTACTTACATGTGTTTATTGCCTTCAGCGTGATTCCTTTTTTTCTAAATTTTGAAAGGTCCTTCTAATTTTAAATAACATTTAAAATCTTACGTTTTTTCAACTTCATATTAAATCCCATAGAACCAAGACGACTTAGAACAATAACAAAAAGATGAGCACGTGTATTAATCTATTTCAATGTTTCCTTTTTATAAGATTACATCCTGAAAATATTTTTCTACATCATGCTACATCACAAAATTACTTCGAAAAATATCCACAAAGGGCGGGAAAAAATGTTAATTAATAAAATACACAGTCGCGGCAATGTTTATTTTTCATATTTAAAGTTGTCCAATATTAAGTTTTCAAAGTGCAGTTGTGCACCTTAAATATATGCTAATCAAGTGATAGAATGACAAAAAATTGGTAAGTGCTGTTATATTTTTAAAAACTATTTCAAAATCGCGAATTTCTAACTATTATGTTGAACTTCATTGAGTACGCCCAAACAAGAAAAAAAAACATCCATTAAAATGCACTTAAAAATCCGTAAAATAATTTCTAAAAAGCAGAAAAAAATTAGCACGTGCGTTCACTGTGGTTTAATAGTGATTTTCTAAAATTATTGTTAGGTATTTTACGAGCATTTTAATGTTTAATACCTTGTACAATGTATACACATGAGTTAAATGAATTCAAATTAAATGTGTTTAGGTGAATTATACGGAATCCAGTTAAGGACATGAACCAAATAAAAATTGACTTTATTGTTAATATTTTAAATTGAAATAGTAAATCAATATTTTGTCAATAGTTTATATATTATAGTTAAGTATTAACTCAATATTTTCAGAGTATTAACTGAATAACACAGGGCTATCACAGGGCTCTGTAGAACACATTTATTATTTAAATGCATTTAAATTATCAGGTGTATACTAGGTATTAGGATACACCTTATGTAATGTTACAGTTTAAATGTATTTCAGTATAAGCAATGCCAAAAACCATCCATTTTTAATTTAACCTCGGAACAAGTTTGCATCATTTGTTTTTCAATGATTGGCCACATGATGACACAGAAAGTGGAGATTTTCAGCCTAGGCACAAGCCTGGAACCCCAGTTTAGGGGTCCAAAAACATCAAAACTTTATTATAGTGTGTGACACTGCACTTATCATGGTGTCCCGGGCCATCTTCCCTCCAATGTGACATTCAGACACCACTTAGGTGTCTTCATTTGCCAGCATACTTTGTTGTAAACAACAACACGTGTTCACTTGTATGGTGAAGCGTGAGCGTTTAAGTTGTCTTCAATAAGTGGTGGAGTTGTGGTGGTGTATATACAGTATATGGAAGGATCTCGGATGGAATGTTCCACATGGTGGTTTGGGGCGGCATGGCGCTGCACGCTGTAGTTGGCGACTAGCTGAAACGTCGCTTAGTTGAGCATCTAATATGGTGGTTGGTCAAAATGAGTTCTGAAGGTACAGGTTAAGAGACAAGAGAGAAAGAGAGAGAGAGAGAGAAAGAAAGAAAAAAGACCGAGAAAAAACTATCAAATATAAACACAGCTCTTTTTGGCATGTACATGTCTATAGTGTCTCGAGGGGGGGGGGGTCCGGACCCCTGGACACCTCCCCCCTTTGGCTACGCCACTGGTAGAGCAATTTTTTTTAATATAAATTATATAAATGCATTTTTTTATCAAATTAAAAAAAATAACCTTCATAATATAAATTGAACGCATTGTTGCTCTCCCCCCCCCCCCCCCCCCCGTCTTCAGTTGTATGTATTTGCTCCTTGTCTTGATTTAAACAACATAAAAGTCTTGTCTAAATTGCTTGTGTGTTTGCATGCTTTTATCTTGTAGGCCTATATTATGTGTGACATGTTTCTAAAGTGATTTACAACAGGTGCATGTTTTGTTTGCTGTCAAGTGTTTTACCTATCAGGACCAATTGTACAACCGTTGGCCCACGAGTCACACCAGGTCTTTTTAATATTTCATATATCGCACCTCGGCTAAAACAGTGGCACAACTCAAAACAACACTTTTTGGGGGAAAATGAGTTTTATTGGATACAGGAAATCAGTGTTACATTCTGCTATATTTTCAAAATCAAACAAGTTTCTATTGTGTCCAGAACACATTTGTGGTATATGGTCACTGCTGTAAAAATACCGTGTAACAAAAACAACTGATCTAAAATGTTCCAGGTCGTCAGTTTTTTCTAATTTTACTAATGTGGAATGAACTATATTATATTTTCATAAAATGTTTTATAAAAGGTTTTTTCATCAAAAATCACAGTGAAACATCTGCAACGTTATCAGTTAATAATTCGAATTTTTTTTGCTTTCAACAGATATGGAAAGTCACACCAGAAGGAACCAAACTGTATGTTATCTAGGCAGAAAATCTTTTCAAGGAACTTCTTTAAAAAAACATTAAAAGTATGTTTGTAGAATGGTAAGAATGAGTTTTGTGTATTTTTTAATATAATATCTTTTTAAAAATATTAAAAGAACACTTAAAAAAACGTGCAATAAAAGAAAACATTTTTAAAGTGTAAACGCCACTCAAACAATTAAGAGAAACTAGAAAGTGTTTTTCATGTTGGTATATCTTTCAAATTTAGCTTTTTATGTCGTTTGCAACTTTTTTTAAGAGCCTAGATACAGCGTTTAGTTCAAAATTTCTCCGAATAATCGCGTAATCCGAATAATCCGAGTAATGCAATCGTTTTTGATTGAAAAACAGTTTTTTTAACGTTTTATCACCAGGTTTCAAGTCACATAATAATTAATAGAAAAATAATTTCGTGTGCTAAGCTTATAAGAAGAAAACATCGTGAAGCCAATAGATTAATGCACGTGCTAATTTTTATGTGATTGTTCTAAGTGTTTGGGTGACGGTTTTTTGGTCCTATGGGACTTAACACGGAGTTTAAAAAACGATTGATTTTTAACCTTGTTTAAAAATAGAAGGACCTTTCAGAATTTCAGAAAAAGAATTATCGTGAAGGCAATAAACACGTGTAAGTACGTGCTAATTTTTTTGGTTGTTCTAAATCATTTTAATGAGAGTTCTTCTAACGTTTGTTGGACGGTTTTTTGCTCCTATGGGACTTAACATGGAGTTAAAAAAATGTACGATTTTTTTAAACGTTATAAAAAAAATAGGACTTTTTCAAAATTTATAAAAAGGAAACATCGTGAAGCCAATACATGAAAGCACATGCGAACTTTTTTGTTATTGTTCTAAATCGTTTTTAACGAGAGTTTTTCAAATGTTTGTGGGACGGGTTTTTATCCAATGTGATTTAACATGGGGTTAAAAAACGAACGATTTTGAACCTTGTTTAAAAATAGAAGGACCTTTTCAAAAAATTATATAAATCGAGCAATTAAAAAACAATACTTTTTAATGCATTTTGCGCTTTACTGTATTTTAATTGAGCGATTGTGAGGCGATTTCTTGCAGTTTTAGTAACACCATATAGTCTGCTCAAAACAACAAGATGGACGTGGATCTAGGCTCTTAAATTCTTGTCCATAAAATGTTTATTTTAAAAGATATTATAATTTATATCAACATGAAAATATTATTACGTGATTGAGCTACCCTTCTAGTTTGTAACACACTTTCAATTGCTCCTCAAAAATGCAGAGTTAAGAAAGAAATCAGCTGTTTATAAACCATCTTAAAATAATCAAATAATAAAAATAATCAGACGTAATATCCGTACTTCTTTATAATTGAATTTCTGTTAAAATAATCTTTTAAAAGAAATAGAAAAAATTACTTAAAATTGTTAAAAAAACTGCTAAATTATAATGTTACATGATTATACATTTAGTATTCTTTTATTTTACGGATTTATTATGTTTGTTGTTTAAGAGGCTACATCACAAAATTACTTCGAAAAATATCCACAAAGGGCGGGGAAAAAAATGTTAATTTATAAAATACACCAGTCGCGGCGGTAATATGTTTATTTTTCATATTTAAAGTTGTCTAATATTAAGTATTCAATGACAAAAAAATTGGTAAGTGCGGTTATATTTTTAAAAAACTTATTTCAAAATCGCGAATTTCTAACTTTTATGTTAAATTCCATTGATTACGTAGAAATAAGAAAAAAAAACATCCATTAAAATGCTTATAAAAATCCGTAAAATCCAGATGAAAAAAATTAGCACGCGCGCCATTGTGTTGGCTTCAATGTGATTTAATAGTACTGTTTTTTTAAAAATTATTTTTAGGCATTTTTACGAGCATTTTCATGGATGTTTTTTTTTTTGCTTACAAGCACGTACTCAATGGAGTTTAACATAATTAGAAATTCGAGATTTTGAAATAGTTTTTTTTTTAAATATAACCGCACTTACTAATTTTTTGTCATTTTATCACTATATCAGCATATATTTAAGGCGCACATTGCATTTTGAAAACTTAATATTGGACAACTTTAAATATGAAAAATAAACAATTGCCGCAACTGTGTATTTTAAAAATAAATATTTTATCTTTAACATATAGGGTCTATGGGCTCAAATAGAAAACGATGCTAGTAGATTTTTCGAAGTAATTTTGTGATGTAGCCTCTTAAGCATATTTGTGACCCACGTAATAAAAGCAGGAAAAAAAGGTTGATCACCCACCACTTATCTCAATATTGAAAGTAATATTATAAAGTGTAGAATAGTCTCCCACGTTTAACTGTATACATACACACAGGTAGATATAGGGTGACAAAATATAGCCTTCAGGATAATATTAAGTTGCAACAGAACATTATACCTATTTCTGGAATGTACAGAAAGAGAGAGAGAGAGAGAGAGCTCCTCCTAATGATAGACTTAACACACACTCAAATGCAAACAAAAATGAACCAATCAGAATTCAAAACCCGAATGTGCGTCAGAAAAACAAAACAAAAAAAAACACGTGTAGGATAAAATCTAATCAAATGATTTTCATTGGTGGCACTTTAAATAGGACCCAAGTGTCTCTTCAAATTTATTTGATAAACAAAAGATACTTTATCAAAAAAAAAATAAAAAAGTATGTTTCAACTTTCAACAAGTAGACTTTGCAGAAAGAGAGAGAGAGAGAAAGAGAGAAAAATGAACTAAATTTTTTATCATATAGATCTAGCAACAAGTTGTATTTTTCAGCTCAAAAGTTATTGTTTGTGTTCTTAGAATCTTATGACAAAGGTAAGAAATTAAACAATTAACGAAATAATTTGAAAACATGTTAATTAAATTGAAATTTTAAAATCAGAAATTTGACAATTATATATGCTATACTATTTTTTAATTATGAAATATTTGCATGTTAATAATTTATACTTTTGGCTTCTATAGATTGTTTCTATCAGAACAAAAAAAACAGATACCTCCCCCCCAACGAATTGTTTCATGAGGAGAGAGGGAGAGCAAGTGATTGCAGAGTTGCAGACTAAATTTTAGAAAATATCATCAAATACATGCAAGCAGGCATGGTGGCAGTGACGCCTGCAGGATACTTTTATAGGGGAAGGGGGCGATTCCAACGCTATTATTACGAACGAAAAATTATTAGCTAATACTGTTATGCCCCTAACATGTGTGTGGCTCACAGAATTAAGTGATTTAAAGTATTCATATTTTTTTTTATTAATTATTACCAAAAAGATATCGATATAAAAGATAAATTAAAATAATTACAAAAAGTACTCTGCTAGCAACCAAATAGGCCTATGGCAGAGGAATAGGCATATGGCAGAGGGAAACAACAGAAGTTCAAGTTGTTTTTTAAACAAATTTAATTTCCAGTATTTGCATCCTTAAGAGACTACATCACAAAATTACTTCGAAAAATCTCCTGTCAAAAAGCGCTAGCATCGTTTTTCTATTGAGCCCATTTTAAAAATGTTAATTTTTAAAATACACAGTCGCAGCGGCAATATGTTTATTTTTCATATTTAAAGTTGTCCAATATTATGTTTTCAAAGTGCAATGTGCATCTTAAATATAATGCTGATCGAGTGACAGAATGACAAAAAATTGGTAAGTGCGGTTATATTTTTAAAAACTATTTCAAAATCGCGAATTTCTAACTCGTATGTTAAACTCCATTGAGTATGCGCTCATAAGCAAAAAAAAAATCCATTAAAATGCTTGTGAAAATACATAAAAATATTTTTTAAAATAAAAAAACACAATTAAACCACAGTGAAGCAACACATAGACGCATGTGTTGATTTTTGTTCTATTTTTTTAAAAATTATTTTTCAGTATTTTTACGAACATTTTAATGGATATTTTTTCTTATTTGGTCATACTCAATGGAGGTTAACATAAGAGTTAGAAATTCGCGATTTTGAAATAGTTTTTAAAAATGTAACCGCACTTACCAATTTTTTGTCATTCTATCATTCAATCAGCATATATTTAAGGTGCACATTTCACCTTGAAAACTTAACAATTTAACATTGGACAACTTTAAATATGAAAAATAAACACATTGCCGCGACTGTGTATTTTAAAAATTAACAATTCTTATTTAAAATTGGGTCTATGGGCGCAATAGAAAAACGATGCTAGCACTCTTTGCGGAGATTTTTCGAAGTAATTTTGTGATGTAGCCTCTTAAATATATGCTGATCGAGTGACAGAATGACAACAAATTGGTAAGTGCGGTTATATTTTTAAAAACTATTTCAAAATCGCTAATTTCTAACTCTTTTATGTTAAACTCCATTGAGTATGCCAAAATAAGAAAAAAAAACATCTATTAAAATGCTCGTAAAACTAATTAAAAAAAAAAAACAGAAAAAAATCAGCACGTGCACCAATGTGTTGGCTTCAGTTTGGTTTAATTGTAGTTTTTTAAAATTATTTTTAGGTATTTTTACGAGTAATTTAATGGCTGTTTTGCTCATGAGCGCATACTCAATGGAGTCTTTAGGTCAAATGGTTTTTAGGGCAAATGGTTTTAGGGCAAATGGTTTTAGGGCAAATGTCTTTAGGGCAACTGTCTTTAGGGTAAATGTCTATATCCAATACATTAGGAGTGGAGCATGCATAGCAGGACATACATCGACACTTGTAGCCCGATAAGTAGTGCTATGTAACAAGCCTCACTGCAGTGACACTTTAAAATGCAGTAATCAGTGATGTCCATTATTTTCGGGACAGTGGGATGTAAATACTGCAATTGGATCACTTTCCTTAACCATCCCTGGATGGCCTTGGTGGCTGCTATACTTCTTTTGCATTGGACAACAGTTAACTATAATGAAGTAAATATTATAGAATGCCTTGTTTTGATTTCCTGCAAGCAAAGCCAGTGCAATGATGCCGGCACAACATCAGCTTAGTTTAGTTACAAGACCCAAATGCTTACTTCTGTAGGACATACGGAGGTGAGTGAACTGAAAGTGACCATGTGCCAACAATTCTAATAAGTGTTTAAATCTCCATCCAAATTATGTCAAAGAAATAAGCAAGTATGCATTTTTATTGTATTAATAATACCAACAAAACAATTACTAAAGACAATAAAAAATCTAGACTGTGTCAATTACAGCAGAGATTCTCAACCTTTAGAGAAAATCATGTACGACAATCTAAAAGTAGATATCCTTGTACATCTTGTCTTGTACATAAAACACAAAGTTTGGATGTTTGTCCGTCACGCTAAAAACTCACGGACCGCTTCACGTAGCGAAGTGAAATTTGGCCTCACTTGTAGTGCTCAAGATTTCTATTTCAACGGTGCTACTTTCAGCTTGCTATGTTAAGTCGTTCCCGAGCAGTGCCGGATTAAGGTGGGTGCTATTGATGCTGCAGCATTAGGCCGATTCCTGAAATAGGCCGATTCCTGAAATAGGCCCAGATGAAAACAGACGACGACGTTAAACAGTTTACTTAGTAATTTAACTGTGTTTTTTGCAATATCTTGGGGGTTCTTGCACTGCTGCAACAGGCCCAATTTCGTCTTAATCCGGCCCTGTTCCCGAGTTATTAGATATTGAAGAGCAGGTTTTATATCGACTGTGATATGACAATACCTCCCATCTGCATAGGGAATAACTTTTCAGGAGAAGCAAAAAACTGTTTTAATATGTCAGCGCGCTCCAAGCGGATTTACAATTTTCCCGGCAATATTTAAACTTAACGGAATTTTTTTTTGACAATAGAGGTTTCTTCCATTCGATCCAGCGTAAAAAAAACCTATTAGTAGTAACCAATTTCGACCAAAATGTCATATAGGAGGTATTGTCAGATCACAGTCGATATGCTGCAAGAATAAAATACTGCATTCCTATTCGCCAAAATCAAATGAAGCACATCTACCCCCGACGGCCTGTATAAAAATCACCCCTCACTTTTTAATATGTAGAGCGGAGAAAGGGGTTGCTTCAACTTGCTTGTATCTTAGATAATTTTGATGTTTTAATTTTTATGGGAATGGTAAAATGTAGAGGTGGGACGAATCCTAAATATTCTTGAATCCGAATCCTAAAAGGTTCTGGAATCCCTCGAATCCTTCATATAAGAATAATATTATTCATTAAGAAGACACAGATAATTGAAATAATATTAAATATTACATTATCTTCTTAAATATAAAACAGAAAATTTGTGTTTGTCCGTCACGCTAAAAACTCGCGAACCACTTAACGTTGCTAAGTGAAATTTGCCTTAGTTGTGTTGTAGCGCTGAAAATTTCTAGGTCAACGGTGCTACAAACGGTGTTAAACGTAGACGTATATACTTTCAAGAAAGAAAATGACAAAGAATTTCAAAAAGTGATGTCCATGACAAATACAAATAATTGGAACCGCAGCCGTCACTTACACTCTCTATGCTCTCTATCGTGCTAATGTAACACCCGGCAACTTGTGATACCACCAAAACCATGGCCTGGGGGGTAAACAACTCTTGCTTGTCCCCTTCCCATCTCAAACTCACACCTATGACTCATACCCTAACGCGGAGTGATACACTTAGGACCATGGTCACTTGGACCTGGTTACACCTTGTAGGTGTACACAGGTCCAAGGTATAAAAGGACCATGTTCCTCTTTGTTCCTCGTCCTTGTCTTTTGCTCAACTTTGTTGTATTACGTAGATTCTTATCCGTACCACATCATGGGCATGAGGACGCACCTTTGATTAATAACATTTGTCTTTGTAATCTTCACGTTTCTTTACAAAGATGAATAAAAGTGTTACAATAAGAAACCACGTTGTCTTTATGTTCCAAAACTAATAACTTCTCTTCAGAGGCCGGAGACACCATAAGGTAAAGAGCGCATACAGATCCTGATGCAGCTACAAAATCTTCGATTGGTATTCACAACGAGGAGAAGATGTATATCAGCGTCGACGGAGGATAGGATGGCCACCATCCTTCTGCACAGATTTCACCCCCATGCAGGAGGACGATCGCAATCCATCGCCATCCAACTCTTTCTGTGACTCGAATCTTCTCCGTGTGGGCACCGCGCGATGCAGAGAAGAAACGAGTTGCAGGAAACAACATCTACGAGTTGGTCAGAAAAATAGAGTCAACGTCAAAAGCTCACACTAAGTTCTTTCAAAAAGACGTTGCAACAATAATGCACAAGTGATAAGCGTAAAAATAAGTAATTTCAATACTTTAATAAATTTAGAAAAATATATTTTTAGTCAGGCTCAGACAAGAACTGGCAGAAGAATTTGCTAATTGGATCGAATTTCTTAACAAGTGAAAATGAAAGTCAATAAAAGTTATTTCTTTTAATTAATTGATTTACTTTCCGAACGGAGCCAAGTAGTAAGGCTAGTAAAATATACAATAATAATTATCGCGATTTCATTAAGTTTGTTTTACGTTTTTAACTCAAGAAAACATAAAAAATTCCGTAAAAATGAAATTTTACGAGCGTATATATGGTAGGTGATTACAACAGGTTAATTTTATAATTTCACTAGCCTTACTACCATGTTTCGCTCGGGAAACTAAAACAATTATATATATATTTTAAGCCAGGTCTGTGTATGTGTGTGTGTGTGTTTAACGCTGTACAAACCTTGAAGTATGTCGGAATTTATATAAATTTAAATGAATAAATGAACCGCTTTTTTTTCTCAAGGTCAACTATATGTTGCACCCTTCCCATCCAAGAACCCCATGATATTAAATTGGAGAGGGGGAAAAGGTTGGAAAGTGTAGAGGGGGGAGAGAGAAAAACGTGGAGGGGAAAAAGTGGGAGCAGTGACTGAAATTGAAATGAAGGAAGTAAAAAAGAAACAAACGCCGCGCATGCGCACACCAGAGAAAATGAAAAATTCATTCTCCCTTTTAAATATAAAAAGGGGAGGGGATAATAGTAGCAAAATTAAACTACAGTTTATCACAGGCAATTATACCCAACATTAGAATTTCTTTTGCTTAGCCCTTTTATGAACGTCATCAATTTCTAATTGGTTTGTTACACGGTATGACGTCATAAAAGGGCGGAGGAAAAACAATTCTAATGCTGGGCACAATTGCCTGTGAATTTCGCTCCCGTCATTTAGGACGGGTTACCCCACTAGTGAATTAAAAGAATATAAAACCTACTCTTCTAATTTTATGGTCGAAAAAGCGTCGACCGTCGACCGTCGAAAAAGTGGTCGGCAACCCCGGGCCCACTTCCGGCCAACCGTGGGCAGAAGTGGGCTGACCGTGGTCAAAACTGGTCACGGTGGCCATACGTAGAGAACGGTAAAAAAAGTTACTCCTCCAGGAAGTAAACCCCTGACAAAATTATGACTGACTTACTTTGCTCTTCAAATTCTCATAACTCGGGAACGACTTAACGTATTAAGCTGAAAGTAGCACTGTTAGCCTAGAAATTGTCAGCACTACAACTGAGGCAAATTTCACTTCGCTGCGGTTCATGAGGTTTTAGCGTGACGGACAAACACACAAACTTTCTAGGTGAGAAAAGATATGATGTTTATGAATGGTTTTTTTTACCCATTCATAAACATCATATTATTTCTCGCTTATTTTCTTAACTATGTAGTCATTTTCGAATTTAGTCACTGTGTCACTTGCCACGCCATGAAACACTCCTGCTTATAAAGAAAAGTATTGAAACTTCAGGAAATTATTCTAAGAAAAGTAAAAAAAAAATGTTTTTTTTTTTTGATAAAATATTTCACGGCAGCACTTGAGGAACAAATTAAGGCAAAACTGTTATGCAAATAAGAGTTAGGGCACCTAAGCATTCAGAAGCCTCAGGCTTTGTTGCGATAGTGTTGCAGGGCAGAATCGCAACTGACGCGATTCAGACCCGCAACATTGTTCCGTGTCCACACCTATATTCAAGTTTCTCTACATCCTTCTGGCTTTCACCATGTCATTATCACTTGCGGAACTTCAAGAGGGGTGATTAAAACAGAAACAGTGGTGGGCACTGCACACGAAAGCTTTTCTGAGCCCTGAAGTTCACCCTATTTCTGAGCCGAGAACACATTCAGTTCACCCTGAAATTAGAAGATGGGGTAGGAGTTCGAAATCCCCAAAACACAATTTAGTTGTGAATTTACACAGAAGGTCCTCAAAGTATTTTAAAAGTCTAGTCTTTAATAACTAATAGCAAACTGAGCCCTTTGAGTTTTTGTTCATGTTACACAAAGCATCCACAACATGAAATGTTTTGCAACAATGTTTAAATTTTTCCAATTTTAATGGGAGTCAAGAAACATGAATCCGAGCTGACGCGATTCAGCCCCGAAACATTGTATCACAATAAAGAATTCTGATGTGTACTACTCACCTCACCTCTTAGCTACACCCATGACCGATTACAATCCAGGTGTCGAGATTAACCTGGATTGATGCAATTAACCATCTTACATTTACAGACCCTCTTAAGACAGTACATAACAAATTAATCCAGACTACGAAGATATGACACTTAAATCGCAGCATATACATGTAGGTACGAGCAAATAAATTACTTGACGAAGATAATCGAGGCCATCATTTCATCATTAAAGAAATTGAAAATAGAAGTCTGTTTTAAGTGGCAATTAGACTCTACACTTGACTATTTTGGAGTGGAACCAAGCTTTTAGATTCATTACCCTCTATGACTTTGTGGAATCTTTTTCATATTAAGAAGCCACATCACAAAATTGCTTAAAAAATCTCCACAAAGAGCACTAGCACCGTTTTTCTATTGAGCCCATAGACCCAATGTTAAAGAAAAAAATGTTAATTTTTAAAATACACAGTCGCCGCGGCAATATGTTTATTTTTCATATTTAAAGTTGTCCAATATTAAGTTTTCAAAGTACTTGTACATTGTGCACTTTAAATATATGCTGATCGATAAGTGCGGTTATATTTTTAAAAACTATTTCAAAATCGCGAATTTCTAACTCTACATAAACTCCATTGAGTACGCGCGTTGGTAAGCAAAAAAACATCCATTAAAATGCTCATAAAAATACCTAAAAATAATTTTAAAAAACCACAATTAAACCACACTGAAACCAACACAGTGGCGCATATTGCTGTTTTTTTAAAATTATTTTTGCGTATTTTTTAAGAGCATTTTAATGGATATTTTTTTCTTATTTGGGCGTACTCAATGGAGAAAAAAGTCGATTCGCGATTTTGAAATAGTTTTTAAAAATATAACCGCATTTTACCAATTTTTTGTCATTCTATCACTCGATCAGCATATATTTAAGGTGCACATTGCAATTTGAAAATTTAATATTGGACAAGTTTAAATATAAAAAATAAACATATTGCCGCGACTTGTGTATTTTAAAAATTAACATTTTCTCTTTAACATCGGGTCTATAGAAAAACGATGCTAGCGCTCTTTGCGGAGATTTTTCGAAGTAATTTTGCGATGTAGCCACTTAAGTAAAAATACTGAATATCATTTCGTTTTTTTGTTTCTTTGCAGACCCACAAGACCACCATGCTACAAGCCCAAGTTATGCCATTCATGTCGAATTCCATAAACTCTGATTACCATTATGACCATCGTCCGATCATCGGAAACTATAAGGCTGCTCAAGACAACGAGTATGCGTTCAAGCATGGAGTTCCATTCGAAACATATGCACCACTCGAAAGTAACCGCTTTCATCGGCACGACCGACTACGAGACAATTTATCCTTTCACGATGAATTGGAAAGTTGTAGCATTTCACGTTACCAGACCTTGTCACCGACGTTTACCAATTCTAAACTTGCAGTGGGTGTTAACAAGACAAGTCTTATAACGACGAGCCTTGATAATAATAGAGAGGAAATGGAAGAGCCATATTTTGAACATTTGGAAGACAGCGGAAAAAATCCGGATGAAGAAATGGAGGAAGACGTGGACGATGACGAATTTCTCGAAGAAGAATACGAAGATGCTTATCGCGCTCAGATGACTCCTGACAGTCCGACAAGACTTCTACGCTTTGTCAGAATGGTGACAACCGAAATTCAGAGCCGTTTCACTCGAAACAAAGGGAACGAAGATTACTGTGATGTCTACGAGGAAAAATTCAAGACGACACTGTCTGGTCGAGAGCTGTACTATGCCGATCTACTCGCTTTGGCCTCGAATTCAGAAGCCCCTTCGACTAGTCGAAGGAACCGATCGTCAACAACAACGGCAACCGTAACCGACGATGGCTGCAGCAGCGTGAGGTTCCGTACAGTTATCTACGACCCTTCGGGAAACATAAAATCATGCACACTTCCACAGCAAGGGCGACAGATCCAAGAGTGTGGTTTGGGACCCCTCGAGGAACTCTTTCGTTTCGGCCTCACGTGGAAAGTGTCGACAAACCCTTCCACTTGCAGCGTCTCCTATAAAGACAAAGCTGTAATGCCACTACAAACTTCTTTACAAACTTCCAGCATCGGCCACAACAATAAAACAACGAGAGAAGAAGAAGAAGAAAGTGGTCACAATTTGCCAACTGTACCTATGATAATGCGTAAACTTCCAAGTTCCTTCTGGGAGGAACCAGGATGTCGAACTCGAGATCACGTTATTCTTCCTTCCGTTAACAATACTCCAGATTTCACAGATCTTTTCAATCAATGGACAGACAAGTGATAATACATAAATAAAAAAAACAGATCAAAACGGTTTTGTGTACATTTTTTTTAAAAAATACTCTTTTTCTAGCCGTTCAAAAGGTTCAAAACCATGGTTTTAACCACTGGGTTTGTTTTTAAAATAAACCTTTGGTTTTAACCGAAGACAACTAATATTATTTGACTTTTTTTGTAAATTGTACTGAATCCTATTGGTTTTTAATATGCAAACAAAAATTAGACTTCATTCCCACAATATGCTTCACTACATACGTCAGAGGCATGCTGGGAAAATAATTTAACCCTAGGCATTTTTATTAGATTGGCGATATTTTTTGAAAAAAAAAAAAAACCGGCCAAATTGAATGCCGGTCTTTTTTGGCATTTGCCCGAGCCACCCCTTTGGCCAGCCCGCCTCTGACATAGGTCACAGTGGCGTAGCTAGGCTTGGTTTCGCCCCCCCCCGCCGCGTAAAACTTTGCGCCCCCCCGGGCTGCTTAAAACGTTGCGCTCCCTTTAAGTCCCCTTCCACTTAGCCTCATACTGGGGGGAGGTGCTATTTTGATGAACGGCGGATCAGTAAGAACAGTCGGTAGGTTAGGTTTAGTAAAATGAAGTTTGTTGCAGGGGGCCTGGGGGCGCAGCCCCCCATTTTTTTAGCGTTATTAAATCAAATTTGTCCATTTTTCCGACCGTTCCTCCCATTGAACAAATTACAGAACAGTCGGAACAATGGACTAATTTGATTTAATAATTCTTTAAAAAAAAGTCGGGGTCTGCGCCCCCCAGACCCCCTGCAACAACTTAATTAACCAAAACCAAACCTTCGGACTGCTCCTACTATTTTTCCGACTGTTCGTACCGTTGTTCGGACCTTTCCGCTGTTCATCAAAATGGTACCCCCTATAAAAATTTCTAAGCACAATAAACGAAATGAAAGTCAATTTATTCAATTATTTTCGAAAATACAGCGACTTTCATTTTGTTTTTTGCGCCCCCAAACCTGCTGCGCCCCCCCCCCCCCCGCAGTTGCGGGTCCTGCGGGTGCCTAGCTACGCCAGTGATAGGTCATACTGTGTCTCATAAAGGTTGTGGAAGTTTCAGATTGTAACTGAAGGTTTTTTGTCTATGTTAATCGCTGCTGTCTACACACATTATTCAGACGATTTCGGTTAATAGAATTATTAGTTTAATTACTTTAATATTTGTATTACATTAGTATTTGATCTTTGTATAAAAAAAATGAAAATATGCACAATATGCAAAATGCAAAAATATACACTTCCCAATGTGGCAGTGTCTTACAGTCAGTGTAGTATTTTTTGTTTATAAAAAAATATTTTATGGTTTAAACAAAAAAAAAACAGGTTTAAACAAACAAAAAAACAACAGATTAATTTGTTTTTTTTTTCAAACCAAAAAATTAAACAGCCACCCTGAATAAAAAACTCCAGTTTCAAAATACTGCTTTCATTTATTACTTATGTTTTTTTTTTTTCTCTCTCTCTCAAAAATGGTTAATATTTCTTCCCGAATTTTGCGTATTTTGAATCCTGAATTCCTCATAAACCTGCTCCCCGATAAACTGCAAAATCGAAGAAACAATCCGAATTTTAGGAAAGTGGCCCCAAACAAATTTAAAGAGACTATTACCTCCAGAAATTTCTTTTCAAAATATTGTCAAGACTTACACAACGATTGCCAAAACGATTTTTAAAATTAACAATAAGTCATAAATATAATTCAAAAAATTAAAAATCAGTCGACTTCCTATAAATGGACTTTAAACTTAAACATTTTTAAAAAGTTAGCCAGCAAAAATAACATTTAAAAATTATTACACTAAAGGTAGTTTTGTTACCAATCCAGTTGGAAAAAAAATGCCAAGATACAGCGCTTAATTCAAAATTTCTCCGAATGTAGGCGCTGCGATCGTTTTTGATTTAAAATTGTTTTTTAACGTTTTTTCTCCAGATTTGAAGTCTAATAATAATTAACAGAAAAATAATTTCACGTGCTAAGGTTATAAAAAGAAATCATCGTGAAGCCAATAGATTAATGCACATCCTAATTTTTTTGTTATTGTTCTAAGTAGTTTTTAAAGAGAGTTCTTCAAATGTTTGTGAGATGTTTTCTTGGTCCTATGAGATGTAACACGAAGTGAAAAAAACGTATGAGTTTAAACGTTATTAAAAATTAGAAGGACCTTTTCAAAATTTCTAAAAAGGAAACGTCGTGAAGCCAATACATGAAAGCAAGTGCTAATTTTTTTTATTGTTCTAAATCGTTTTTAACGAGAGTTCTTCAAATGTTCGTGGGACGGTTTTTTGGTCCAATGGAATTTAATGTGGAGTTTAAAAAAACGAAAGATTTTGAACCTTGTTTAAAAATCGAAGAACCTTTTCAAAATTTATGTAAAGCGAGCACTTAAAGAACAATACTTTTTATTGCACTTTGCACTTTAATGTATTTTAATTGAGCGATTGTGAGACTATTCCTTGCAAGTTTAGTAACGCCGTATAGTAACACTCATTTGTCTCGTTGTCGTCTGCTCGAAACAACAAGCTGGAAGTGTATCTAGGCTCTTAAGGTCACATTGAAAAACCAGGTTAATAACCAATAAATGTACCTTTATTTTCAATAAGTAATTAACCTGTTGGTCATTGATGTACTAAGGCTTTCGAAAAGATCTGCATCAATTGCTTGCAACGCTGTATCAATTGCATTTGTTAATTCCTCTTTGAAAGCAACTTGATGGAAGTTTTTATATACGGACCTGATAAAGCTGCCACTAAGGTTTTCTATAGGATTTAGATCTGGATTTCGACTAGGTCAATCAAGAACACACATTATTTGCGCCAAGCTTTTGTTGATGTATAGCTATGGGTCGAGTCATTATCCTGTTGTAATATCCATTCTCCTGATGTATCTTGTGGTCCATATGGCAATATTGAAACAATCAGTCCAGGAGCGACCCTGGCTCGTTTCTTTTTTCTGGAGTGGCGCGGAACTTTGCCATCCCTCTGTACAGTTCTACAGAGAGTTAACCTAGTTTCGTGCAGCTGACTTCTCCCTTTAAAGGCACAAGGATACCAATATCCTTGTTTGGTTCGCACCTCGCCGGGGGGGGGGGGGGGGGGGGGGGGTTGCGTTTATCTTTTGTATTACATTATTTAAGAGAGATGAGTCATATTTAATATTTTCTTGACCACTGGTCAATCAATCTGATTGGTTTAATTGGTTTTTATTTTTGTAAGTGACCAATTAGACGATTCTGAGAAAGTCTTACTTGGGTATATAAGTCCGTGTTTCTGTGTACAAGAGAAAGAATTTTGGAAACAGAAAATAAACCGTTATCATGTGCAAAAAGTGTTTCTTTTTAGCTGTGACACTCTTCTAGCCGAGGTGCGATATGTCAATTGTCATCTACAATGACTAACAGTATGTTAAGCAAATTAATTTATTTTATTTTCCAAAAGTTAATAAAATAATCAAGACTACCAAGTTATGATAATTACGCTGAGTGTATCAATAAAATGAGCTGAAATTATTGGCAACTCGCTACAGCACATTTCTGAAATTCTAATGCATCTTCCAAGTCTCTTGACTTCAAAATTTTTTTAAAAGAAAACAAAAACAAACAAGATTAAAGAAAAATTGAGCGAAAATTCAGCTTATGTACATTACATAATAGTGTTTAAAAACACTAACAAAATCAATTCCTTTCATCCCATCGATACATACGTAGGCAAAAAGACATCGTCGAATGTGTAAAAGGCAACATCACCATTACCCACGACGGCAAAGTGTACAGGAACGTTATCGGCCAAGCTGTTAACAGTCTGTGCAATAACATCCATATTCGGAATAGCATCTTCAACACTAAAACAAATCAAAAGATAAAACAAAATTCTTGTATCGAATGACACTTTATATGATAATATAATTGACGTTACTTGCCTAGTTACAAATAGCCGATGGTTTGGAAGTGAAGGTACAGTT
This sequence comes from Brachycybe producta, assembly GCA_036925085.1. Lineage (NCBI taxonomy): Eukaryota > Metazoa > Arthropoda > Diplopoda > Playtdesmida > Andrognathidae > Brachycybe > Brachycybe producta. The sequence continues at coordinate 4,600,935 of JAUPFP010000011.1, read as the reverse complement.
TTTTTATACCCAGAGTTTGGCAAATAAACATCGAAAGAAATGTTCAAGACATTTGAAATTTTTGAAAAGTGGTCGTAACGGATCTGTTCCACAATGGATAACTTTTTCAAAATGGAACCTAAATAGAAACAAACAAAATAAATAATTACAGGGGTTTTTTTTAAAAAAAAAAGTACAGCTTCAAACAATTGAAACTGTTTGAAATTAAAAATCCCTTAATGCGGAAACGCATACAAATTAGAGAATTCTTGATTTTATTAACCACTAATTATCTATTAATCTGTCAGCATAATCAGCTAATAGCAGGGTGGCTGGTTTTTTTTTAGTTTTAAGAAAAAAACAAAACAAATTAACACGGTTTTTTTTTTCGAACCTCGTTTTTTTTGGTTTAAAACATAAAATATGTTTTTTTTATACAGTACAAAAGAAAATTACTACACTGACTATAACACACTGGGAAGTGTATATTTTTGCATTTTGTACATATTTTCATTTTTTTATTCAAAGATCAAATACTAATGTAATTTAAATATTAAATTAATTAAACTAATAATTCCATTAACCAAAATCGTCTGAATAATGTGTGTTCGGCAATGATTAACGTAGACATAGAAAACTTTCAGTTACAATATGCAACTCCCATGACCTTTATGAGTCACAGTGTCACCTTTGGCCGGTTTTTTTTTTTCAAAAAATATCGCCAATCTAATAAAAATGCCTAGGGTTAAATTATTTTCCCAGCATGCCTCTGACGTATGTAGTGAAGCCTATTGTGGGAATGAAGTCTAATTTTTGTTTGCATATTAAAAACCAATAGATTCACTACAATTTAGAAAAAAATAAATAAAATTAGTTGTATTTGGTTAAAACCAAAGGTTTATTTAAAAAACCAAGTGGTTAAAACCATGGTTTTAACCACAATGGTTATAACCATGGTTTTAACCACAATGGTTATAATCACGCCACCCTGGGTCATTGCTAAATGAATCAATTTAATATTACAATTTTAATCTTCTGCGATTTTCCAGAAAACAATTATATTGTAACGAACCATGTTCAGGGGGTCTAATAGAATTATCAAAAAGTATCGTAGCGCTCTTTCGGGCGATCGGAAAGTGGTTGGCTAGGCCACTAATTCTATTATGGTTCGGGAGGAAGGGAACAAATTAGTCCCATACGTTTCCTCACAAGTTCCTCTTTCAAGAACCTTTACAGTTTTAAGGATCTTTTGTTGTCTGCTACTCCCCGGGCTTTCGCCCGTAAAAAGCTGGTTGATCGTGCTATCTTCTGAAGTGGCATCTAGTGCTGGAGAACCAAGTTTAGACCTGGGTTGATAGTGCTAGATGATAAAATGTTGAAGTCCTTCGTTTCGTTTTAAAAAGATAAAAATAACTTGAAAACTGCTTTAAGAGGCTAGATACATCGTTTAGTTCAAAATTTCTCCGAATGTAGGCGCTGTGATCGTTGTTGATGGAAAAACGGTTTTTTAACGTTTTTTCTCCCGGTTCGAAGTCACATAATAATTAATAGAAAAATAATTTCGCATGCTAACCTTATAAAACGAAAACATTGTGAAGTCAGTAGATTAATGCACGTAATAATTATTTTGTTATTGTTCTGAGTTGTTTTTAACGAGAGTTCTTCAAATATTTGGGCGACGGTTTTTTGCTCCTATGGGACTTAACATGGAGTTAAAAAAACGATAGATTTTAAATGTTATTTAAAAATAGAAAGCCCTTTTAAAATTTAGAAAAAGGAATAATCCTGAAGGTAATAAACACATGTAAGTGTACGTGCTAATTTTTCTGATTGCTCTAAATCATTTTTAATGAGAGTACTCTTAACTTTTGTTGGACGGTGTTTTAGTCCTATGGGACTTAACATGGAGTTTAAAAACGTACGATTTTAAACGTTATTAAAAATAGCAGGACATTTTCACAATTTATAAAAAGGAAACATCGTGAAGCCAATACATGAATGTATGCGCTAATTATTTTGTTATTGTTCTAAATCAGTTTTAACAAGAGTTTTTCAAATGTTTGTGGGGCGGTTTTTGATCCTATGGGATTTAACATGGGGTTGAAAAAACGAACGACTTTGAACCTTATTTAAAAATAGAAGGACCTTTTCATAAATTATATAAATCGAGCACGTGAAGAACAATACTTTTTATTGCATTTTGCACTTTACTGTATTTGAATTGAGCGATTGTGAAGCGATTTCTTTCAGTTTTAGTTACACTATATAAGAACACTCATTTGTCTCGTTGTCGTCTGCTCAAAACAACAAGATGGACGTGGATCTAGGCTCTTAAGTATAATAACAGTTTATTTACATTTCTCATTGAGGTCTATCCCAAATCGGGCATAGATTCTCTATCTACAGAATCTCTGAATTACATAAAAATACACGGCTATTTATACCCAAAAAGAGGATACTGAGAACACTTTCTCAGTATTCTCTGATTGGGCAAAATCAAAATCAAAAACCAAACTGACCAATCAATATGATTGACCAGTGGTCACCAAAATATAGAAATATGACTCATTCTATTTAAAAACTAATATTCCCAGAAAAATACAACCCCATTGACTTAATGCTGAGGCTTATCAAGTCGATCTCTTTGTATTAAGGGGTGGACTGGGAGAAAAAGGGGACCCAAGACAGGATATTGGCATCGTCATCAGCTGATGGAACTGGGTCAATCCTCTGTACGTGAGTACAGAGGGTTGACAAAGTTCCAGGCCACTCTAAAAGTAAACAAACGATCCAAAAAAAACTAAGCGAGCCAGGATCGCTCCTGGACGTATCGTTTCAACATATACAGTATATATGAAGCCCCGTCTATCTTTCTTTGTCTCCTTGCTGCCTTCCCTCAGTAACGCTGTACAAACAAGGACAAAAACCTTGAACCACGTCGGAATTTATATAAATTTGAATAAATGAACCACTTTTTTCTCAAGATCAACTATATGTTGCACTCTCACTATCCAAGAACCCCATGATATTAAATTGGAGAGGGGAAAAGGTTGGAAAGTGTAAAAAGGGAGAGAGAAACGTGGAGGGGGAAAAAGGAGAAGGGGACACTGAAATTGAAATGAAAGGAGTAAAAAAAGGAACAAATGACGCGCATGCGCACACTAGAGAAAATGAAACACTCATTTACTCTTTCAAATATAAAAAAGGGGAGGGGATAATAGTGTAACACCCTGTATTTCACTTTCCCGTCCCTCCCCTAGCCTGGGGGTCTCTGGGGATGTGAGGGACGCACTTCCATCCCTTCCCTCCCTCTTCGAGACCCCAAAGCTACAAGACATCCTGGTTCTGGTATCGGCGGATGGATACCCGTAGATGCATGGGTACACCTGAAGAGGTGTGCACAGGCCCTGGGTATAAAAGACCGTGCTTCGATAGATTCTGGGTCCATTCTCTTATACTGAAACTATGAAACTACTCATTCCATGGTCCAGTGGCGAAAGCACGCCACACCCAAAACTCTTCTCTTTTAATGTACTCTTGATGGTTGTTGTCATTAAAAGAAGTATAACGAGAAACTGCATTCGTCTCGCCTGTTTTTAAACATTCTTTCCAGCAACGTCGAAACCAAGAAGTATCTAGGAGAACGACCCCGGCACCAGCAGGACTCAGGAAGTATATCCCAAACTCTCTTAACGAAAAGCGGTATCCGCTCTAGTCAAGAGAGTCTACGACCTGAGCCCCGTAACAAGAGCTCTACATTGTTACAATAGTAGCAAAATTAAACTACAGTTTATCACAGGCAATTGTGCCCAGCATTAGAATTTCTTTTGCTCCGCCTTTTTATGAACCTCATCAATTTGGTTTGTTACTTGGTCTGACGTCATAAAAGGGCGGAGGAAAAAAAATTCTAATGCTGGGCACAATTGCCTGTGAATTTGGCTCCCGTCATTTATGACGGGTTACCCCACTAGTTTATAATAATTACATTTATCCTAAAGGCTCTATTGATCGAATGGGGCACGTGATCTAATGGAACATTTAACCCAAAAAGACATGCCACCTGTGAAGGGAATTTACCTAAAAATTATTTGCCATAAAGAGACACGCTGAATGTATAAAAACAGCTTACTCAATGTGTTTTTGTTTTATCAAAATAGACATCAGAAATGGCAAAAAATAAATGAACAGTGAAACAAGGGCAAACATAGAGGTTTCAGATTTTGACATTTAAAAAAAAATAACTGAATAAACTACCCATATAATGAAGCTCAATTTACATGTAAAAAGGCTACACATCGTAAAATTACTTCGAAAAATTTGTATTGAGCCCATATCCAATGTTAAAGGAAAAAACGTTAATTTTTAAAATACAGTCGCGGCAATATGTTTATTTTTCATATTTAAAGTTGTCCAATATTACGCTTTCAAAGTGCAATTGTGCACCTTAAATATATGCTGGTCGAGTGATAGAATGACAAAAAAATTGTAAGTGCTATTATATTTTTAAAAATTATTTCAAAATTCGAGAATTTTCTAACTCTTATGTTAAAACTCCATTGAGTACGCACGCTTGTAAGAAAAAGCACCCCTGAAAATGTTTGTAAAAATACCTAAAATAATTTGAAAAAATCAGCAGCACGTGTGCCAATGTGTTGTGTTCACTGTGGTTTACTTGTGTTTTTTTTTAATTATTTTTAGGTAGTTTAGAAACATTTTAATGGATTTTTTTCTTATGAGGGCGTACTCAATGGAGTTTAACATAAAGCCCCGTTTTTACGATTGTTTTTCACTAACATCACCACATGATAGTCACTATCGCACCGTCGTGATAGCACTATCACACTATCTCGTTTGACTAGATAGTTGATAGTACTGTCGCGATAGTAATTGTTGTTGTGTGACAGCTTGTAGGGAAATATCCACTTTGTAGGGATATTTGGCTTCTGGAGGGAGCGGCAACACTGTTGTTGGCTCAATGATATCTATGAAGTAGACGTCACACTGTCATGTGACAGAACTATCACGTTATTTCAAGACGCGTAGACAGTTGCTATCATGAGAATGAACTATCGTAACTTTCATGACAGCTACTTTCACGATCTACTCCCACTATCACAGTGAAAACGAGGCTTAAGAGTTAGAAATTCGTGATTTCGAAATATATTTTAAAAATATAACCAAACTTACCAATTTTTTGTCGTACTATCACTCGATCAGCATATATTTAAGGTGCACATTGCACTTTGAAAACTTAATATTGGACAACTTTAAATATGAAAAATAAACATTACCGCGACTGTGTATTTTAAAAATTAACATTTCTTCTTTAACATCGGGTCTATGGGCTCAAATAGAAAAACGATGCTAGCGCTCTTTGCGGAGATTTTTCAAAGTAATTTTTCGATGTAGCCTATTAAACAAACAAAAAAAAACCTAACGAGTTTAAACACCTCTAATTTATGTAATTTAATCATTTCAAAGCCAGATGAAATTTAGTTTGACGCAGTCACACAAACAAGTTTCAACCTGTCATACCTGTGTCATTCAAATCTGTGATTTGTAATAATGGTTTAATCTTTGGCGTAGGTAACTGTTCATAAATTGGTAATGTTGAACATTGTTGACGAGGAGGACACCGCTCATCCTTGTACTGCTTCCAACATTGAGCAGACGTCATCACTCGACTTTGAGTACGGCACTTTTGCTCCACGAATACATTGCGATCGGCTGATTCCAATGTTTCTGTATGCTCAGCATTCCCTGATTGAACATCACCTGCTTTAGAAAATTTTTCACTGTCATCTTTGCTGTCGTCCCAAAAAGAATCAGCTGTTTTAGAAAGTGGTTCACAGTCATTCCAAAAGGTACTCTCAGTATAAACAGGAAACCACGCTCTTCTGTCACCGTCTTCTTGTACCAAAACATTCGATTTTGGAGAAGCTGGTGCCAAACTACAAGAATGTCGGTCAACCACCGAGGTTGGTATATGGTCGTCATTCTTGCTTCTCGACGTAGTATCGGAATTACTGGACTCGCGGACAAAATTCAAAGACTTAAATCGTTGGGAAAAAGTTTGACGAGAACTTCGATAAGTGTCGTTTAGAACAATAGAATTGGAATAACCAGACCGAGGAACTAAACTTGAATCAAGACTTTGAGAAGTACCTTGGCCAGTGAACGAAGAGAGTTTATAGATCTCGTTACTGTTTCTCGTACACGAGTCAGTTTCTGCCGATGCCTGCTCAAAATTACAATACTGAGAAAATCTTTCAAATGAACGTTGGCCAGCCTCCGACACCAACCCGCCATTCCACTGATGGATTCGCTGGCTGTCATTTCGATAATGGTTCCACTCACTGCACCTTTTTTCGCGATTTAGATTTTGGTTCCTCTCATTGAATCGGTGACTGAGGTTTTCGTAACGGCTCCGTTCACTGTACCGTTGTGTGTCGTTCTGATAAGGGTTCCAAGGATCGGATCGTTTTCTGTACTTTTGATTACGAGTTTGTGAGAGTGGTAAGCCTTCGGATCTTGTTCTACTCCACTTCCCACCATCATGTCGTCGACGTTTCGTACCAACACTTCGCGCACGATTTCTTAATTGTTTCGAGGCACATTTTCGCAAGTCAACGACACGACTCTGATCTGAAATGCATACATTTTTTGGAATAAACCGTCTCTCGAGTTGTGGAAATCGGGCCACATTTTTTCCGTACGTGCACGGAATAACACATTCGGAATGTCTAACTAATAAACAAGCTTGATACACATTTGTCTCTGATGAAAATCCCTCACGACACTGCCTTTTACACGATGTTCCGCTAATTTCAAGTAATCGCTTAGAAATAGTCGACAGTGGTTTATCGGATTTTACCACGTCACTGGACGACTCCTTGAAACTGTCGCATTTCAAACCACATTTTAAAATTCTAAATAAAGGCAATTAAAAAGCAAATTTTAATGACAACTCATAAAAAAAAGTTTCAAAGTATACAGACGACAACAACAACAAAAAAAACAATATACCGTTTTTGATGCCGCACTACGATGTATCCAAGACGTGACAAATGAGCATAAACCTGGTATTCGCCAAACGTCAAGCCATCAGCCAACAGAAAATGATATGCTTCTTGCATACTCAGTGGGATCCCGTTATAGTAAACTTCCATACAATTCTATGACGATTATAATGCCAAGTAAATTAAAAAAAAAAACACGCTCAGGGTTGGCAAAAAAACCCAGGTTTTACTTATTTAGCACAGCCCACTAGTTTAAACCAGGTTTAGCCCGTGTCTTTATGGGTTAAAATGGGCTAAAATGAGTTTACCTTTTTAAGAATATGGGGAAGTCCCTAATGTTATGACTCATCATAGTCATCAACATACATTCACTTCATTTGTAGCAACTGCAGTATGTTACTAATTATTTTACTCTACTAATCTCCAGCCTTAGTCTAAGCAATTATTGTAAGCAATTATTGCAGCAACCATCTATAATGTCTGTCTGTCTGTGTATAACACTGTACAAACAATGACAAAAACGTTTAAGCACGTCGGAAATTATATAAATTTAAATGAAGCCGGTTTTTTCTCACGGTCAACTTTATGTCGTGCTCTCCCGATCCAAGAACTCAAACAATATTAAGGTGCTTATAAAAATGCAAGTGGTCAAGTCAAATTACTTCATGACAACCAGACATTCACACAAAATGTCATTTGTAATGAAGTATTTGAATAAAATGACGTATTTGAATAAAATAAAATAAAATTATATATATAATATCCCAGGTCTGTGTGTGTGTGTGTGTGTGGAGTAACAAAAACCATTGAAGCACGTCGGAATTTATATAAATTTGAATAAATGAACCGTTTTTTTTTCTCAAGGTCAACTATATATTGAACTCTTCCTTTGGAAAGTGTAGAAGGGGGGGGGGAGAGAGAGAAAAGTGGGAGGGGGTGAGGGGAAAAGTTTGGACAGTGTAGAAGGGGAGAGAAAGAGAAAAGTGGGAGGGGGTGAGGGGAAAAGGTTGGAAAGTGTAGAAGGGCGAGAGAGAGAAAAGTGGGAGGGGTGACTGAAATTGAAATGAAAGGTGTAAAAAAAAGGAAAAAACAACGTGCATGCGCATAATTGCCTGTGAATTTTGCTCCCGTCATTTATGACGGGTTACTCCACTAGTTATATATATAATATCCCACGTCTGTGTGTGTGTGTGTGGAGTAACAAAAACCATTGAAGCACGTCGGAATTTATATAAAATTGAATAAATGAACCGTTTTTTTCCTCAAGGTCAACTATATGTTGAACTCTTCCTTTGGAAAGTGTAGAAGGGGGAGAGGGAGAGAGAAAAGTGGGAGGGGGTGACTGAAATTGAAATGAAAGGAGTAAAAAAAAAGAAAAAAACGACGCGCATGCGCACAATTGCCTGTGAATTTTGCTCCCGTCATTTATGACGGGTTACCCCACTAGTAGTTAAATAATTTTAGTAGCAAAATTAAACTAGAATTTTGCTACCGTCATTTATGATGGGTTACCCCACTAGTCTAGTATATCACAATAGTTGTCACAATGAGTCGCAAAGGTGGCCGACCATCAGGGGCCCATTTCAGAAAACTACAAGTCTTGTTAGTAACAAGTAAATTTTTACAAGTTTGTAAAATATCTACTTACTAGCGTTTCACAAAATACAAGTGCACATTTGTAATTACAATTGAATTTTTACAATTTTACAAGTGAATTACTTGTAAACCACAAAAGATTATTGGTAGCTAAAAAGTGTAGTGGACAAACTTGTTACTAACACTTGTTACCAACCAAAGATTTTCTACCTAAATCAAACGGTAGGTACAGTAAGATTATTTTACAAGTGTTTTGAAATTAAACAGAATGTTCTTACTATCTCGTATTTCTTTTAAAATACATAGCTTATTTCCTAAGGCAACACTTTTAGACGTTTGTGTCGTCTTCCCTGATTCCATTTAGAGTGTTGTATCCAGGTTTGCACCTGAATCGATGTTTCTAAATGAGGAAGTGTTAACGTTTCTTGTTCGACTTAGAAGATATAAAATAAAGACGTCAGCAACTTTTTGCACATAGTAACACTTTATTTATCTGTCTTAAACGGTCTGCTCTGTGCCGAAAAACACGGGCGAGGATTCTGACGAGGATTCTGAGAAGTATTTTTCAGAATCCTCTAATTGGTCACTTACAAAATCAAAGATAAAAGCTGTTTTGGAGGTATATCAAGCATTCTCGGGCTGGTGAGTACTCGATTCCAGCTCTTGTTGGGGCAAACGGAGAACTAATATCACACCCAGAATTGAAAGCTTCTTTGTTGAATGAACAATACAGGAGTGTTTTTACAGCAGATGAAAATACTACACCTAATGCTTTTGAATCTAGAACAATGCATTCTTTGGGGGATATTATTGATAATACCAAGGGCATTATCCACCAACTATTCATCCTTAATAAAAATAAAAGTGGGGGGCCAGATGGAATTCATGCAGTAGTTCTTATAAAATTACCTAGGGACGTGGGACCATTTCTTCAGCTAATTTATCAGCAGTCTTTGGATCAAGGGGTTGTTCGAAGTATGTGGAAATTAGCAAATGTTACCCCAATATTTAAGTCAGGTAATAAGTCCGAAGCTGCAAACTATAGGCCTGTATCTCTAACTTCAGTGGTTTGTAAAATTCTTGACCATATCATATACTCTGTCTGCATTAAGTTTCTCAAATCTCACAATCTCATTTCTGATAATCAACATGGTTTACTGAGAGGGCGATCTTTTGAGACTCAACTTATCCTGGTAGTGGATGACCTCCAGAAATGTTTAGACAATGGTAAACAGGTTGACATGGTGTTTCTTGACTTTTGTAAGGCATTTGACACTGTTTCACATTCAAAACTTCTGGCAAAAGTTGCAGCATATGGGTTGGGGGGGCAGGTAACCAAATGGGTAACTTCTTTTTTAAGTGATAGGAAACAAAGGGTAGTTGTAAATGGGTCTCACTCAGAGTGGTTGGCTGTTAAATCTGGTGTACCCCAGGGTAGTGTGCTGGGTCCTCTTTTGTTCCTAATATTTATTAATGACCTCATTAGCACAGTTGGCAGCAACTGTAGACTATTTGCTGATAATATCCTAATTTACAAAGTGGTTGATGGCATCCAAGACTGCAAAACATTAGCTCTAGACTTGAAGGCAATTGAGGGATGGTGTAATACATGGCAACTTCAGTTGAATGAGGGAAAGTGTAGTGTTATGAGGCTTACTCGGGGTAGAAATCCAATTGTGTTCAATTATAGTATGAATGACACAATTCTTCGGAGTGTCAAGTGTTATAAGTACTTGGGGGGTTACAATGACAGATGACCTTTCTTGGAAAAAAACACATTGATCATGTTACTGGGAAAGCTCTACAAATGCTTCGTTTTAGTCAAAGAACATTGGGCACCTGCCCAGCTCAAATTAAAACTATTGCCTATCAAGCACTTGTTCGGCCTCATCTTGAGTATTGCTGCAGTGTATGGAATCCTCACTCTGTCACACACTCATTCAGTTGAAATGGTTCAGCATAAGGCCGCTAGGTCTGTTTGTGGCAGGCACAAATTTACAGATAGTGTCACTGAGATGCTGTCAGTGCTACAATGGCATAGTTTGGCACATCGCAGGGCTGAGTTAAGTTTGAAATTGTTTGGAAAAATTACACGGGGTGATTGTCCTAAACCGCAGTCCAGTGATATTCATAAAGCACTATACATGGAAAGGGCTGACCACTGTAAGAAAATTAGGAAGATTTTTGCTAGGACAGATTCATATTATTGGTCTTTTTGACCCTCTAAAGAGCAATGGAGGTATATATGATCATGCAAGAAAAGGGAAAAAAAGGATGTCTGTGTGTACGGAACCCCGATTTTGTGGGTCGAACTCAAGAACGGAATGAGATAGACATTCAGTATTTTTTATTTGATTTCGTGGGTCAATATGATGCTCCTAACTAACAATCAGAAACTTTTACACAGGGGTTATTTTTTTATGAATTTTTTAGAAACACATTTTAAGTTTTTGGTCGTAATTTTTTGTGGGTTGAACAAAATTGAAATTTTAGAGCGATTTGATATATGAAATTTCGATTTTTTAAAAACGTATTTTTTTAAAAAAAATCGAGATTATTCCTCTTTCCAGTTGTAGCATTCGAAAGAGGGACTTTTCTATTATTTAGGAGGGGTGTTCCTTTCTATGTTCTGTTATAATTTTGGTATATTAGTGTGACGAATTCGATCGTTTACATTTAGAATCACTCTGTAGTTTAGATATTATAGAGACAAGTTTCATCTTATGCTTGGGGGTGGTTGGGAGATATCCAGTCGATACCTCCCTACCCCCAGGATGAGTAAAACACGGCAAAAGAATTGTATCATCAATTCTTATAGGATAATTCCTAGAAGAATTGACGATGTGGAACTTTTTGGCCAGTGAAACTCCCGTCAGGTGTGACGAAAAGGATGAAGAAGTCTTTTTCGTTTAGATAATTAATTAGATTTGATTGTTATATTTTAGTACATCTTATACACCGTGAGTCAGGAAATCTGGCACCCTTTTTAAACATTTAATAACTCGGTCAAAAATCATCCAATTATTATGAAATTTGGCACAACTGTAGATAAGAATGCCTTCTTTTAGAATTTAAATCAGTGCACCTTTAATTTCTCACCACAGAGTTTTTTGGTCTGCAGAGGGCGCTGTAGCACAGTGGCGCGATTACCAATTGGTTCGTCTGCTAGCTTAAAAATGCCATTCACTGAAGAAGACAAAATTGCCATCAAATTTCTTCGTGAAAACAAAAATTATATTGCTAAACGAATTCTTAAAGAATTTCCAAACAAAGGATGGAGTTTACGCGGCCTGAACCACCTTCAAAAGATAAACGAAACCGGCAATTGTTCTGCATCGGAAAGGCAGCGGGGGAAACCGGACTGCGCTCATTGACGATAACATCAACGCCGTTAATAAGCTCATTTTGAGTCAGGAAGAACAACCGCAAACAGATCGCTCCCAACATGAAATTGCTCGTCTGACAGGTGTTTTGCAAAGTTCTGTGTCCAGAATAATCAAAAAGGAACTCAACTTAAAATGTTTAAAAAACATCGGGCAACAGAATTAACTGAAAGTAACAAAGTCTCTCGTCTTTCACGTTGCAAACAACTTTTGCGTCGTTTCCCAGAACACAAAGTGAGCTTCATATTTTTCTCAGATGAAAACGTTTTCACTGTTGCTCGACCTACCAATAAGCAGAACGACTAAACGCGTGTTGCAGCTGGCGGTGGACATTTTGAACACATTGAAATAGGCAAAATGTTAGTTAACATTTCATCTACAGTTGTGCCAAATTTCATAATAATCGGATGATTTTTGACCAAGTTATTAAATGTTTAAAAAGGGTGCCCGATTTCCTGACTCACGGTGTAGATGTTTTCGTTTATATTTTATATAATTAATTAAAGGTCCTGGTTGTGTCCATGAGACTTGGACACACCTGGCGCCTTTGTTTTACAATCATACGTTTTAATTGTTATTAAGAGTATTTAAGCAGGACCGCGTGGATTGAGAAGCAGACTGGTTACAGCTACAGAACGATACTGTCACTCTGCTATTCTCAATCCACAGCGAGTCACTGTTATTGTGAATAAAAGATATTATTGAAATATAACTTCTATGTGTGGACTCAGTTATTTCTTGGGAGTGGGACTTAATGTTATAGCCGTCACATAGCCAATGATTCTACCGGACAGCAAGCCTCCAGCAGCCACGTGTAAGAAGACATCTCAACGCCATTTTCTACCTCTGGACTCCTGAGGTACCAACCCTTGTGTCCCTGGTGGTTAAGTATACAACACAGGAGCCAATCAACCGAAAGACTTAATAATCAACATTCAATCGACACTTTTGAATGGCTAACAGAGATCTCTCTGCTAACCTTGTGAAATCGGGAATGTTACATTAGAATACATGTGGCGTATTTTCCTTTTAAACCATATTATTACAAATGTATGACGCATGCACATCACATGTAACTATGTCATGTACGCGAGTACATGTGTACAGTGTGTTTATCTATGTGCACACGTGTACACGTGCGTACACATGCGCACACGTGTGTACACATGCATACACATGCACACACATGTGCACACGTGTGTACACGTGCGTACACATGCGCACACGTGTACACGTGCATACACATGCGCACACATGCACACACGTGTACACATGCATACACCTGCACACACGTGTGTACACGGGCATACACATGCACACACGTGTGTACACGGGCATACACATACACACATGCGCACACATGTTTACACATGCAAACACACATGCAAACATGTGTACAAGGGCATACACATACACACATGCGCACACATGTTTACACATGCAAACATGTGTACAAGGGCATACACACATGCAAACATGTGCACACAGGCATACACATGCAAACATGTGCACACAGGCATACACATGTGCACACGTGCATACACATGAGCACACGTGCATACACAAGCATACATGTGCGTACACATGTGTGCACGTGTAAATGTGCATACACATGTGTGCACATGTAAATGTGCGTACACATGTGTGCACGTGTGTAGATGTGCGTACACATGTGTGCATATGTAAATGTGCGTACATGTGCGCACGTGTATAAATGTGCGTACACATTTGCACACGTGTAAATTGCATACACGTGCATAAATGTGCGTACACATTCGCACACATGTGTAAATGTGCGTACACATGTGCACACTTGTGTACATGTTCATATTCATGCGTGCACATGTGTTCATGTGCGTACTCATGCACACACATGTAACAATGAAAAAAGTTGGTTATTTGATATATGAAAGCATATATTAAAGCAATGGAGGTCTATAGGGTTCCTTGAATCCCTTTGTTTTTCCTAGAGTTATATTTAAAAGACAATGGAACTCTCTTCCTGAGGCAGTGGTGAATGGGGATAATTTTGTTTTGTGGGATTGACATTTGTATATACATTTTGTTTTTATATATGTGCTTGACAATGCTTACTGCTGCATGTGGACTTTTATGTCCCACTGCCATAGGCCTATTTGGCTGCTTGCAGAGTACTAATTGTAATTGTAATTATCAGTCAGCAGAAATATCAAATATGACTAATTTTCTATTAAAATACAAAAAACCCACACCATCATTGACTTAGTGTTGCCATTTATCAGGACGATCTCTTGATGTTAAGGGGTCAACCCCCTGTACAACTGTACAGTGGGATGACACAAGTCATAAATGCTTCAAAAGTTTACGCCCCGTGGGTGTAAACTTTTCTCAGACAACTTTAACACGAGTTTCTACGAAAAGCATGTTCCCAACTTTGGTTACGGTGAACCCAGAAAAAACCACGGGAGCCATTTCGGAGCACGGCTGGCCGACGTTCTATGCAGTGCATTAACTGACCAAGGATGGTCAGTGCTTTTTCAATGGCAAAAAGTTCCATGTTACTCCACAAAAACGTGTGTGTGTACTTTGTGGGTCAATATGATGCTCCTGACAAAAAATTAGAAAATTTTACCCAGGGGTTATTTTTTTATGAATTTTTTAGAAACAAATTTTGAGTTTTTGGTCATAATTGTTTGTGGGTCGAACAACTCGAAAACGGGGCCACCTACAATAAAATGTCATCAGACCTAAAATGATGTACACATTCTGACGATGAAACTGGAAAGATTTGATATATTGAATTGATTTATATTGATATAGATATATTGAGATATTGAATTGATTTATATTGATATAGATATATTGAGATATTGAATTGATTTATATTGATATAGATATATTGAGATATTGAATTGATTTGATATATTGATTTGATATATAAAATTTCGATTTTTTAAAAACGTAATTTTTTTTTTAAAAATCGAGAATCTTGCTCTTTCCAGTTGTAGCTTTCGAAAGGGGGACTTTTCTATTATTTAGGAGGGTGTTCCTTTCAATGTTCTGTTATTATTTTTGTATAGTAGAATACATGCGACGTATATTCATTTTAAACCATATTATTACAAATGAATGAGGCATGCGCATCACATGTGATTATGTCATGTACGTGAGTACATACACTGTACATGTGTGTTTATCTATATACACACGCGCACACGTGTACATGTGCGTACACACGCGCACAAGTGTACATGTGCGTACACATGCGCACAAGTGTATACACGCGCACAAGTGTGTACATGTGCGTACACACGCGCACAAGTGTGTACATGTGCGTACACATGCGCACAAGTGTGTACATGTGCATAAGCGTGCGCCACGTGTGTAAATGTGCGTACAGATGCGCGCGCACAGGTGTACACATGTACAGACACATGCGCGCATGTGCATACACATGTAACATTGAAAGAAAGTTGGTTATTTGATACATGAAAGCATATATTAAAGCAAAAGAGGTCTATAGGGTTCCTTGAATCCCCTTGTTGAAATTTAAAATGATGTTGGTCAGTGACTCAAGAAAAGTCACTTCATTTTTAAGTCTTTTTCATTGTTTCACTTTCTTATTTTAAAAATAATGTTGGTAATCCCCGGGTAAATCTTTACAATAAATCAAAAAATAATTTCTGGAGTTAATGGTCTCTTTAATACCGGTACAAGAAGAGAAAAAATAACTTGCAACCAGAAATACATTTCGAAAAACTTACAATATCCATTAAAAAGACAGCTTCCTCAGGAAACAGAACGTTCTGTCCATTCACTGTATGACCCATGTGCAGAAAATGCTTCCCCTGCATGGCCGATAATAAAAAAAAAATATTTGGTTAATTTTCATAAGAATTTCGTTCCACGAAGTTATTTGGGGAACGAACCACATTCTTCGTGATACGAACAAAAGCTTCGTTATGAATCCATTCCCCACGAAGCAAACTGTTTCTAAAGTAAACAAAAAAATTCAAAAGCGAAGTATAAAAACTTAAGATTAATTAAAAATGAAAATAAAAAAAATGTAAGTAAAAGCAAGCTATTACTGTCGTGCAACTTTCTCCTCCAAAAGAAGTTCACGTCGTTCTTCTAGTAAACGATGAAGCTCCTCAGTTTCAATTTCTGAACCAGTTAGAACTTCACTTTTGGCACCTCTCTGTGGAAGATTTCTC
Organism: Brachycybe producta; assembly: GCA_036925085.1. NCBI lineage: Eukaryota > Metazoa > Arthropoda > Diplopoda > Playtdesmida > Andrognathidae > Brachycybe > Brachycybe producta. The sequence continues at coordinate 4,584,765 of JAUPFP010000011.1, read as the reverse complement.
TCCGATGACAAAAGTGTCTTGGAATGCCGCAATTCGTCACCACTAGGTAAAGACATATGAAACATTCCACCTGAGTAACATGTAGTTAACACTGTATAAAAAGACCATTACCTCCAGAAATTTTCGCTTAAAATTATGAAGAGACTTACCCTGTGATTATAAAAATTATGTTTACTTTTTTTACGTATCTGCTTAATAAAAAAAAATTTCAAAATGAATCGGTATTTAGTAGAAACTTGCAATTTCAGATAGATGCGCCACCAAACAACATGAATTGGAACTAAAGCAATAAAAAGCATAGGCCTACTCCTCAACTCGAAAAACATCGCTATATCGGTATTTAAGCCCTTTGCATGTGTTGTCACCTCACATTACTTTTAATTCACTATTCAGTATTCAAATACATGTATTTCCTATTCATTTCAAAGTACTATGAATTTAATATTGAAATTATCCCACCTGCCACGTGGCTCTCGAGTTGATGTGAAAGTTGCATTGAGTTTAAAATGACTAGGGAATACATGTATTTAATTAAAGAATCATGGAAATGTGAGGTAACAACATTTGCCACTAAATTGAAGGGGAACAACTAGCGTTTGCCCATTAGAATTAGCAGAGCGCATGCGCATTTCCATCTTATCGTTTTATATAGGAAAACTATCCTAACCTAACCAAACCTATAGTGAACGTCTCATCGGCAGTTTCCATTGGTGATCAATAAATCAATAGATTTGCGTTAGCAGCGCCGCTAACGCAAATCTGCAATCACTTTCCTATATAAAATAATAAGCATGCCCTCTGCTAATTCTAATGGGCAAACGCTAGTGGGGAACTTTCGCCTTTAGAAATTTAAAATGGTGCTGTTTGGTTACTAATAAAAGTCACTTTTATTATTTTAATGTCTTAATTTTAATTTTAAAAAATTATTTTAGCAAGCGTTGGGTTATTTCAACAAAAAATACTTGGGGTAATGGTCTCTTTAATATAAGAACTTTAGCACTTATCTTTATCATACTGACTTAGTTGTTTAGCCAATAGTTGTAGTGGCAAATTTGTCAATTGGATTACCTTATCCTTTTGGTTTCTTTCATAAATTTATTCTGAATTGATTTGGTCAAATAATCTTGTTTTATTTGCCTATTGGCTTCATTGCAAAATGTTCTTGAAACCTTTTGTTGCCAATTGAAATAAAATAAGACACCCCTTACACATGTGTTTGGTGCACATATGTGTGAGGGATATCATTTACCATGCCTCCTTGAGCTTGGCCCCTCCCTGGTTCCCAGATGGCCCTAAAACAGGTGCAAAAACGGCAAAAAAGTACTTCGCCGGCACATGTGGAAGCTTGAAAGAAGAGGAAATTACTTTTCCTCATGTCCAGCAACACCGGACAAACCCAGATAATTTCTCCGAAATCATCTACATATTTCGGAGAAATGAGTTCCAAAAAACGAAATATTTTGGGACCAGAGATCGCCATTGGTCAGTCCAGCAAATGGGCAACCCCTGGTCACAGGTGGCCCCTCAAAAGGGACAAACACATAGGCTTATAGCCTAGGTTTGTTCACTGTTACAGCCATTGAAAGCAGCACAACTAAACACAGTGGTATTTCAAGGTTTGGTTAGTGTAGGAATGACCAGATGACATCAACAATCTTAGGCATACCAACCTAACAGAGCTTCAGTGGTTTCCTTTGGATGTGATGGCAAAAGCCAAAATCACAGTGAAAGTTAAGTTTACAATTCCACTTATATATACTATTTTCACTTTCTTTGAAATCCACTGCTCTACTGCTGATTGGCTTATTTTGTTGGTGTGAGCTGAATATGAAGTATTTCAAAAACAACAAAAATGTATTTTTAATATATAGTCTTATTTTATATAACCAGGACCAGTGAAACAAGTTGGGCATATTTTCTTTTTAATGTATTTGGGAGGGGAGGACGACTTTTTATTTAGTTTTCTTTAATGTATAAAGTCACATTTTTGATGTGTGTCTGGCTATTTCAGTCAGACATATATCTATCTTTGTTCCACTGTCCTGTTATGTTTGTAGGGAATTAAAAAGAGGGGAGAGACTTCTTAATTATGTAAGCCTAACAACAAAACTACAAAAAATACAAAAAACTCAAAACCCACTACCACATCTTGAAAAAGTTTTTTGTACATAAAAAAACAACATTCTTTTCATCCACCACCCTATTAAATGCTAAATTGTTTAAATGTAAAATATTTGTGTCCTCTTTTTATGGTATAGGCCTATTTTAAAAAATGTGAAAGATAATTTTAATAACTACTATTATATATACAATATCCCAGGTCTGTGTGTCTGTGAGTAACATCGGAATTTCTATAAATTTGAATAAATGAACTGCTTTTTTTTCTCAAGGTCAACTATATGTTGCACACTCCCCATCCAAGAACCCCATGATATAAAATTGGAGGGGAAAAGGTTGAAAAGTGTAGGGAGAGAAAGAGAGGGAGAGAGAGAGAGAGAGAAACGTGGAGGGGGAAAAAGTGGGAGGTGACTGAAATTGAAATGAAAGGAGTAAAAAAAGAAAAAAAAACGACACACATGCGCACACCAGAGAGAACGCTCTTTTTCAAATATAAAAAAGGGGAGGAGATAATAGTAGCAAAATTAAACTAGAATTTATCACAGGCAATTGTGCCCAGCATTAGAATTTCTTTTGCTCAGCCCTTTTATGAACATCATCAATTTCTAATTGGTTTGTTACTTGGTCTGATGTCATAAAAGGGTGGAGGAAACGAAATTCTAATACTGGGCACAATTGCCTGTGAATTTCGCTCCCGCCATTTATGACGGGTTACCCCACTAGTATCAAAATAGTAATACTATTAGAAAACATACATGTTACATGTTTTTAGCATGTAACACCTACCTATCACCAGGTTTTATGGTACAATCCATGACAGATTACAAATCATATCCGGCATCACCCAGATTTATTTTTTTTGGAATGACACATGCTCCACTTAATTTCCTAATCATTATTGTGGGTTCTAAAATGAGTAAGAAAATATGGTTTAAATTGAAAAATAACTGTAAGCAAGGGTAGTAATTCCATCATTCTCGATATAACGTTTATCATCGAAGGAAGCGAGGCTTATTTTGTTCACTTCTAGAGTGCAAATGTCATGTATTTTTGACATGATTTCTCTTTGAATCACCCTTTTCAGGATAGATTTATGCAAAGATTCAATGTATATCATGATTGAAGTGAGAATTTACAATCTGCTTCTTAATATCTTTTGCTTTGCATTTATCCTTATGGCTCTTTAATAGCACAAAATACACTGTCGATTATAAGCCTACAAATTCTGAGATAGGTTCACCATTCATTTCATCTTTAAATTTTCCCATGACTTTTTGTTTTTAAGAGAGTACAAAAAGTGGCTTTTTGGATAGTCAATCGTATCCAAATGAAACTGGTAATGCTGCATGTCACGGTACAGATCTTTAGTTTGAATGTGCATGATGAAACTATCTGTATCAGTATACAATAATTTCAATCTATTTCCTGGATAATTTGATTTTAGAATATCATAATAAAATTCATACATGAACACAACTTTGAAATTTCTAGTACAGTAAAACCTGTGTACAGTGGCTTATCAAAATAGATGGACCATTTTTTCATTTTAAAAAGTGAGGTTTTTGGTGATAATTTGAAATGAATCTAGATTTGCTTTACTGAGTAATTTTGGGCATCGTTCTGGCTCATTAACGAGTTCTGCTTCCATTGTTTTCCCCAAAACTCCATTATTCATTAATTTTAAAAAATCTTTTTCAAAACTCTTTTGCAAGTTTGCGCATATTGATGCTAAATTCTATATAGGGCTTTAACCACTTGTCTTGGGTAAAAGAAAAAACACGATGGATTTAGGTTAACTTCATACCCAGGTTTAAGTAACATTGTAAATTTCTAAAATTTTTCTATTAATTTCTAATTTCGTTAATGATAAAGATTAGGGGTAAGTTTCTTTGTCCTATAATTTTTAGGCTCTTTTCTTTTTACTTTTGTTAGGAGGTTTTTAGTATAAGGAAATAGCATATTGAGATGAATACCTAGTCTTTCTGGGCAAAGAGGATAGTCACTATGATTAAAATGTAAATCTGCAGGATAATCAAGATCAAACTTCTAAAATATATCCATCCTTTCATCTGCTTTAATAGAATGATTGTCAAAAGTTTTAATTTCATTTTCATCTAGCCAATGAAAGTTTTTCATGGGCATGGGTTCGCACATTGCTGTAGCATACAATGAATTGTAATCCCAATAGGCAATATAAGATTTAGGTTTAGATGGATCATAATCATTTAAATAGGGATTGTTTGCTTTTGCGTATCTGTGACTAGCAACAGAAACACCACCGCGAATACCTTTGTCGATAAATAGGTGCATGTCATAATCTGTAAGTAGGTCTAACTCAACTTTAGTGTATATCAAAGCAGCAGACCAAGCATACACGGGTAAAGTGAAATAATGTGCTGGATCGAAAAGAAATATTTCGGAAATTTTCAAAGACATTAGCTAAAATTAAACAATCACTTCTTAAATAAATATTGTGATAGTCGCCCAATGTTTCACATTCGAATGTATCCCACACCTTTTTCACATGTTCGTAATCTTTGTCAGAAATCACTTCTTCGTTCAGTGTATTGTTGAAACAGTCTTTATGAGGAATATCCATTTCAGCAAATTTTGAGAAATCATCTAAATATTCATATGGAAAATATCCTTTTTGTGTCATTAGATCTACTTTTGAAGTCTTTGAAAAACCATGAAAGACAATTAAATTTTTCTTTGGTAAGGATTTGAGCAAGGGTTGCTAATGGGGTGGACAAGAACTGAAAACTAACCAAGAACACAAGATCAACAACGATGAAACTCGTATATTGTTCAATATTCATGGAATGATGTTAATGGGCTTTTCTGTTTTAATCTTACTGAGGGCACAGAATAAGGATATACACAGAAGGGAAACTCTCGTGCGGCACCTTTGAAGTTGCTGTGACAGAATTTCATGACCTTGGACTGAAAGCTTCTCTTATTTTAACCGGTTACTTGATAGCCGCCATTTTGAAATGTATTACTATGTTTGGTTGTTTTGTTATTCATTTGATTAAATGGAAACATAAGGAGGAAACAAATACTTTTTAAATGTGAAAAATTTGAAGAAAAAATATTTTGAAGAAAATGAGTATCGTTTTGAATAATCAAATTCAAATCGTTTTAATCTTAACATAAAATGATAAATGTAATTTTTTTATTCAGATTATTTTTTAATAAATGTTATTTTTAAATTTCAGTTATTTTTTTAAATAAATTTCAGTTTTTAATTTCGTTTCTAAATTTTAGTTTTGAATTCTATTTTTAATTTTATTTTTGAATTTCAGTTTTTAATTTTATTTTTAAATTTCAGTTTTTAATTTCACCTTTTAAATTTCAGTTTTTAATTTCATTTCTAAATTTTAGTTTTAAATTTTAGTTTTTAATTTTATTTTTAAATTTCAGTTTTTAATTTTGTTTTTCAATTTCAGTTTTTAATTTCATTTCTAAATTTTAGTTTTGAATTCTATTTTTAATTTTATTTTTAAATTTTAGTTTTAAATTTTAGTTTTTAATTTTATTTTTAAATTTCAGTTTTTAATTTTGTTTTTAAATTTCAGTTTCAAATTCTGTTTAAATTTTAGTTTTTAATTTTATTTTTAAATTTCAGATTTTAATTTTGTTTTTAAATTTCAGTTTTAAATTTTATTTTTTAATTTTATTTTTAAATTTTATTTTTAAATTTCAGTTTTAAATTTTATTTTTAAATTTTAGTTTTTAATTTCATTTTTAAATTTCAGTTTTAAGTTTTATTTTTAAATTTTATTTTTAAATTTTATTTTTAAATTTTATTTTTAAAATTTAGTTTTTAATTTTATTTTAAAATTTCTGTTTTTAATTTCATTTTTAAATTTCAGTTTTTAATGTCGTTTTTAAATTTTAGGTTTGAATTCTATTTTTAAATTTTAGTTTTTAATTTTATTTTTAAATTTCAGTTTTTAATTTCATTTTTAAATTTTAGGTTTGAATTCTATTTTTAAATTTTAGTTTTTAATTTTATTTTTAAATTTCAGTTTTATTATTATGTAAAATAAACACATGGAAAATATTAAACTTTATAAACACAATTTTAATTTAAAATTTTTCAACTTTTATATTTTTACAATTTGCCAACTTTTGAATCATTGCTGTTGCCATAGATGAACACAAATCAAAATGCAATACATTTCAAAATGGCGGCAGCTGCGTCACGACATAATAGCGCCTAAAATTCTGGTGCGGCGCCGCACATGCGCAGAAAAATTCTGTCACAAGTTAATGGCTCAGTTTGTGCTGAGGGCTTTGATTTTACGTTAAAAATGTATGTTTGCTCACTTGCCACTTGGCGGCGCTACTGATACAAATGCACACATTTTTGCTTGAGTGGTGCCTCTTGGTGGATAATACATGTAATTTAATAATCTCTTCCTCTTTGCTTAAGTTATATGACTGGTAACTCAATAACACGTTCCTTACCTCAAGTATTTCTTCTTGTCGCTGTCCATGTTATTTTGAAGACAATCGCAACGTTTAAAGTTAGACCATTGCCTTTGTACATTAAGATTTAAAACCTTTAACGTGTAAGTTTACGTACGTAAAAAAAAGTACAACTAACAAATATTACAAACAATCAGAAACACGTGCGAGTTGGAATCGTTCAAACGTAAACAGAATGGGGCCCAATGGGGAGACAGGAAGTCACCCACGAAGTCCTTTTTGAACCGGTAACTGACATGGAAATGGTTATAGACATAGCTTTCTATAGATGTACCCATAGCATCCTCATCATAAAGGCCTGCTCATTTTCTTCAAATTCCATAGTAATATTTGGACAAAGTATGGCGTCTATATCGTCTGCTAAAACCAATAGGTGGCGCATTCTTCTAGACCCTAAACAAGCTATGTTCCAACCACTTTTTACATAGAAATTACACATAATAAAATTCTTAAACCATATACTTTCAAATTAAAGAAAAAATAACTGAATGAACTTTATTTATATTCGATTTTTATTACATTTTTACAATTCACTAATGATATTTTTAATTACAAAAGGAAATGAATGTCATTTATTTACATTCAAATTTTATTTTATCTAAAAAAATTTAAAAATAGGAATGAAAAAATGAATACTAAAAAGTTTTTCTTTCCTTGACAATGTATCATGGTTAACCAACATTTCATTAGTTTGAGTTTAGCTTAGTTTAATTTAATTTAACTTAATTAAATTAAATTTAACTGAAATGAATTTCATTTATTATTTAATTTAATTAATTTATTATTTTATTTTTATTTATTTTATTATAATGTATTATTTTATTTATTTAATATTTTATTATTTTAACTTTATTTAATATTTTATTTAAATTAATTTAATTATTGATCTAATGGCATCCAATATTTCCTACTTAATTTTTTTTAACAATTTTTCCATAAAAGCTTATTTCTTTTGCTTTTTTTATTTGACACACAGTGAGGTACACAAAAGTAAACCGTTTAATAGAAAAAAACTGATTAACAACACTCAAAAGTTTTAAAAAGTAGTGATAATTGTGAAGAGAAAATGAAAAAACAAGAAAACATAAGGATGCAATGCTAATAATCTAATCAACAGGGTCCAGAAGATTTCGCCATCTATTGGTTTTAGCAGACGAGACAAATGAGTATTAATATACTAGTGGGGTAACCCGTCATACATGACGGGAGCAAAATTCACAGGCAATTGTGCCCAGCATTAGAATCTCTGTTCCTCTGCCCTTTTATGACATCAGACCAAATAACAAACCAATTAGAAATTGATGACGTTCATAAAAGGGCTGAGCAAAAAAATTCTAATGCTGGGCACAATTGCCCGTGATAAACTGTAGTTTAATTTTGCTACTATTATCCCCTACCCTTTTTTATATTTGAAAGAGAAAATGAGCTTTTCATTGTCTCTGGTGTGTGCATGAGCATCCTTTGTTCCTTTTTTACTCCTTTCATTTCAATTTCAGTCACCCTTTCCACCTTTTTTCCTCCCTCCACGTTTCTCTCTCCCCCTCTACACTTTATAAACCTTTTCCCCTTTCCAATTTAATATCATGGGGTTCTTGGATGGGAAGGGTGCAACATATAGTTGACCTTGAGAAGAAAAAAAGCAGTTCATTTATTCAAATTTATATAAATTCTGACAAAGGTGTTTGTCCAGCGTTAGAGGAAAGACACCCACACCCACGGACAGACCTGGGATATTATATATATATATATATATATATATGTATGTTATTACCACGGGGTGTTACTAAACTTACAAGAAAGTCTCACAATCGCTCAATGAAGATACAGTAAAGTGCAAAATGCAACAAAAAGTATTGGTCTTTAAGTGCTCGCTTTACGTAAATTTTGAAAAGGTCCTATTTTTAAATAAGGTTCTAAATCATTCGTTTCTTCATTTAATTCTAAAGCCTCGTTTTCACGGCGATAGTTCTATCGTGAGAGTAACTGTCATGAAAGTTGTGATGGTTCACTCTCACAATAGCAACTGTGTACACGTCTTGAAGTAACGTGATAGTTCTGTCATGACAGTGTCACGTCTACTTCACAGTTATCATTGAGTCAACAACAGTGTTGCCTCTCCCTCCAGAAGCCATATTTTCCTACGAAGTGGATATTTCTCTACAAGCGGTCACTCAACAACTATTACTATTGGGACAGTACTATCAACTATCTAGTCAAACAAGATAGTGTGATAGTGCTATCGCGACAGTGTGATAGTGACTATCATGTGGTCTCCACGATGATAGTTGCTGTCATGACAGCAACAATCGTGAAAACGAAGCTTAAATGACAAGCACTTATGATCGTGAACAATCCCCCTGCCACGTTGCTTTCGAGGTTATTGAATTGAATTTATTAAACCCTTATTTTATAAAAACAAAAATGAAACAAAACTAATTTTTTTTGTCAATTCTATACTCCACAAGCTTCTTCTTTACAATGAGGCAGATGTAATATACATAGTCTCATAATAGAAAAACAAAAACGAATATTACGTAAATGCTTTATTGTTCTTTATGTTTATGGTATCCGTGTTTTTGTACGTTATATAATATACAACGTACAAAAACACGAAATACCATAATCGATGGAATAGTGGAAATTTGGCGTTTAAATAACAATAAAATGCAGCCGCCTTCGTTTTAGTATCTTTTGCTTTGGTGAATTGGTCGTCTTCTCATAGAAATGATCTTTAGCTTGCTTTTTAAAACACGTTTTCAAAACTTAAGTGTTAAAAGCTAGCAAAGAAAAAAATGCTGACGTTCTTTACCATATAATTAACAATACATTTCTCGTAGTAGTTTGAAAGTACAAATAATGATTATCTTTTCTTATATATTCAAACTACTACAAAACAAATAAAATAAAATAACTAACCTTTGTTTTTTTTCCTTTCATTTTTCTACTTTATAAAACATTTAAAAATGCTTCTCAAAGCTATATTGTTAAGATAAGAGATTAAAATCGTGACGTAAAATAACCCGCAATTAAAATTCGTAACTGTAGTACAATTTAAAAAAAAAGTGTAAGTCTATATTACAATATAGTGAAATACGACGAGTGAAAATATATTGGAAATGTTCACTTGTGTATGTTCTTTAACACATACAAGTGAACATTTCCAATATATTTTCACTCATCGGCTTTCACAACTGGTCCACGGCGATCGAAATAATCGAAATTCGGAATCGCGGTCGTCATATGGATCACTTGACCGTTTTCTTTTGGGCGCTGCCGATATTACATTCGTTGACCTACACGTTTAAAATAATAATAATAATAAAAAAAAATGTACCAAAATAGTTCAATTGTCTTTTCAATTTAAAAACATCAACCTTTGTAGCAAAACGAAGCGAATTGAGCGTTTCATTAAAGCTCTCCTCGCTAGGTGACACGTTGACAAACATCAATGTTTTACTATTGCCTCCAAGCGAATTCATAAGTAAGTGAGTCAATTTAGAGCTCCTGAACGGAATGTACTCAGCCTAAAAAAAAAAACAGAAAACAAAAACATCAACAAAAAATGAAAACAGCAAACCAAAAAAAAAAAAAAAAACTATTCTTTGTGCGCAAAAAAAAAAAAAAGACGGTTAGAGGCTAGAGTTCTTTTAGAATTAAAATACATCTGAATTAGTTTTAAGTTAATTCTTGTCTCTTAATTAGAATTAGCACCTTTGACTGCACAACTAGGAAACTCTCGTTTGTTTCATTTTGAAAACTTCAAAAGTGGCTGCAAAGTTATTTTGACAAGTGTATATGTGGTAGAAATACGAGTAGCCCAGAGTAATCTGCAGCGGCGGCAGCAGCCTCTAGACGGACCTCACGGACAATTAATTCAAAATTTTAAATCCCGCGGTTCACTAATATGAATTTTTTTTTTTAAAAAAAAAAGATAAATACGTTTGTCAAATAATGATCAGAGAGAACTCCCATTTTATTAATAGAAAATCTTTAATAAAGTTAGTTTAATTATTACAAAATAATTGAACCTTAAGGGAGAAGTGTGTGGTGGGGGAAACTGAACGAAATGTAGCTCTCGCGTGCCGTATTTTACGAGAACTGTACAAGATTCTAGTACATTTCGTGAATTTAGTGCAATATAAAGGCGAAAATTGTCATTCAGAATATAAAATTTATTAAGAATGCGGTGATCACCATACAGTATAAAAAACAATACTTTAATTGTAGCAGTGGAAATTAGAATTTTTTTTAGCGAATTTTAAATTCTCTTGAGTTTTTCAAGTTCTTTTTGTATTAAGAGATTTTAGGAGCGCCACGGACTAACTAAGGGCCGCTATAAATATTGGCCTTTATAGGGCGCTAACATTGTTAACACTATTACCATTTGCGAACAATAGTTTTTAAAAATATTTCTAACGTCATAATTAAAATAAAAATGGCATGTCATGAATAAGAAAACAAAATTAACTTTGATAATCTGTTGTATTCCGATTAAACGCTCCCAAGAGGAGTAAAAGCGTGACTCGGTACCTCCTACAACGGCACTCTATTTTTCGTTGGATCGCCCGCAAAAAAAAAAAGAGATAACGATCCAATGTCGTGTACATGGTTCGGGTATTTCGCCACTTGTAATAAATTTAAAAAGGAATTTCAACAAGTTATGAAGTTAGGTTAATTTTATTTTCTTATTCATGACATACCTTTTTTCGCAAATGATAATTGTTTTAACGATGTCGGCGTCCCTATTACGGCCGATAGTTATAGTAGCCCATATATCGCCCCATTGACGTCCGTGGTGCTTCTAAAGTTTCTTAACATAAAATTCCCCCCCTCCCAATGTAATTCCAAGAATTCTATCTTGATACGAACACTTGCAAAATGCAGAGTATTGGGTTTTTTTTTTCACCTTTTGTGCAAGACACATAATAACATTGGAAAGATTTGAAAGAGACTTGTTAATGCTCTTAGTTTCCTTCAGTCGCTCTCCTTGTGACTGTGACTCTTTGAGACGTTCGCTTCCAGCCAAGTCAACTAAATTAAGGACACCTGAAAAAGATTATTTAGTAAACAAACATCATACTAAATCTTCTCATATTCAGACAGTAAAACCTTGGCATGTTTCGGTCGTGTGGATGTTCTTTCCCTTAAGATTAAGTTGAAAGACTGAGTGCGAACGCGACGAACGCTCGTTGCACTTCGTTGCGCCAACCGCACGGTTCTTTTGTGCTCGTCGCAGTAGACAAAAAACCTAAAATAAATTCCAAATTGATAGGTCTCTAGTTAGGAGGGAGAAAAAAAACCAACGTAAGTTTCACCTGTTCTTCAGATGAAATGTTAACAATGGCTATGTTGGTAACATAAACGTCACTGCCTTTAGGATCCGCCATTCTGATCTCGTGCTTCACGTTTTCATCGTTTGGATTACCAAGTAGATCTCGAATGGTTTCGTTGTATATTTCAAGAAAAGAGGCAGTCATTTCGTACTAAACAAATAAAGAAAGAAGTCTTAAGCAAATTTTGTAAATACCTTCCCTATTACGGCTGTTGCAACGACAGCTATGTAATAGCCACGGATCTCAGCACGTAACATTACTGCCAACGCAACTATCGTACTCAGGGTGGCTGGTTTGTTTTAGTTTGAAGGAAAAAACAAATTAATCAGGTTTTAAAAACAAATTACTACACTAACTATAAGACACTGCCACACTGGGAAGTGTATATTTTTGCATTTTTTTTATTCAAAGATCAAATATTAAAGTATTTAAACTAAAAATTCCATTAACCCAAATGGTCTGAATAAGGTGTGTGGATAGCAGTGATTAGGCCTAACATAGACATAAAACCTTCAGTTACAATCTGTAACTCCCACAACCTTTATGAGTCACAATATGACCTATGTGGTGAAGCATATTGTGGGAATGAAGTCTAATTTTTGTTTGCATATTAAAACCCAGTAAGATTCAGTACAATTTACAAACAAAAATAAAAAAGTAGTCGACTTTGGTTAAAACCAAAGGTTTATTTAAAAAAAAAACAAGTGGTTAAAACCATGGTTTTAACCACAATGGTTAAAACCACGCCACCCTGAGTTTTTTGAAGTTGTAAAATGAAACTGGTAAATTATGCAATTTTTTAACGAAAAAAAAAAAAAAAAACACACTCGAGAATCTTGAGATAAAACTATGAAGTCCCGTAGAGGGCTTTAGCAAATTTTGTTTTAATCTCGACATGTCTAATTTATTCTCGACATGTCGACTTTTAATCTTTTATTCAGCCATGTTAATTATGCCAGTTTGCACGCACCATACTATAATAATTAAATTATTGCAAACGCTCTCTTGTAGCAGCAATAATTTAATTATTAGAGTATGGTGCACGCAACATGACATAATTAACATAGTCAAATAAAAGTAATTAAAAGTCGAGATTTAAAAAAAAAAAAAAAATCTCGTACGTCCTTTACAGGGCTCTGTATAAAACAGTTATTCATAGCACAGTCAACTGTTTTCTGTTTCCTTACTCAACAATGCGTGCACTTCATAAAAAAACATGAAAATTAACCAATAATATTGACTTTTTTTTCTAGTTGACTTCCTATAAAATAAAAATAATTTCAAACACTCATTGCTTTCTTATATTTGAGTTGGAAAACCCATTAAAAATGAAAAGTTAAAACATGACTTAATCAATAAATAAAACTCAGTGATTTAATCATGATTTAATCGTTTATACTAAATCATGCAGACCCTGATTCCAAATTCTAAAACAATTTGAATTTAACTTGCAAGAAATGTTCCAATTTAAAATTGAAATCCAAGAAAACACATTAAAAAATATCTTATTTATCAAGAATTAATTGCCTTAAATAAACCACTAAATAACATACCGTCCATCCACGGCATTCGAGACTCTTTATGGACTCAAATATTTGTGTAACTGTCCGGGGTATCATTCCAAATGTTTCTTCCCCCGAATCGACAGAACCTTCCATTGTGAAAGTCTTTCCTGAACCGGTCTGGCCGTAGGCAAAGACACAGACATTGTAACCATCGAGTACACTCTAAAATTACGAACAAATTCAATTACTCGTATCGAACAGAAACAAAAAAAAAGAAGAAGCAAAGAACGTACTTGGATAAGTTGCGATATTTCGTCGAATACGACTTTTTGCGTTTTTGAGGAGTCAAACACGTGATCAAAAGTGAACGTGAACTTGTTATTGTTACGGTTCTTCATTGGCTGTAATTAACAAACAAAGTTAGTGATCGAAAACGAGTTGTAATTTTCAGTTAAGTCTCACATCTGTGTGATCATCCTTTTTCGTTAACTCAAGAGAGTGGTTGTCACTATCTGGAAACGTCATTTGACACATATTCTCGTTTTTTAGAAGAGGCCGAACACGGCAAAACACCCGTATGTTTCCCTAGAAATATATAATCAACAACATATAAAGAAACGGAAACAACTGTGTATTGTAGTAAAGTGAATAAAATGTTCTTGTCACAGCTTTATGAATCCGTATAATAATAATTCAGTTATCTATTGCACTTTGTGGACTACAGAACTTAGGCGACCACTGGGATTAAGTCAACCAATGAGCTAAGTAATCGCACTGACTCCTGAACAAAGTGGACCACTGTCTTCGGTTTAACACTGGGGTTGCGGATCTTTGAAAAATGAAGTAAAAAGCCTTAAGTAGCTACATCACAAAATTACTTTGAAAAATCTCCGCAAAGAGTGCTAGCATCGTTTTTCTATTGAGCCCATATACCCGATGTTAAAGAAAAAACGTTAGTTTTTAAAATACACGATCGCAACAATATGTTTAGTTTTTATATTTAAAGTTGTCCACTATTAAGTTTTCAAAGTGCAATGTGCACCTTAAATATAAGCTGATTGCGTGTTAGAATGACAAAAAATTGGTAAGTGCGATTATATTTTTAATGACTACTTCAAAATCGCGAATTTCTAACTTTTATGTTAAACTCCATTGAGTACGCCCAAATAAAAAAAAACATCACTAAAATGCTCATAAAATTAAACCACAGTGAAGGCAACACATTGGCGCACTTGCTGGTTTTTTTTCTTATTTGGGCGTACTCAATGGAGTTTAACATAAAAGTTAGAAATTCGCTATTTTGAAATAGTTTTTAAAAATATAACCGCACTTACCAATTTTTTGTCATTCTATCACTCGATCAGCATATATTTAAGGTGCACAACTGCACTTTGAAAACTTAATATTGGACAACTTTAAATATGAAAAATAAACATTGCCGTGGCTGTGCATTTTAAAAATTAACATTTTTTTAACATTGGGTTTATGGGTTCAATAGAAAAACTATGCTGGCGTTCTTTGTGGAGATTTTTCGAAGTAATTTTGTTATGTAGCCTCTTAAACTTGTGACACATGTTCTGCTCAGAAAGTCTGCTGTGAGTTTCAAACAATGCCTTGGATCAACTTTCCAAAAACACCTTTACAGAATAAGTAACGATCACATTTATAACGATTACTAGAAGACTAGGAGAAAACGAGTAAGAGAGCTAACTAAATGCATCAAACGGTTATCAAACCTTAAGTTCCTGTATCGTATTGTGAAGGTAACGACGGGTATTCTCGTCTTCTCTAATTTTATTTTCCTTTTCTTGCAGTAACAACTTCAAGTTTTCAATTTCTTCGTCTCGCTGTTTGGCTTTACCTTCGAGGAATACAACAGTTTCGTTGAGACGAGTTTGTTCAACCTTAAAAGAAAAGGAATTTTTTCAAAAAAAAAAAAAAAACGGAAAATAACAAGCAATTGTTAAGCTAGTTACATACTTTTGATGCTGCTAAAACAGTATTTGTAGCCGCTTGACTGGCGACCATCGACGCAATTGTACTCTGCAAATCGGCACAGGTTAATTGAGAGTTTTTCAGCTCACTCGTCAGAGTCGCAATTTCGTGTTGAAATCCCTTCTTCTCACTTTCATACAGAGCACAAGCTTTAACCTTCTCACTGCCAGAAACAAGTCGACAAACAAATAAAATTTATTTCAGACGATTAAAAAAAATTCGAAGTACGTTAAAAACTAGAACGATAAGTGATGAATCTGATCATGTGCCTCATAATGATTATCTTTTTTTGAAATACAAAACCGGATCCAAGTCTAACCAAGGGGAATGAAAGAGCCCGAACAAACTTGCACATGTATAAATGTATCACGTTAAGGAAGCAGCGTGGACGTCTCGATAAATGCACGAATGAAATGAGCAAACATCGCGAACAGACATCCTTCGCCTGTTCGTACTTCAAAAAGAAAATGTTCGTTCAAATTTGTTCTCATTCATTTAGTGTAGATTAGGACTGTTGAGTCGTTCATTTTTGGTAGGAGTCGATTAAAGTAAACGACTCCGACTCCAAAAGAACAATGATTGACCGAACATCAAAATCGAGTCTTAAAGAAACAATATTGACGTACACACTGAGATTTATGCAAAATGCCGCTCTAACCGCTAGGGCTTTGCCACCGACTCAGGTATCTGTGTAAAGATTATTTTCTTCTCTCTTAATTCGAAAATCTGACTTGAGAGCATCGATGAAATCGGACATCATTGAAGCCATGCTATTTTTAAGAACCAATTCAATTTAAATGAAATTCGATTACAATGTACAAATTATTTTTGAATACATACATATGTTGATTTAGTTTCAATTATTTTATTTTTGTTTGTCGAACTCAACCGGAGTCGTAGTGGAGTGACTCCTGTAATTTGAAATTTGTAATTCGACTCCGAGTAGAATTACGAATTTCAAATTACAGGAATCGGAGTCGAACAATTACATAACGACTCCACAGCCCTAGTGTAGATGCAAAAAACCACACGTCTTCAGTGCAGGCTGGACTGATTTAAATCAACTGAATTTTTTCTCATTAAAATCTACGTGACTTAAATCACGATCTCATAAAAAAAATTTGGCAACGACATACAAATCAAGTGTTTTAAATCACGTTTCGAATTTTGTTTTTCTCAGAATTTTTCTATTTTTTTCCCTCTTGTATCAAATGAATTAAATATAAATAATATGAATGACAGGTGAATAAACATATTAAACACTTCGTCATGGATGGAATTTCATCCAATAAAAGCAATCTTATTAAATTTTAAATAAATAAATAAAAAACCTAATTTTTGATTGTATTTAAAACTCATGATTTGTATCCACCCTGCTTCAGTGTTCCTCATCCAACCAGTGATTGTTTACTTATTTCACTGATTATGGAGTGGTCAGACGACTTGGATGAGGACGTCATTAATGAATTGTGGGTTTAAATTTTCATGAATGCATTTATATTTCTTTTTATATTTGCAATGCAGGTTATTTTTTTAGCTATTAGATATTGACAATGTATCTTGCAACACCTGGATCTTAAGATCCCTTTGTCATAGTCCAACCGGCTGCTTGCAGAGTATTTTTTTGTAATTGTAATTGTTAATATACGGATTCAACCTGGATTCCTCATATCCATTTGCTTTTTTTTTATATATTGGTTTGTGTTCATTTGGATTTGTTTAGGATTAGAGATGCCCGATTCCGATGCGATTAATCGATTTTTTTTGTTTAGATTAATCAATTACAATTAGTACTCTGCTAGCAGCCAAATAGGCCTATGGCAGAGGGACATACAAGTTCATATGCAGCATTAAGCATTGTCAAGTACATATACATGCACATATATAAAAACAAAATGAATATACAAATGTCAATACCACAAAACAAAATTATCCCCATTTACCACTGCCTCAGGAATAAATTGATTAATTGAATCGATTTAAATACTTTCCATTAATCGTATTAATCGCTTTTAATGCTTCCAACTAGTCGTACGAATCGAATCAAAACCCTACACGGTTCTTTATTCGATATTTTTTTTAGAAAAAAAAAAAAATTATTTTCCCCACTATTTTTTTCATTGTTGAAGTTGCTTTTGATGAGATCATGATTTAAGTCACGTAGATTTTCATAAGAAAAAAAGTCGATTTAATCAGTCCACCGTGCACTGAAGAGGTGCGATTTTCACGTCTACACTATATGAATGAGAACAAATTTAAACAAACATTTTCTTTTGAAGGCAAAGGACGGCTGTTCGTGATGTTTGCTCCTTTCATTCGTGTTTATCGAGACGTCCACAGCGGGGGAAAAAAAACATCCACTACAAATTCTGTTAACATTTTTTTCTTCTCAAATCTATGAACTCAATGTCAGGATGAAGTCACATGGAGTAACTCAAAAAGTTACGAGAACTTTCTCTTAAACCCCTATATCGTACCCAACGAAATGCAATCGTGGAAGTGATTGAGAAATCTTAGAATAACAGAGCGTGCTGTATTACTTTACGAATGTAAAGGCGTTGCTAGGGCTCAATGAAAAGAACACTGAAAAAAATATTTCAAAAACATAAATTCCACAAAATGGAACTCAGAAAATAATTTGCAGCCAATAGCATAATGAAAACTACAAAAGCAATTATGTAAATCCCTATGCTGTTGTCTACACATGGTCACGCAGACCGTTGCAGTGTTGCAATTTCCCTAGATTCCCTATTGTATTTCAGAGCTTTTGATTTCCAAGTACTCTAAAATAATGTTAAAAGGAGAGAAGAAAAAAACTGCCAAAAACTATCATTGCTGACACTTTAATTGCGTTTTAGCAAGGCCTTAAGTAATCTGTTAAGCTAGAAATCAACATAAACAGAAAAAAATCGAATCTGCAATTTTTTCCTCTCGATATTTAATTGGAACCAAAATTGAATCATTCCATTCAAAAGAACCTTCGGCGATTGTTGGTCATCCGTACATTTATGTGCCTGTTTACTTTGTGGACTCATGTTAAGAGGCTACATCTCAAAATTACTTTGAAAAATCTCCTCAAAAAGCACTAGCATCGTTTTTCTATTGAGCCCATAGACCCAATGTTAAAGAAAAAAATGATAATTTTTAAAATACACAGTCGCGACAATATGTTTATATTTACATTTAAAGTTGTCCAATATTAAGTTTTCAGAGTGCAATGTGCACCTTAAATATATGCTGATCGAGTGATATAACGACAAAAAATTGGTAAGTGCGATTATATTTTTAAAAACTTTCAAAATCGCGAATTTCTAACTTTTATGTTAAACTCCGTTGAGTAGCATCCATTGAGAAGCATCCATTAAAATGCTCGTAAAAGTAATTTAAAAAACCACAATTAAACCACAGTGAAGCCAACACATTGGCGCACAGTTTGATTTTTTAAAATAATTTTTATGTATTTTTACGAGCATTTTAATGAATGTTTTTTCTTATTTTTGCGTACTCAATGGAGTTTAACATAAGTTAGAAATTCGCGATTTTGAAATAGTTTTTAAAAATATAACCGCACTTACCAATTTTTTGTCATGGGCAACTTTAAATATGAAAAATAAACATATTGCGACGTAGCCTCTTAAATGTTTCACTTCGGTAGCATCCTAGGTATTTCTTAGAATAACGTCCAAACATTTTAAATTGGATGACTTCAAAATACTGTTTAAACGTTTATGGTTTTAAAGATACTATCGTGAAAATATCATTAAAAGCCTAGACATCCCAGCATGCACGCACAGCAAAAACATGGTCTCAACTGTGGGTTGTGTTCTATGCAAACCTTAGTTCGCTTCTCAGTGTTTCCGCCTCATTCGAGACCTCCAACAACACCGCCTCCTTTGCACGTGTTTCATCACCAAGTTTCATATTTTGTTCTTCGAGTGACGTCCGTCTCTGGTTGAAAGTTTGAAGCATATCGTGAAGCTGTGCATTTTGCTTCCTCATTTCTCGAAGAATCTCTTCTTTGTCTTCCATTCGTCCCTTGATATCCCATGCTGGACGTTTTCCACTCTTTGTCGTGGCTGAAAATCAGATAATAAATAACTATCCACACTAAAAAAAAACAATGTTTTCTTTACGAGCAGTGACGGTAGCAGAAGGCTTTGTTCTGGTCGATGCAACAGAAGACAAACTTGGAGCTCTACAAATAGCGTTCGCTCGAGACGAAGCCGCAGCTAAAACATAAAGAAACAGTTATTTATGGGCGGGTGTAAAAAAGTTAATTAAGAGTCATTGCTAAATAATGCAAATGAGAACAATCGAATGTTACTCTTAACTTAGACCTGCACAACATGAGGGAATTTTTTTAAATAATTGTATAACTTCATTTTTAACTATATTAAAAAAATGTAAGTACCTGTACATTAGGGTAGTCCATTTTACCATGTAACATTTTTTTTTAAAAAAATGAAGGAGGCATGTTGGTAATTTAATTCCTTTTGGTCTTTTGGCCTTTTTTTTCTGACAAGGTCAATTATTTTTGTATTATTAATTACCTCTTAAGGTGCCTGAATAGGTACTTATCCCCCCCCCCTCCCATGCCCCGGATTTCGCTACTGCAGTGGCTAATATGTTCAATAGGAGGTCTCTTCTCTCAACCACAGTTTTGAGAAGTTTCGTTTTTAATAAGAGGTGAGACGAATCCTTAATTTTCTCGAATCCAAATCCTAAAAGGTTCTCGAATCCGTCGAATCCTATATTATTCATTAAGAAGATAGAAATAAATGAAATATTGAGTGGCACTCAGGGTAAGGCCACAAGGTGATGATATTGGTGATCCGGGTTTACCACCGAAATTGCAACAATTGCCGTTTTTCTTTGTTATTGAACGCTTCTATTGGACGTCAATGGAGTTAAAACTAATTTTACCAAAGTTTTTAACAGTTTTTTTTTAAGGTTAGGATTCGAAAAATTCGAAAGACAAAAAAAGCGCAAAGATTTGAGTTTTCGAATATTTTTCAAGATTCGAGGATTTGAATGGATTCGATCCCTAGTTATAACATACGGTATAAAACCTTAGACCATTAATAGTCTAAGATAAAACCACGTATAATACGTAACGTATCATACCTACAATATTTACAATATTTTTTTTTATGCATAGGGTAACAATCTATTCCGTAAATCTCTTTAAAGGTCGACACAAACCTTCTCTTTTCACTATTGATGATTGATTTTCCGATGCAGACAACGGATTTCGTCCAGGATCGCGAACAGAAACCAGCGACTTGGATCGTCTGAGATTGGAACGTATCTTCTTCCTTGCATCAGCATCGCTAGACAGATCGAATCGTGATCTTTTCATCTCGTTGCCCTGCTAAAAAGCAATAATAAAAACACAAATTTGGACCTTTGCTTGTTTGTAAACACACAAAATGAAAAATGTAAACAAAAAAATACCGTTTGCAATGGTCCAGGGCGTTTAAAACTACTCACAGGAGTTGGAATCTTGAGTTTGGTCGCGGATCCGATAGCCAACCTTGACTTATTCGAAATGGAACTCAAGTTAGAATTGAAAGAACTCAAAGGATAATCGTTTGATGAACTCATTGTAATTAAAATAAACTATCAAACAAAGTTTAACAGACGCGGTTAACGATACAACGTTCAAACTAAAGCAAAAAAAAACGTCACAAATTACTATTCGATAATTTCGACTATACATAAGATTCAACAGTTTACCAAAAACCGTTGCGATTTCAAATTCAAACAATTAATGCATCTGCGGTTGTCATTGGTGAATGACGTCAGTAACTTACACTTATCTAATTGGCTAAGCGATTCCACATGTACAGGCAAGTGTAGACCACTAATAACTTTTCATTTGCTCTGCCCTTTTATCAGCGTCAGACCGAATATAAACAAATTAGAAATTAATAAAGACGGGGCCAGACCAAATAATAAACCAATTATAAATTGGTGACGCTCATAAAAAGTGCGGGGCAAACAAAAAGCTAGTACTGGCTACACTTGCCTGTATGCCGTGGTACCTATTTAACCGTCTGTCGTTTCCCTAATCATTACCCACTTTATAGAAAACAAGGGAGCCGATATCACCCGTGAATCTCGTACTCGTTCATGTGAATCAAAAAGGGAAAACAAAAATATACTAATATAACAATATAATAAAATGATAATATATACTTACTTGACTTAATAATATATATGTGAGTGAATCTCTAGTCTAGTGAATGTTGGTGGCATTCAAAGCTATAAAATGAACTAGGATTACTCAATCGCATAGAATTCCTGTTGCAGTGACCACTTGATATTATGACGTACACCCGAGACCCTATTCAAATTCAGGCGACAGAAACACGTCGTGCAAAACATAGCTATGTGCAAAAAGATTCCTATACATGTATAAGGAGCCTATGGTAAAAATAAGAGCGCCCAACTGCTTGCGTTTTGGCACAGAATAAAAAGTTATACGGAAGAAAAACTCTCTGTGGGAACCTTTGATGTTGCTATGACAGAAAGTCGCCATCTTGAAACTAGGGGCAGAGTTGGTTAATGTAGAAGCAGGGAGTCTTTATTTTAACCGGTTACTTTATCCAACTTGGGGGGCAAACTCGGTGTATAATCTAAATGGTTGGATTTACACGATCCAGGCGAGTTAGTCAACTCATTTGAATTCATTTGACATAAACGCGAATTGAACGTCTAAACCCAACAATCAATGTCAGCTGATCATCTGAATGGAATCAAGTACGAGTTTAGACGTCCAATTCGCGTTCATGTCAAATGAATTCAAGTACATTGATCAACTCACTTGACTCGTGTGGAGTCCGTGGACCAGTTTTTCTTATGGCGACTCTTTTCATTACCCAGTTTCAAGATGGCGGCGCCCTACAATAAAAGAAACAGCATTTTATTTTATTTTATTTTATTTTAGTTTATTTTAGTTTATTTTAGTTTATTTTAGTTTACTTTAGTTTACTTTAGTTTACTTTAGTTTATCTTATTTATATTTATTTTATTTCATAAAAACTTATTTCTTTGGTTTTATTTTTACACATAGTGAGTAAGTGAGTTACACACAAGAGTAAACAATTTCATAGAAAAAAAACTGATTGACAACACTGAAAAGTTTTAAAAAGTAGTGATAATTGTGAAGAGAAAATGAAAGAAAAACAAGAAAACATGGGAATGCAATTCTAATGCTCTAATCAACAGGGTCCAGAAGATTGCGCCATCTTCTGGTTTTAACAGACGATTTCAGCGCCATACTTTTACCAACATAAAGCTGAAATAAGCAGGCCTTTAGGATAAAGAGGCTATGGTATAACTTATGATTCTGTGGTTTTTGCCATGAACGGCGCGCCATAGACAGGCAAGTAAAGACAGTAAGACAGTCGTTTGCCCCGCCTTTTTTACGAAGACTGGCAACTTCTAATTCGTTTGTTATGTAGCCTGCCGTCACATGCCCCGCCCTTTTCAATTTCCAATTAGTTGATATTTGGTCTGACGCTTATAAAAGGGGCAGAGCAAACGACTGTATCGCCCTGTCTTTATATGCCTGTCGCCATATTCTTTAGCCTCTTCCGCATCCGCCCTATGAATGGTTGTATATAGTATTTGTTTGTTGCCACTATTTATTTTTCCTCGTTCTTTTAGTGTTTTTCACGTCTGCTCATCGTGTACTGTAAGTTTTTTGTTGCTTCTTTTCGTTTTTGTTGCTTTGTTCTAACTTCACGCAAAGTATGATTATAATAACAAACCAATAAATTGAATAACGGTTATATGGCAATGAAAATACCTCTTGATTCGTTTCCTGTTTACTTTGAAATGACCTCTACGTATTACCTAATGTTATTTTAACACGGAACTCGTGTCGTACTTTTTTTATGATAATTTTAGGTATAAATGCCATCAGCAGAAGTCATGTCGAAGGATTCTGAACCGAAATTCGAAACGGCGCCGTTCGATCCTAGATTTCCAAACCAAAACCAAACTAGGTACGGTAACTTCTCTTACAAGGAACACATAACAAGATCTGTTGATGATCCTTTGTATGACGCAATGTTATTATGGATGGATATTGTTATTACAGGTACTGCTTTCAGAGTTATCTCGACTTCAAACGATGTGAAAAAGTGAAAGGAGAAAATTACGAACCGTGTAATTACTTCAAGAAGATTTATACTTCCTTATGTCCCCATGCTTGGGTATGTATGTTGTGTTTTTTTCCCCTCTTGTTGCACGGTTTTCATTCTGTATATGTGGGTCGAAATCTTTAGCAGCTCAGAGTAATCTGCAGCCGCGGCAGCATCCTCTAGAGCATGCTGACAGGCATTTAGAAATCGGGAGGAACACAAGTTGGCTCCGCCCTTTTTATGACGAACGCAACTTCTAATTGGTTGGTAATGTGGTCTGACGTCATATGCTCCGCCCTTTTCAACGTCGAACCACACAACCAACCAATTAGAAGTTGCCGGTCGTCATAAAAAGGGCGGAGCCAACTTGTGTTAGTCCCGATTTCTAAATGCTTCTAGCATGATGTGGCTCTCCCCTGATGCCAGAAAGGCTATTAGAACTCGGGATGCGCAGAAGTTGGCTCCGCCCTTTTTATGACGACCGGCAGCTTCTAATTGGTTTGTTGCGTGGTTCGACGTTGAAAAGGGCGGAGCATGTGACGTCAGACTACATAACCAACCAATTAGAAGTTGCCAGTCGTCATAAAAAGGGCGGAGCAAACTTCTGCACGTCCAGATTTCTAATTGCCTGTTGCTGTCAGTATCTCCCCTATTTTAAACAATGGCAGTAAACGCCTTTTAGAACAGGCAATTAGAAAACTGGATAAACAGAAGTTGGCTCCGCCCTTTTTATGGCGAACGGCAACTTCTAATTGGTTTGTTGTGTGGTAAAACGTTGAAATTGGCAGAGCATGTGACGTCAGACTAAATAACCAACCAATTAGAAGTTGCGTCCGTCATAAAAAGGGCGGAGCCAAATTCTGTTTATCCCGTTTTCTAATTGTCTGTCATTTAAAGAGGCTACATCAAAAAATTACTTTGAAAAACCGCCTCAAAGAGCGTTAGTATCGTTTTTCTATCGAGCCCATAGACCCAATGTTAAAGGAAAAATGTTAATTTTTAAAATACACAAGTCGCGGCGGCAGTATGTTTTTTTTTTCATATTTAAAGTTGTCCAATATTAAGTTTTCAAAGTGCACCTTCAATATATGTTGTTCAAGAGATAGAATGACAAAAAATTGGGAAGTGCAGTTTTATTTTTTAAAAACTTTCAAAATCGCGAATTTCTAACTCTTGTGTTAAACTCCATTGAGTACTCCCAAACAAGAAGAAAAAAAATCCATTAAAATGCTGTAAAAATATGTAAAAACTAGTGTGGTAACCCATCACAAATGAAGGGAGCAAAATTCACAGGCAAATTGTGCCCAGCATTAGAATTTCTTTTCCTCCGCCCTTTTATGACATCAGACCAAGTAACAAACCAATTAAAAATCGATGACGTTCATAAAAGGGCTGAGCAAAAGAAATTCTATTGCTGGGCACAGTTGCCTGTGATAAACTGTAGTTTAATTTTGCTACTATTATCCCCGCCCCTTTTTATATTTGAAAGAGAAAATGAGTTTTTCATTTTCTCTGGTTTCAATTTCAGTCACCCACTCCCACTTTTTTCCCCTCCACGTTTCTTTCTTCCCCCCCCCCCTCTTCTATACTTTCCAACCTTTTCCCCTCCCAATTTAATATCATGCAACATATAGTTGACCTTGTAAAAAAAAGCGGTTCATTTATTCAAATTTATATAAATTCCGACGTGGTTTTTGTACAGCATTAGATCACAGACATTAGGAAACACAGAACGACGGGGCTTAATATATACCATTTTAAAAAACCAGAAAAAAATTAGCACGTGCGCCAACGTGTTGGCTTCACTGTGGTTTAATTGTGGTTTTTTTTAAAAATTATTTGTAGGTATTTTACGTGCATTTTAATGGATGTTTTTATTTCTTATTTACGCGTAGTCAATGGAGTTTAACATAAAAGTTAGAAATTCGCAATTTTGAAATAGGTTCTAAAAATAAAACCACACTTACCAATTTTTTGTCATTCTATCACTCGATTAACATATTTGAAGTGCACATTGCACTTTAAACACTTAATATTGGACAACTTTAAATAAGAAAAATAAACATATTGCTGCGACTGTGTTTTGAAATTAACATTTTTTCTTTAACATTGGATCTATGGGCTTAATAGAAAAACGATGCTAGTGCTCTTCGTGGAGATTTTTTGAAGTAATTTTGTGATGTAGCAGCTTAAACTAAACGCTTTTTAATTTCTTATTAAAGTTACTTCTAAAAAGCATTTTTACATATTAAAGACATTTTTTGTCAATGTTTTATTTATAATCTTTTGTTTGCAGGTTGAGAAGTGGGAAGAACAACTAGTGAATGGAACTTTTCCTGCAAATATCTAATTTGTATTCACTTTTATTAAAGCTATAGCTGAGAACACAAAAATACAAATGTAGAGCTTAGAAAAAATTAAAAAAATATATATAAAAAAAACTAATACTTTAAGTTGTAATATTTAACTGTATTGGCTAAATCACAATTACTACAAGACGAAAAATTAAAAATGTGATAAGTTTATTGCATTTACATTATTTAAGTAATGAAACAAGGTACTTATGACTACGTATGAGGTCGTGGATGGGTGTAGTTCTTAATAAATCGTAGGGTTGTTTGATTTAAATCACATATACACAGGGTGGCTGATTTTTTTGATTTTTTTTAAAAAAATCAAATAAATCGATTTTTTTGATTTAAATCAGATTTTTTTGATTTTTTTTCATTTATGAAATTGTGGCATTTTTTATTCTTTGCACTGCTCTGATTTTTTTCTAAAAGTTCTGAAATACAATTTCATTAGTTTTTAATTT
This sequence comes from Brachycybe producta, assembly GCA_036925085.1. Taxonomy (NCBI): domain Eukaryota; kingdom Metazoa; phylum Arthropoda; class Diplopoda; order Playtdesmida; family Andrognathidae; genus Brachycybe; species Brachycybe producta. The sequence continues at coordinate 4,558,355 of JAUPFP010000011.1, read as the reverse complement.
GACAAGCATATAAATGATATAATGCTGTTGGTTATTAAATGCATTCAATATAATTGCACACAATTGGTGTATATTATTTGAAATGTAAATAAAATTTCAATGTTTTTCTTGAAAAATGTTTATTTAAAAAAAATCATGATTTTTAACAACTCTGATAAATCAGTTGTGCCATTCAGTTCACTGTTACCCAATGGTGCCACTGCAGTGGTTAATGCTAAGCTCCTTAGATGTTTTTTGAAAAATTTGGATGCAAAAATGTCAAGCGAGTATTTTTTAAAAAAAAAAGTTTGAAAAACTGATTGTTTTCACAACTAAAAATGTAAAAGATTACGTTAAAAAAAACTATTTTCACATTTTTCAAACTGTCATACAAAGATTATTTTTAAAGATATGAAAAACTTTCTTCTGAAAAAGGTGCACTTGAAAATATAAATTTTCTCCAAGGGAGGAAAAGACCTATACAACACAATAGTCCTGCAGGTTTATAAAGCCACCTTAATGAAGAATTCTTAATTTAATAAACCATTATAAATCATTTATTAAATCATTAAGAAATCAAATTGTTTTGATTTTTTTTGTCCAACCCTGATTTGAATTAATTTCACTCATTTGAAACCTCCAAAATACAACATTAAAACAATTATATTAGTCATTAGTCACCTATATTTTGAGTAAAGCCTCGTTTTCATGGCGATAGGTCACTCGCACAATAGCAACTGTCTACATATCTTGAAGTAACATGATAGTTCTGTCATGACAGTGACGTTTGACAGCACAAAACTGAGGCAAGTGTGGCCAGCACTAGCTTTTTGTTTGCTACGAACCTATTATGAGCGCATTCAATTTCTAATTGGTTTGTTCTTTGGTATGATGTCACATGCCCCGCTCTTATCAATTTCTAATTGGTTGATATTTGGTCTGATGTTCGTATAAGGGTTAGGGGCAAACGAAAAGCTAGTGCTGGCCACACTTGCCTATACACAAAACACACCAGCAGTTAACAAATGTGTTTGAGTCAGCAACAGTGTTGCCTCTTTCCCCAGAAGCCAAATTTTCCTATCAAGTGAATATTTCCCTACAAGTGGTCACTCAACAACTATTACTAAAAGGCAGTTCAACCCAGCACTATGTCGTTTGCCCCGCCCTTTCATGAGCACCATCAATTTCTAATTGGTTTGTTACTTGGTCTGATGTCATAAAAGGGCGGGGCAAACGAATTTTTGGTGCTAATGATAGCAACTATTGCGAGAACTGTCATCGTGAAGACCATATGATAGTCACTATCACACTTGCGATAGCACTATCACACTATCTCGTTTGACTAGATAGTTGATAGTACTGTCGCAATAGTAATAGTTGTTGAGTGACCGATTGTAGGGAAATACCACTTTGGAAATTTGGCTTCTGGAGGGAGAGAAGCAAACACGGTTGTTGACTCAATGATATCTGTGAAGTAGATGTCACACTGTCATGAATCATGACAGAACTATCACTGACCTATCGCAACTTTCATGATAGCTACTCTCACCAGTCCAATTGAAGTCACAAGTCCAAATCAAACATAGTTTCCAAGTGAGGACAACACAAACATCCATGCCCAATGCCAGGATTCAAACCCAGAACCCACTTCCCTACTGTGCTACCAAGGTGTCAGCAACTCATGATTAACTATTAGTTATTAAGCAACAATAAATGCTGACTAATGATTAATGACTAGAATAATCATGTTTCCATAAATGAGTACTAAACAGTCAATAACTACATTAATTATTATATCTTACTTGCTAATCCCAAAGAATTTAAAACTACAACTAATATTTTGTAGCCATTAGTCAGTAGCACACAATTGATTGTAGTCATAATCATTAGTCATTTATGAGACGACACTTTGCCCAACTCTGGTTTATTCAGACTCCATTCTTAAATCCGAGAAGATTCAGACTCTGAAAGTTCGTCATTACTAACTTCTTCCTGATTGGGATTAGCGTACGAGTTTTTTATAGGCTTGATACAGTTATTCTTGGCTATTTTGGCCTTCCTTTCTTTTCGTTGTTCTAAAATGGGTAGAACACATTTATGTAAATATTCGACAATTTCTCTCAAATCCTTCATATAATATCCCGGAACTTTACGCCTCAAGTTTCCCCATCGATATCGCAATTCAGGACCGTGGCCACAGTGGAATACTGTGTACAGCACCGACCACGGAACATCTTGTTCTGTTTCATACTCGCCCTCGTATAAGGTCTTTATTAGATCTATATTGTCAGCAATATTCCAGGTGTAGCATTCCTTTCTATTGCTGAAAACAAGTTTTGAAATGATATGCATCCAGTGATCCCTGCAAGTAAAGGCATTCCGGTTTCCCATTATGCCTGAGACCTTCCTCCACGGGAGATTGTACTGGAGTTTTTTAAGGTCCCGTTCTCCTGTGAGTAAGACCAAAGCCGCTATCAATTTCTTATTCTCCTCCAGACACCATGGTCCGATTTTAAAATCCTTGTAAATAAGGTTGTACTTACCAGAGAGGCTTCCAACAGACCTTTTTAATATTGGTGAGATACTTAACCATGAATTATTGTATATTTTAGATAGCTTTAAAAGTAGCTCACTTTCCTCCTTTGTGTATGCGGGTTTGAACTCGTATGGATTCATCAGGAACCTCGCTTCTTGCTGCACTGCTCTTAGACCTCTCTGGAGTCCCTTTGCTAGAAACTGAATAAACTTC